>LR755152.1:0-133392 GCA_902729485.2 Mus minutoides | reverse complement strand
CCGTCCCTCCCTCTCTCTCTTCCCACGTGTTCCAGGTGAGTATCTCTTCCTCTGCTTCTGTCCCCACTTCTCTGCTCCCTTCTGTCTGCCACTACCCTTTCTTCAGGTCTTCATTCCCCTCCAGTCCCACAAAAAATGCTCCCTTATACCAGGTCTGTTTCATGATGTTTATTTCTCAGTTGCACACCTTGGCATGGCTCCTCTAGGTACCTCCACTGGCCACCAGATTATAATTCATAACATTTATAGTTAAAGAGAAAGGTCAGCCACACCTACTGGTAGATAGAGTAAAGAGAATTTATGTTCTGTGGGTATCCTGAATCCCTGAGAGCATTCCCCGAGCTTGGACTGATTAGCAGTGAGCAGAGATCACCTTAAAGATTTAGGAGAATGAAGTCATTGACTATGGTGTCTTCCTAAGGCAGGAAATGTAAATAAGGTTTAAGGTTGAAGTTCATCACTTACAAGCAAAGGCCAAAAAAAAGATCTCATTATCTTGTCAAGTCCATACATGTATAAGACTACGAAACAGAAAATAATGGTGACTTCAAACCCAGTGATGACAATATATGGTTCAGGGGCTTGTCCCACGATGAAAAAGGACATAGATACCACAGTTACCACCTAGAAGAAGAAAACAAAGACTTAGTCATTGATCATGCAATCAGTTTATTTACTATGGGGAGGTTGGGTGCACGTGTGGTACTGGGGATTGGATCCAGGGTCTCAGGTATGTGAGTGCTGTACTGTGAGTTACACATATCCCTATCCCCCAAATGAGGTCTAAAATCAGTAAGATTTCTGTCATACATTGCAGACAGGAGAGGCCTGGCTAATGTGGGTACTGAGTCCTGCTTGTGGTTTAGAGGACTGGGTGACCTGTTCAAGTACAGCTAATCACTGCACTGTGCTCTCAGGTCTGTCCCCTCCAAGTGTCTCCTCTACCTCTCAGTCTGCCCTTCTTGGCCAGCTCTTCTCTTCATCTTCCTCCAGACATCTAGGCTGTCTTCTGTAAAACACTCCACCAAAGCCCTTCCCTCTCATCTCTTCCCCAGACAATCTTTGTTCTGTTCTGCTTGCTTGCTTGTTTGTTTGTTTTCTACTTTTTGCTATTTCTCAAAAACATCTGCATCCTGGCTGCCTAGAATCCTTCATCGTCCACTCCCTCACAGTTCCTTAACTCTTAGTAATCTGCAATCTCCTATTGAACTTCAGTTGAATGTTGCCGCGACGGGAAAGATGAAGGGAAGGGTGGAAGTGGGAGAGGAGGAGGAGATGGATAGAAACATTGTCAGAAGAAAAAATAAACCTATGTGCATTTTCATGTAATTCCTCTTACTAAATACATTGTCATTAGAATTAAGGGATAGCTGAAGTCTGGAAACAACCTAAATGATACCCAGTAGTGAATGGATAAAGAGCACGTGATCAGAGCTGGGATACAGCTCAGTGATTGGTGTGAAAGGTCACTACCTTAGCACGTGTGATGGCCTTTGTTAATCCCCAGAGACACCTGGACATGCACACACACCCACACACAAACACACACAAACACACACACACACACACGCATACTCAAGTGCATACATGCACAAAGGGCAGAGGAACAGGTCTATTCACACAATGGAATTTTAGGAACAAAAAATTGAAGTATTAATATGGATATACTATTGACATATGACATAGATGACTCTCAAAATAATTATTATGGATGAAAGATGACTAGATGAGTATACATTATGCTATTTATAGAAAATTCTAGGAAATAAAAGCTCATCTGCAGTTACAGAAAAAGCTATATTTATACAAAACAGAACTAAATTTTATAGAGAATATAGTTACAGAGAGCACATGAGTGTACCCCTGGGGCTAGAGTAGGCAAGAAGAAGAGATTACCATGGCCATGAGGAACATTTTAGGGGTTTGGGTGCCAATCATGTGCCACTTAACAAACAGATCCACTCTGAGAAATGCATTGAGTAATTTTTGTCATGCAAGTTATCATAAAAAATACAGATACTAACATGGCACTGATATCACCAGGTGACATCGTCTCACAGGAGTGCTGTTAGATAAGCAATCACCCATACCTAAGAAAGTTTGCTATGCATGGCTGTATTGATTATCCTGCTTATAGTGGATGATTTCACAGGTGTATATCTGTGTCCAATTGATCAAATGACTCATACAGTGGAAATGCAAGTATCTTTTTCCATCAACTATGGTAACACAACCTTCTAAAAAGTAAATTTGTACACATACTTCCTTATCCGAAGGCCTCTGAAGTGTTGGAATTGAAGTAATATGTCGATGAAACAACAGATTGCAGCGGCGCCCATGAGGATCTAGGAAAACAAACGGCGATTCATTATTTGGGGTTTGTACCTACAAGGAAGGCACAGATGCCCTCCCTTGTCTTTTATCAGATGTGATGCACAGTGTACCCCTCAAATTTCCTGATCCTGGACCCTAGGTCTGCTATCTCTGGTTTCATGCCCACTGGCCCTACATCTGTTTTCTTTCTTCTTTTCTTTTAACATACATGAAACTCAAAGGTAACTTGGCTAATTTCCTAAACACCACCTATTTTTTTTTCAAACTGTGTCTTACTCATTAAAAACATTTACTAACTTCTTCAGTTTGCTATGCTTCCAAGTTTTATTTATTTGTTCAATTGAAACATGGTATCAAGCCGGGCTTGGTGGCACACGCCTTTAATCCCAGCACTCAGGAGGCAGAGGCAGGCAGATTTCTGAGTTCAAGGCCAGCCTGGTCTACAAAGTGAGTTCCAGGACAGCCAGGGCCACACAGAGAAACCCTGTCTCGAAAAACCAAAAAGAAGAAGAAGAAGAAGAAGAAGAAGAAGAAGAAGAAGAAGAAGAAGAAGAAGAAGAAGAAGAAGAAGAAGAAGAAGAAGAAGAAGAAGAAGAAGAAGAAGAAGAAGAGAAACATGGTATCATATACCCAGGCTGACCTTAAACTCACTTTTGAACCAAGGATGGCTTTGAATCTCTGCTTCTTCCTCCTGAGTGCCAACATTATAGACAGGCATGAGACACTACAGTAGGTTTTTGCAGTGCCATAGATCAAGCAAGGCAAACACTCTACTTGATCAGCTCCTTCCGGGCCCCTGACCCTAGGATTTCTTTGACAGCAGAAAACACCTTACCATAGCAGTTAAGTAGGGCTTTGGCAATAGTCGTCTAGCCTTCAAAGCAAAGTATATGCCACCTCCGAGGAACACACAGGAGAACAGGCTGTTGAAGATATCCTGAAAGTGGGAGAGAGAAGCGGGTCTTAGATAGCTGTGCCCATCCACCTGGAAACAGCAGTGTCTTCCTCCACAGAACCATTTTCAAATGCCTCCCTCTCTCTGATCATTTAACATAAAATATATAAAGGCAAATGTACTCCTGATCAGGCAGATCAACCAGTGACTCCCTGCTGGCTTCTGTGAGTGGAGCACAAAGGCTAAACTTAACTGGCTCAGCTCTCAGGAGACAGGAGCAGCCATCTTGTCTGCATAATCAGGTATCTGGTGCCCCTCAATAATCACGTAAATAAATGCAGAGCCAGGCCGCTTCGCTTCCTGGCACCTCTGTTGGGTCCCTCCCCTCCTCATTTCTATTCTCTCCTTTCAGGGGCTTTCATGAGCAGTATTGTGCAAGAGCGTCCTTCTCTCTGACCTAACACTGGAAGCCTTGCAGCCCTGTCTTCACCCCTGGACCACCGTCTCCGTCTCCGATAGCTTGCTCCTTCATCAACTCTTTTCCTTTGCATTCCTTGGGGATTTGTCCCTTCCTTTATTGCATACAACCTTTCCTCTCCTAACACAGAATGTGAGGGTGGTGATAAAATAATAAAGAGAATCTTTAAAAAGACAAAAACAAATTTCTATTTATTTGTACCCATTGTCCCATTTCCTAGTACTTGATTTTTAAGAAGTTCTAAATTTTTATTCGTTTTTAATTTTAGTGGGACATATAATCTCTCTGTCAATACTCCTAGGTACTCTTTAAATATTCTATCCGACTATATTTTAAAAGAAAAAAGGGTTTTGTTTGTTGGTTTTTTGGTTTTGGTTTTGGTTTTATGTGTATGACTGCATTGCCTGTTGTCTTAGGGTTTTATTCCTATGAACAGACACCATGACCAAAGCAACTCTTATAAGGACAACATTTAATTGGGTATGGCTTATAGGTTTAGAGGCTCAGTCTATTATCATCAAGGTGGGAGCATGACAGCATCCAGGCAGGCCTGGTGCAGGAGTTCTACGTCTTCATCTGAAGGCTGCTTCTGTAGAAGACTGGCATCCTCAATCAGCTAGGAATAAGCTCTTCAAGCCCAACCCCACAGTGATGTACTTCCTTCAACAAGGCCTCACTCACTCCAAGGAGGCCACATCTCCAAACAGTGCCACTCCCTGCATCAAGCACATGCAGATTGCTACACCTGCGTGTATGTAGTTATAACCAATCTGATTCAGTGCCCAAGGATGCCAGAAGAAACATTGACTTCATGGGAATTAGACTTAGTGCAGCTTGTGAGCTGCCTGGGTGCTGGGACCCTATCCTAGCTCCCCTGCAGGAGTACCCAGTGCTCCACACTGCTTAACCATGTCTCTGAGTCCTGTCCTAGTCTTCTTCAATACTGCCAAGTCACAGGATAGAGAATTCTGGATTCTCTGGTTCACTTCTGCATTAGTCTGCTCAGCACACCATTATAAAGTGCTATAGACTGGGTAGCTCAAACAATACACGTTCATCCTCTCAGAGTTCTTGGGGCTTGAGAACAAGATTGATGGACCAGAAAATCTGTATAGCCCGGCTGTCCTGGAACTCACTTTGTAGACCAGGCTGGCCTCGAACTCAGAAATCCACCTGCCTCTGCCTTCCGAGTGCTGGGATTAAAGGCACATGCCACCACCACACCCGCCTTTCTATCTTCATATGACCCTTCGTTGGAGAAATGAGAAGGTAGCTGATGAGCAAGCCAGAGAAGACGCTACTGTCTCTTCTTGTAATGATACTAATATTCCTTTTCCAACCAAGGACCCAACCTTAAGTTTTCTCTTTTCTCTTCATTGCTTTCTCAAAGGCCCAGTCTCAGGATATGAATTTACAGAGGGCACATTCGACTTGTGACAATTCCATTAGTTAATTTGGAGCTAGCACCAAAGCTTTGTGATGAATCAGATATCTGACTGAGCAAATCCATTCTTCCAATTTTTATTCTTCCAAAGAATAAAGAATTCTTCCAAAGAATTTTATTTGTAATGTTTTTATTAGCTCATGTTGGTTATACATAACTGTGGCTTCATTGTATTTTCATAATGTATATAAAGTATTTCAATCGTGTTCCAGGCTCTTCTCCCTGTCTGTCACCTTCTCTTCCCACACTGGATACCCTGTTCTTCCCACCTATCCCCACCTCCTTCATGTGTGTGTGCGTGTATGTTCATGTGCTTATGCACACCTGTGCCCCAGTGAGTTTCACTGTGGGTGTTTTGCGAGCATGGGTGGGGATTTGTATACAGAAACAAGGAATCTGACCAGTGGCTACACGCCAAGGAAAACGTCTGTCCTTTCTGTGTCAATCAGTCTTTTAGGGCAGCACATGAGCCCCTGAACCTTCCATGGAGGGTGTCATGGGCCAGATTGTGTGTACAGAAGCACAGCCGTTGTGAATTCAAGAGTGTAGCAGCCTCTTCAGTCCCATCTGTGCACCAGAGTTCACCCTTTGGCAGTTGTTTCTGACATCTCTATGCTAATAACTTCACACCTGGGATTGTAGCACATTTCCCAACTCCCAAGGGTGTTCCCTTGATATCCACTCACAGGATTTCATAATCTTGCCATGAAGCTGAACTTGTCTTTCAGCAGGTTTATTCTCAGACACACGGTAGACCCTGAATGGTGTTAAGGTTACATTTTCTCACTGTTTTCCGCCAGCATGCAGGAGCACTGCTGTTCAGGCCCTGGAAACCTTAATCACTCATTCAGATAATTGTGGCTTCAGAGTCCTCTGTGTTTTTCTCTGAAGAGACTCAGGTTACATGGGAGCAATCCTTATTTCTCTGCCCAATCTGTACACAGCTGGATTTTCTTGTCACATTATTCTCGGATTTCAGTTCAATAGTAGAGAGAAGCAGCAGGATTTCTAAACAAAGGCTTCACCAAGAAATGCAGTGTTGGATAGACACCCCTTCTTAACATCAGATGTGTCCTTGATGCCTAGTTTGTTAGGATTTTAATTAAAGTTATTATTGATTTTTTTTAGATTCATTTATTTATTTTATGTATATATGAGTACACCATTACTCTCTTCAGACACACTAGAAGAGGGCATCAGATCCCATTACAGATGGTTGTGAGCCACCATGTGGTTGCTGGGGATTGAACTCAGGACCTCTGGAAGAGCACTCAGTGTTCTTAACCACTGAGCTATCTCTCCAGCCCTATTATTGATCATTACCAAATAGTTTTCCTGCAACTTACAATAGTTTTTTTTTTTTAATAAATACAGTGGAGTAAAAGTGTATTGATAGAATTTGAAGACAAAACCCATCTTGGCATCCCTAATCTGGATGATGCTCTTCTGAGCTATGTTGCTCTGATGTGCTGCTTGACTTGGTGCGCTAACATTTCATTGAACATTTTAGTCTCTATTTTCAATATGAGGAAGGCCTATGTTCATTTTTTTATTCTAACATCTGCTTTCAAGATGGAATTCCTATCATATAGATAGGGTCCCATGTCTCCCTGGCTAGCTTCAAAATCATTGTGTAGGCAAGGGTGGTCTTGACTTTTTGATCTCCCTGCTTTCTCTATGAGTGCTAAGATCTAGAAATACACAGCTGCATCCAGTTCAGGCAGTGCTGAGGATCAAACACACTAATCTGAACATGTTAGGCAAGTACTCCCCTAACAGGTACACTCTCAGATCCAGTGCCTTGGGCATAGCTTTAATCCCCTCTTCTATTTTGTCTTGCTATTTCCTTCATACAAACACTTGCTTTTATTTTTTCTTTTGAGACAGGGTCTCATGGCAAGACAGGCATGCATAGGTAACAATTTAGCAACCTGAGACACATCTTGATTTGGAGGAATGTATATATTCCTATTCTGTGGGGTTTTAAAAAAACTTATTATTGTATTTTATGTGCATGTTTTCGCCTATATGTATGTGTACTGTGTGCATGTCTGGTGCCTGCTGGGTCTAGAAAAAAGGTTCCAATCGCCCCGGAAGTAGAGTTAACTATGGCTGTGAACTGCCACGTGCTGGGAATCGAAACCTGGTCCTCTGCTCTTACCCTCTGAGCTAACTACTGAACCATCTCACTAACCCCATACATCCCTCTTTTAATAATGTATTTAATATTGTAAAACTCATTTGCATGTAGGATGCATATAGTCCTCTCTAAACAAAGCACCTAGAAACCTGTTAGCAACCTCAAACTACCCTCTGAGTCAAGTGCTAATGGAATAAGTTTCTCCTTCGTTATTAATGACTTGGAAATTTTCTTTTTGTTTGTTTGTTTTGTTTTGTTTTGTTTTTAAAGATTTATTTATTTTATGTATATGAGTACATTGTTGCTATCTTCAGACACACCAGAAGAGGGTATCAGATACCATTACAGATGGTTGTAAGCCACCATTTGATTGCTGGGAATTGAAATCAGGAGCTCTGGAAGAGCAATCAGTGCTCTTAACCGATGAGCCACCTCACCAGCCTGACTTGGACAATTTCTACTGAAACTCATCCAGTATTATGTAACGGGATATGGAAGGTAGGAGGGCTGATCTGGCCTAAACCTTTTTTTGGCTGTGTGCAGTAAGCCAAAACTGAGTGTTCAAGAGAAAATTTTAGCAAGAATCTCGTATTTCCCATCTAATAAGTATGCATAATTGGGGTTTCATATGATTACAACCAGATGCATTATGGGAAGGGACATGCTTTGTGAGCAAGTGCTCTCATAATTCAAGCCTATTAGTCAAACTACAGACCCACCCAAATTACTCTCTTTGTACCCGAAATCCCCCTGCACTTGAACCTCATAAAAGAAGTCTCAAATGATAACTGAAAAGAATAACTGGGGACTTGATAACCTTTGCTGCTGTCAGACTTGAAAGTGTACGTCCCTGTTCAATGGTTTCACTTTGAATAGAGATTACTCCTTACTTTGCAGTCCTTGTTGGCTTGAGTAAAAGGTCAAGCATCTAAAAACACCTTAACCATATATCTTCACCACCAGTAACAGTATAGCCTAGGCTAGTCTCAAAACTTGATATGTGGCCAAGGCTGGCTGTTCTTTTCTTGTTCTTGTTTTTGTTTTTAAAACTGGGTTTCTACCCTATAAGAGGAACAACAATATGAACTAACCAGAACCCCCAGAGCTCGTGTCTCTAGCCGCATATGTAGCAGAAGATGGCCTAGTCGACCATCATTGCGAGGAGAGGCCCCTTGGTCATGCAAACTTTATATGCCCCAATACAGGGGAACGCCAGGGCCAAGAAGTGGGAGTGGGTGGGTAGGGGAGCAGGGTGGGGGGAGGGTAGAGGGAAATTTCGGGATAGCGTTTGAAATGTAAATTAAAAAAATATCTAATAAAAATATTTTTTTAAAAAAACTAGGTTTCTTTGTGTATCCCTGGACCCCCTGGAACTCTCTCTCCAGACCAGGCTGATCTCAAGTTCAGACATCTGCATGCGTCTGCATCCTCAAGGCTGGGATTAAAGGCATGTGCCACCGCCACTGTTTGGAGTCATACCCTTATATTTCCTCTCTGGAGTTATTTAAACAGCATTGATTATTTTCTGACACCTCGCCTCATCTATAATCTTAAAGTGTCAGAATTCTAATCTTTCAATTTGTTGCATTTTTTAAAAAGATAAATCTTTTTTTTAATTATTTATTTAATGTATGAGTGCTCTGCTGCATATATATGTGCCTGCCTGAAGAGGGCATCAGATCCCCACCCCCACCGCCCCTATAGATGGTTGTGAGCCACCATGTGGTTACTGGGAATTGAACTCATGACCTCTGGAAGAGCAGCCAGTGCTCTTAGCCACTGAGCCATCTCTCCAGCCCATCTTTATTTTATTTTAATGCACAATTTCAGGATAGCCTTGAACTTGGTCTTTCTGTCTTGATTTTGAGTGTTAGGATTATGGACATATACTATCAAACACCTCCTATGTTCGGCAAATTTGATTCTTAATTCGGGAAAGTTTTAAAAGGCTGAGCGTATCACAAATCTCTTTGTGCTTTGGCTGTGGTTCTACATTTTTTATTTCTTTTACGAAGTTTTTTTTTTTTTAGATTTATTGTATATAAGTATACTGTAGCTGTCTTCAGACACACCAGAAGAGGGCGTCAGATCTCATTACAGGTAGTTGTGAGCCACTATGTGGTTGCTGGAACTGGAACTCAGGACCTTTGGAAGAGCAGTCAGTGTTCTTAACTGCTGAGCCATCTCTCCAGCCCTATTTTTTGAATTCTTAAGATGTAAATCAAACATCAGCAGCACAAGGCATGAGATTTCTAGTCTGGGCAGCAAAAATTCAAATTCCAAACCACTTAGGAGGCAGAGATGGATAGAGGAAGAGACCACCCTGGTCTACAGAGTGGGTTCCAGAACAGCCAGGGCTGCACAAAGAAACCCTGTCTTGAAAAAGAAATCACAAAACAAAACAAAACAAAACAAAAGGCCCAAGTCTATGTAAGGAAAAAACTTTAGCTTCCCAATTCTCAAAAAAGACCCCTCCCCACCCCACTACCACAGGCCAGGGACAGAGCCATGTTTCTTTCTTTGTGTTGGCAAAATGTTCTGTTTACCTTCTCCATCTTTCTCACAGATTCTCAGGGTACTGCTTTAATTTCCTAAGTCTCTGCTTGGCTTTGGCATTGGCTTTGGCTTACTTAAGGCTATGTATTGGCTGGTTTTATGTCAACTTGATACAAGCTAGAGTGATCAGAGAGCCTCAACTGAGAAACTCTAAGGCATTTTCTCAATTAGTGATCTTTGGGGAAGAGCCCAGCCCATTGTGGGTGGTGCCATTCTGGTTCTTTACAAAAGCAAGCAAGCAACTCCTCCACCGGCCTCTGCATCCGCGCCTGCCTCCAGGTCCCTGCCCTGTGTGAGATACTGCCCTGACTTCCCTTGATGATGAACTGGTATGGGGAAGCATAAACTGAACAAACCCTGTCCTCCACAGGTTGCTTTGTTTATGTTTTGTTTCAGCGTTAGAAACCCACACTAAGATAGGCCTTTACCTCCTCACTTGACAGTATTTGAGCTGGGCAGTGGTGGCGCATGCCTTTAATCCCAGCACTTGGGAGGCAGAGGCAGGCTGATTTCTGAGTTCGAGGCCAGCCTGGTCTACAAAGTCAGTTCCAGGACAGCCAGAACTATACAGAGAAACTGTGTCTCGAAAAAAGAAAAGAAGAAAAAAGAAAAGAAAAAAAAAGAGAGAGAGAGAGGGGAAATTTCTGGAAAACTCTTGAAATGTAAATGAAGAAAATATCTAATAAAGAGGAAAAAATTTTAAAAAAAAGAAAATACATATCTCAAGTTCCTGAGATGGTACCTCAGGAGTCTATACCAAATCTATAGGTTATTGATCACTGACTGCTCTTGCTTACCGTCTCTAGAACCCTTACACCTTCCCATGATACTCCCCTCTTTTTTTTGTTGTTTTTTTTTTTGGGTTTTTTTGGGTTTTTTTTTTTGTTTGTTTTCTTTCGAGACAGGGTTTTTCTGTGTAGCCCTGGCTGTCCTGGAACTAACTTTGTAGACCAGGCTGGCCTCGAACTCAGAAATCTGCCTGCCTCTGCCTCCTGAGTGTTGGGATTAAAGGCGTGCACCACCACACCCGGCCCACTATACCCATTTCTGAGGACAGCACAGCCTTTGGTTCTGCTCTCTTTGACCCAGCACAGTTACATTTTTGGGAGCATCTCCTGCCTGGCTTTCCCTCTCCAACCCAACTTCCCAGCCCTGAGCACCGGTAGAGGAGGTGAAATTGTCTTTTTTCCAGTTGTTAGAATGTGACTCACGTCAACCCCCTCCCGCCCCCACAGCCTTGACTTACCGCCATAGGCCAGAAGATGAAGGGAATGTATCTGTTGATGGCTAAGGTGTACAGGAAGATGAAGAATATGCAGGTGGCCGCTTCCATACTGATGACCAGAACCAGGATGGGATGTGGGAGCATTGATTCAAAGTAGTCTAGTGCAACGATCATGCAGCCCTGGGTGGAAAAATAGATACACCTGAGCTGCTACAAGCACTCTCCCCTACTTGAGGACCTCTCCAATCCCAACAACACATCAACTCCAGTCCAGTATACCAAAGTCAGAAGCTTAAATATGGCGTGTCCCGACAGCCAGAACTCTTTATTGCTCTCTTTCAATTCAAACAGATAGCGTCGAAACCCCTTTTTGGGGGTCGTGTCCTCTTTGGTCTGAATTGGTCTCCGATATGGAGACCTCATCGGTGCTGCCATGGTTGTTAGCAGGCAGTTCTCAGCTTTCTACCGCCTAGCCTTGCCTGCAGTCCCTGAACAGGCCCAGCTCGAGAGAGAGCCTGGTGTCTTCTGACCTGTTCATGGATAGCTCTCAACTGACTACTGGGACTGCAGAATTCTAACGCTTGCTCTTTATTGGCGCGAGACCACCTCATCTAATGGACCAGCAGGATCTCCTCCATGTAACAGGAGCCAAACAGTCCCATCCTCCACGCACCAGCATTCACTGAGCCCCACTGGTCCCAGCCAGGCCATCCTCAAAAAGGAGTCCCAGGTTTGTGGCTGGCTGTTGCTCCCATTCCCTGGGGTCCTTTCCCTCCCGATCTCCTGGGGCAGCCTTGTGGAGCAAGGGGCAGTGGAACACGCGACTTTTGCAGAAGGCCACATGAGAAAGCAGAAGTGTTGCCGGCATAGAAGCCGTGCCTTTAGGGTCACACTCACGTACGTGGGCATGGGAGCTCCGTGATGGCCTGGTGGGAGTGATTATACATGTGGACCTGATCTCGAGTCTCTGCCAAATGCTGCGGAGGGAGGGCTGGGTGACTTCAGCGCTGCTTCTGCCNTGGCTATGGCCAAAAGACATGGAGGTGGGCAGCTGCCAGTACAGGCAAGAAGAAATGGAGGATGGGTATGTGTGGGGACCCAGGCAGCACAAAACAAAGCTCACTTGATGAGTGGGACCAGGGATTGTAGCGCCTGGTATTCCAGCCATAAATGTGTCCTTCTAGGCTACTTGATGACAGTTTCCTAGGAAGTCTTGTTCTATTCCCTGTGTGAGTTTCTCAGGGGAAAGGGCTCTGTTCCAAGAATCCAACTCCAGCTTGGCACAATCCAGTGGGGTTGACAAATAGTGACCAACTATAAAATGAACTTCAGGGACTTAAACCCTTTTTTTTTTTTTTACATTTCTTTCTTTTTCTTCATTCTTCTTTCATATGTATGTCTGTCTCTCTGTCTGATTGTCTGCATTTGTGTATGTGTGAATGTGTGTATGTGTGAATGTGTGTATGTGTGTAGTCCTGTCCATGACACAGCATGTGTGAAGGTTAGAGACAACAGGAAGGAGTTAACTTTCTCCTTCAAGTGTTTGGATCTCAGGGCTTGAACTCAGGCCATCATGCTTAGTGGCAGGTACCACTGAGACATCAGCCCTGTCTCAAACTGTTTTCTGTCCTTGATTAACTTCTGCCCACATTGATAAACTTGAACCTGTGAAGTCCCATTCCCTTACTTTTCCCATTCTTCAAACATTTGATTGGCTACATCGTGCATTCTTTCATTCCTTAAGGATTTAGGCTCAGTTTATCTAAGCCCTGTGAGCCAGGACAAAGTACATAACCTCAGTCTAAGGACATGGGTGTCTGTAAATCCGAAAGTTCAAAGATTAAGTCATGGAGTTGGCAACTTGCTTGTTATTGGCAGAATGTTACCCCAGTATTCACAAGGCCCTGGTTTGGATCCTCAGATCTGCATAAACCAAGAGTGGTGGCAAAAACATGTAATCCAGCATGGGGGAGGGAGGAATTGAAGCAGGACAATCAGAAGTTCAAAGTTATCCCTAACTACAGAGCGAATTAGAGGCTGCGCTGGATTAGCGTCCTTATTTATAGAACAACAAAGAACATTGAAGAGATGTCTAGACAGACGCAATACACACACAAGGTCCTTCAACCTAGACAGGATCCCTTCCTCCTTGATCAAGCTGAGTTACTCAATTCTGACCACCTCTCCTGCCTCCTCTTTTATATCTGTATTTAACATGGTTCTCTCATTCTAGTAGGGTGGTTTTAATCAGAAGGGCCTCCATAGGGTCATATTTTTGAATGTTTGGTTCCCAGTTGGTGGACAGTGTAGAAAGGGTTAGGAGGCATGGCCTTGTTGAAAGAGGTGTGTTACTGGGGATGGGCTTTGAGGTTTCAAAAGGACTTTTCTTTTCCTTTCTCTACCTGCAGCCTGCAGATCATATATAACCACTTGGCCATTTGCTCCAGTGCAGTGCCTGTCTACCTACTACCCTGCTCACAACCATGATATTCATGGACTCATCCTCTGCCACTGTAAGCCAGCCCCAAATCAAATGCCTTCTCTTGTAAGTTCCCTTTGTCATGATGTCTCTTCACAGCAGTGGAATGGTAACTAGGACACCTATTTATCAGGAGTTTTTCTTGCAATATTTTATATGTAGTGTATTTTATTTGTTAATGTTGTTCTATAGACTAAGAAAAAAACTTATTTGGAGAAAACATTTTAAAATTGAGTTTCATGGATTTAGGGTTTGGGCAACTGCCGGGAGCCATGGCCTTAGCCCTGGCCTTGTGGAAAATTTCTAGCTTACGTAAACAGCCCTGAGAGAACATTCGTGTTCATAACAGAAAAAATATTTGTGGGTAGAGAGGGTACTGTGACGGTTGGTTCCAGGAGCTGAAGATTGCCACCCAACCTTGGGACAGCCCCTAGGCTCTTCCCCCCTCCCTTGAAGCCTCCTCTTTCTTATATTGCCAGGCCAGAATAAAGTTTTTCAGAGCTTGATCAGTCAGATTGTCTGGCTCTCATTCTTTGTGTTCTTGTCTCTCTCACTCTCTCCCCTGCCCCAGGTCCCTGCTGATTATCCCTGCAGGTTGGGGCAAACTGGCACCTAGCATGGGGCCTCTGGGTCTGGGGTCCGAAAGATACCACTCTTTGAAAGGACTTCTGCCACATAGGATCACTGCTTCGCCAAGAAGTGAGTGAAGATCCGCACAGAGATCACCACAGTGTCATCTGCACTGTGAGACTGATCAGAGAAAGGTAAGAAGAGTGGCCAGACTATGGGACAAGCATTAAGTATTTAAAGGGTCTCAAGGTATCCCTCAAGACACGAGGAACACGGGCTAAGAACATTTGTTCACAGCCAAGAGCTGCTCCAAGAGAGAGAGAATAGATTTCAGAAATGGAGTTGTCCCCTGTCTGGGATGTTTTAGCAAAAGAGAAGGAAAATAGAAATAAGCTATTTCAGAGCTCTCCTAGGGACAGGAGGAAATTGGGAGACATCCTGCTTCCTCTCTGGCTCCTATGGAGATATTCTTAGTTCTGGTTAGGCTATCTGGATTCTTTTGAGACATCAAGTTCTCTTCCCTCTCTGTCTATTATCTGTCCTTGGTGCACCAATCTGTTCATATGTCTGTCAATTTATGTTTGTTTTTGTTTTGTTGTCTGAATGATTGTTGTCCTGTGTTTCATGTTGAAAAAAAAAGAAATGGTTAAAACTTTATCTGCTGGCTGTCCATCCTTTGATTTAGTTTAACTTGTTTAAAATGCAGTCTCGCCCGACATGGTGGTACACGCCTTTAAACCCAGCACTCGGGAGGCAGAGGCAGGCGGATTTCTTGAGTTCAAGGCCAGCCTGGTCTACAAAGTGAGTTCCAGGACAGCCAGGGCTATACAGAGAAACCCTGTCTTGAAAACAAACAAACAAACAAATAAACAAATAAATAAATAAATAAATAAAATGCAGTCTCAATTTGCACAGCAGAAACTGTTAAGTTGCACTGCACTGTGGCTGGGATTCAAGCACAGCTGGAAAAGCCCTGCTAGAGGCTGATTATCTACACAAGCAGCTCTTAAAGGGGCCAACAGCTTTTTGCTTGTAACAGAAAGTTAGCTTAAAATTTGTAACTCAGGCATGGAGTCATTCTTAACATCACGTGGCATGAGCCAACCCAGGAAGACAGGTCTTGAAAGATACTTCTAAATTGGAATAATATTTTGTGTAATTCTTATTCTAGAAACTAGATTTATAGAGGATAGAATTTAAAATGTTGTCTCTTTAATGAGGTATTAAAAGCTGCACTGTCATGAATTCATATATAAGAGCTAGCAGGCAAACTTTGTAACGTGAAAGTAATGTTCGTGCCATTGATTTTTTAAAGAGAATGGATTGTTCAAAACTGAGTTTTGATTTTTAAAATTATGGGCATGCTCTAATATTGCAAATAAAACTTAAAAATATAGTTAAACTGCCAATGTTCCATTAGCTGCAGTTTACAATTCAATCCTAAGCTCACTATTTTAACTCATCCATATTTGTAATTAAGAAAAAAATCAAGCAAGTGGAGATATTCATAAAGGATATTATAAAATAGTACTAGATTTGAAAGATTGTTTCTTTACTATCCCTTTGCATGCTCAGGATTGTGAAAGATTTGCTTTCAGTGTTCTTTCTATTAATTTTAAAGTGCCAATGAAAAGGTCTAATGGATAGTTATTTCTTAAGGCATGGCTAACAGTCCTACACTATGTCAAAAATTTGTGGCACAAGCCATTCAGCTTATAAGACAGAAATGGCCAATAACATACATTAGACATGGATGATATCTTATTAGCAGGGAAAGCTCCTCAGGACTTGCTTCTATTTATAGAAATTTACAACAGGCATTACCTAATCACAAATAGCTCCAGAAAAAGTGCAAACTCAAGATCCATAACATTATTTAGGTTTTAGGCTTACAGAGCAAGCTGTTTTTCCTCAGAAAATAATTATTCGTCGGGACAATTTTAAAACTTTAAATGATTTTTCAAAAGCTGTTAGCTGACATTACTTGGCTTTGTCCTTATTTAAAGCTTACTACAGGAGAATTGAAACCCTTATTTGATATTCTTAAGGGATGTGCTGATTCTACCTCTCCTCGAGTTTTAACTTCAGAAGGGTTGTTGGCCTTAAAACAAGTAGAAAGAGCTACTGAAAAACAATTTGTTACTTGTATAGATTATTCTTTGCCTTCTTTACATTTGTTGATTTTTAATATGACTCATACACCTACCAGATTATTATGGCAAAAGGCTCCTCTTATGTGGATACATTTAAGGATACCTCCTAAATGTAATATATTGCCATATTATGAAGCAGTGGTTCACATGATGATGCTTAGAAGAAAGTAGGCACTGATTTATTTTGGCAAAGAACCAGATATCATTATTCAGCCTTTTAATGTGGATCAAAATAATTGGCTAAAGCAGCATAGCACAGATTGGTTGCTTTCTCAAATAGGATTTGAAGGCATTATAGATAAGATAGGCTGATAAAAATTTTAAATATATATAAGGTTATATTTCCTCACATAACATCTTTACAACTTCTACATAATGCTCTTTTAATATTTACTGATGGCTCCTCCAAAGGACATGCAGGATATCTTATAAATTATCAACAGGTAGTCATAGAGACTGCTGGGCTTACTGCTCAGCTAGCAGAACGCACAGTAGTACTAAATGTTTTTCCAGTCTGTAAATGATGCTTTTAATCCTTTTACGGATAGTCTATATGTAGTTCGGTCAGTTCCTCTGTTGGAAACTTGTGGTACATTTCATTTCAATACGCCAGCTGGATCTCTGTTTTCCCAATTGCACAACTGCCACAGACCACCCAAGTCTGGGGTGGGAGTCCCTAGAATGAGGGTCCTCAAAGCTAGGTGGGTAAGGATTTGGCAGTGACAAACAGAAACAAACACAGAGGCAATTTGAATCTGAGTGTATTTTGCAACTCTCAAGTAGGGGATTCGTATGTAGCAGAAGATGGCCTAATTGGCCGTCATTGGGAAGAGAGGCCCCTTGGTCATGCAAACTTTATATGTCCCAGTACAGGAGAGCGCCATGGCCAAGATGTGGGAGTGGGTGGGTAGGGGAAAAGGGTGGAGGATGGGGAGGGTATAGGGGACTTTCGGGATAGCATTAGAAATGTAAATGAAGAAAATATCTAATAAAAATTGGAAAAAACAAACAAACATTACATTTCTTAGAAACTATATCCAATGAAACAATCACAAATACCAACAAAATCATTTGGCACAGTAAAGCATGAAAATCATCCAAGCATTAAAACTCTGAAACTATGTATTCAGTGAATCACAAACAGGACAGGTAACATCATTATAAATCATCAAAATATAACAATTCTGAAAGGATGTATTCAGTGGGGACTGCTGTCCAAGGCTAGTGGCATATTTCCAGAAGCAGGTTAATAAATCTTTAATGGTCAGTGCTCTTAACCACTTAGCTAACTCTCCAGTCCTATGGTCAATTATTATTTAACATCTAATGTCTGATTTTTTTTTATAAATCTTCAATGCGTAAATTTAAACTATTTTAATTCTTTCTAATTAAGGCTTTCTTTGCCATATACCAAAACCCACCTCCAATGACACACGTGTAGCCATATGAAATTTTATTATTGGGAAAGTTTTTATCTATCATCATAGTTTTGTAAATGATTGAAAAAATAAAGCATTGGTTTCCCCGGGGATAAGGTCACGTTAGTGACCCCATCTCTAGGGATGGTTTCTTACCCATTATTCTCGCTTAAGATCTTGGCCTAGGCTGCCAGGAACATGTAAATAAGAAAAGACAAAACAGATAGATTGCCATGAGAACTATGGCTCAATATGTTTTCTCCAGCAGAGAGTTCCACAACCAATTCCAAGAGGCCTTCCTCTTTTGAGGTCAATCACCTCAGTTTGTGGAACTTGTCACACAGATCCTAGTGGAGGTGGTGTGACACAAAACACCATTCTTGCTTGAAAAAAATCCTTTTTATATTGATCATATAAGAGCTCATTCTGAATGTCCCAGACTTTAGCTGCAGGCAATGATTGTATTGATAGAGCTTCGATAGGAGAAGCTTTAGTTTCTGATCCTATTGTTTTGGCTAAAGGTGATCATAATAAATTTCATCTTTCTAGTCATAACTTAAGGCTCAGACATAAGATTGCTAAGGAGCAAGCTAGAATGATTGTAAAACAATGTCCTAACTGTCTTATGTTGTCTCCAGTTCCTCATCTAGGGGTTAATCCATAAGGCCTTATGCCCAATCATATTTGGCAAATGGATGTAAGTCATTATTCAGAATGTGAAAAATTGAAATATATACATGTTTGTATTGACACTTATTCAGGATTTTTTTTTTTTTTTTTNCAGCCAGGGCTACACAGAGAAACCCTGTCTCGAAAAACCAAAAAAAAAAAAAAGAAAACGAGCTGAGGTCTCCCAGGTCCCTCTGAGACCAGTGTGAGCAGATCAGCTTGCGGACTGTGTAGGGTGAGCAAACAGAGTGCAGAAGCAACTGAGCTTCTGGGACAGGCAGAAGCCACTCAGCGTCTGGGACAGACCCCCATTTCTGGCTGCAGAAATCCAGGCACCTTCCCCACCAGAGAAGAGGTGGCCGCCCGGGAGGGCTGTGACCCCCAGAGCAGGTAAGGGAGCCATCTTGTCTCCCAGGTCCCTGTGGGACCAGTGTGCGCAGATCAGCTTGTGGATGGTGAAGGGTGAGCAAGCAGAGTGCAGAAGCAACACAGCTTCTGGGACAGACCCCCGTTTCAGGCTGCAGACATCCAGGCACCTTCCCCACCAGAGGAGAGGTGGCCGACCAGGAGGGCTGTGACCCCCAGAGCAGGCTGTGCAGGGGAGCGCACAGATGGCCAAGGCAACCCATCTTCTGCTACAGGCCCCATTTCGGGCCTTCATCTTCAACCAGGAGGCAGGTCTGAACACCAGACCTCTGGGCACTTTCCCTGCAAGAGGAGAGCTTGCCTGAAGGGAGTACTCTGACCACTGAGACTCAAAAGAAAGCAGGACTACCAGGACAGTTGACAGAGGCTAACAGAATCACAGGAGGAACAGGCTCCAGCCAGAGACAACTATAACAACTAACTCCAGGGATTACCAAATGGCGAAAGACAAACATAAGAATCTTACCAACAGAAACCAAGATTGCTCACCATCATCAGAACCCAGCACTCCCACCTCAGCCAGTCCTGGATACCCCAACACACCCGAAAGCAAGATTTGGATTCAAAATCATATTTCATGATGCTGGTAGAGGACCTTAAGAAGGACTTTAATAACTCACTTAAAGAAATACAGGAGAACAGCACTAAAGAGGTAGAAGTCCTTAAACAATCAAAGGAAAACACTGCTAAACAGGTGATGGAATGGAAGAAAACTATCCAAGACCTAAACAGGGACATAGAAACAATAAAGAAAACCCAAAGTGAGACAACTCTGGAGATAGAAACCCTAGGAAAGAAATCAGGAACCATAGATACAAGGATCAGCAACAGAATACAAGAGATTGAAGAGAGAATCTCAGGTGCAGAAGATTCCATAGATAACATGGGCACAACAATCAAAGAAAATGCAAAATGCAAAAAGATTCTAACTCAAAACATCCAGGAAATCCAGGACACAATGAGAAGACCAAACCTACAGATAATAGGGGTAGATGAGAATGAAGATTCTCAACTTAAAGGGCCAGCAAATATCTTCAACAAAATTATAGAAGAAAACTTCCCAAACCTAAAGAGAGATGCCCATGAACATATAAGAAGCCTACAGAACTCCAGATAGACTGGACCACAAAAACTCCTCCCGACACATAATAATCAGAACAACAAATGCACTAAATAAGGACAGAATATTAAAAGCAGTAAGGGAAAAAGGTCAAGTAACATATAAAGGCAGGCCTATTAGAATTACACCAGACATCTCACCAGAGACTATGAAAGCCAGAAGATCCTGGACAGATGTCATACAGACCCTAAGAGAACACAAATGCCAGCCCAGGCTGCTATACCCAGCAAAACTCTCAATTACCATAGATGGAGAAACCAAAGTATTCCACGACAAAATGAAGTTCACACAATACCTTTCCACAAATCCATCCCTTCAAAGGATAATAATGGGAAAACACCAACACAAGAACAGAAATTACACCCTTGAAAAGGCAAGAAAGTAATCCTTCAACAAACCTAAAAGAGAATCCCAACTCTAACAACAAAAATGACAGGAAGGAACAATTATTTTTCCTTAATATGTCTTAATATCAAAGGACTCAATTCCCCAATAAAAAGACATAGACTAACAGACTGGCTACACAAACAGGACCCAACATTTTGCTGCCTATAGGAAACACACCTCAGGAAAAAAGACAGACACTACCTCAGAGTGAAAGGCTGGAAAACAATTGTCCAAGAAAACAGTCTGAAGAAACAAGCTGGAGTAGCCATTCTAATATCGAATAAAATTGACTTTCAACCCAAAGTTATGAAAAAAGACAAGTAGGGGCACTTCATATTCATCAAAGGTAAAATCTTCCAAGAGGAACTCTCAATTCTGAATATCTATGCTCCGAATGCAAAGGCAGCCACATTCATTAAAGAAACTTTAATAAAGCTCAAAGCACACATTGCATCTCACACAATAATAGTGGGAGACTTCAAAAACCCCACTCTCATTAATGGACAGATCCTGGAAATAGAAACTTAACAGAGACACAGTGAAACTAACAGAAGCTATGAAACAAATGGATTTAACAGATATCTACAGAACATTTTATCCTAAAACAAAAGGATATACCGTCTTCTCAGCACCTCATGGCACCTTCTCAAAAATTGACCATATAATTGGCCACAAAATAGGCCTCAGTAGATACAAAAATATAGAAATTATCCCATGCATCCTATCAGATCACCATGGACTAAGGTTGATCTTCAATAACAACATAAATAACAGATCATCAACATTCACATGGAAACTGAACAATGATACCTTGGTCAAGGAAGAAATAAAGAAATTAAAGACTTTCTAGAGTTTAATGATAATGAAGCCACAACATACCCAAACTTATGGGACACAATGAAAGCATTCCTAAGAGGAAATCTCATAGCTCTGAGTTCCTCCAAAAAGAAACTGGAGAGAGCATACACTAGCAGCTTGACTGCACACCTAAAAGCTCTAGAACAAATGGAAGCAAATTCACCCCAGAGGAGTAGATGGCAGGAAATAATCAAACTCAGAGGTGAAATCAACCATGTGGAAACAAAAAGAACTATTCAAAGAATCAATCAAACCAGGAGCTGGTTCTTTGAGAAAGTCAACAAGATAGATAAACCCTTAGCCAGACTCACTAGAGGGCCCGGGGACAGCATCCTAATTAACAAAATCAGAAATGAAAGGGAGACATAACAATAGATCCTGAGGAAATCCAAAACACCATCAGATCCTTCTACAAAAGGCTATATTCAAAAAAATTGGAAAATCTGGATGAAATGGACAAATTTCTAGACAGATACCAAGTACCAAATTTAAATCAGGATCAGATTAATGACCTAAACAATCCTATATCTCCTAAAGAAATAGAAGCAGTCATTAATAGTCTCCCAACCAAAAAAAGCCCAGGACCAGATGGGTTTAGTGCTGAGTTCTATCAGACCTTCAAAGAGGACCTTATTCCAGGTCTTCTCAAACTATTCAACAGACTATAAAGTGAACGTACGCTACCCAATTCATTCTTTGAAGCCACAATTACTCTGATACCTAAACCACATAAAGACACAACAAAGATAGAGAACTTCAGACTAATTTCCCTTATGAATATCGATGCAAAAATACTCAATAAAATTCTTGCTAACCGAATCCAAGAACACATCAAAACAATCATCCATCACGACCAAGTAGGCTTCATCCCAGGGATGCAGGGATGGTTTAATATATGGAAATCCATCAACGTAATCCACTATATAAACAAACTCAAAGATAAAAACCACATGATCATCTCTTTAGATGCTGAGAAAGCATTTGACAAAATACAACACCCATTCATGATAAAAGTCTTGGAAAGATCAGGAATCCAAGGCCCATACCTAAACATAATAAAAGCATTCTACAGCAAACCTGTAGCCAACATCAAACTGAATGGAGAGAAGCTGGAAGCAATCCCACTAAAATCAGAGACTAGACAAGGCTGCCCACTTTCTCCCTACCTATTCAATATAGTACTTGAAGTTCTAGCCAGAGCAATTCTACAACAAAAGGAGGTCAAGGGGATACAAATTGGAGAGGAAGAAGTCAAAATATCACTATTTGCACATGATATGATAGTATATATAAGTGATCCTAAAAACTCCACCAGAGAACTCCTAAACCTGATAAACAGCTTCAGTGAAGTAGCTGGATATAAAATTAACTCTAACAAATCAATGGCCTTTCTCTACACAAAGGATAAATTGTCTGAGAAAGAAATTAGGGAACCAACAGCATTCACAATAGTCACAAACAATATAAAATATCTTGGTGTGACTCTAACTAAGGAAGTGAAAGATCTGTATGATAAGAACTTCAAATCTCTGAAGAAAGAAGTTGAAGAAGATCTCAGAAGATGGAAAGATCTCCCATGCTCTTGGATTGGCAGGATCAATATAGTAAAAATGGCTATCTTGCCTAAAGCAATCTACAGATTCAATGCAATCCCCATCAAAATTCCAACTCAATTCTTCACAGAGTTAGGGTTATTTGCAAGTTCATCTGGAATAACAAAAAATCTAGGATAGCAAAAACTCTTCTCAACAATAAAAGAACCTCTGGTGGAATCACCATGCCTGACCTCAAGCTGTACTAGAGAGCAATTGTAATAAAAACTGCATAGTATTGGTACAGCGACAGACAGGTAGACCAATGGAATAGGATTGAAGACCCAGAAATGAATCCACACACCTATGGTCATTTGATCTTTAACAAAGGAGCTAAAACCATCCAGTCAAAAAAGATAGCATTTTCAACAAATGGTGCTGGCACAACTGGCGGTTATCATGCAGAAGAATGAGAATTGATCCATTATTTCCTTGTACGTAGGTCAAGTCTAAATGGTTTTAGGAACTCCACATAAAACTAGAAACACTGAAACTTATAGAGGAGAAAGTGGGGAAAACCCTCAAAGATATGGGCACTGGGGGAAAATTCCTAAACAGAACAGCAATAGCTTGTGCTGTAAGATCAAGAACTGACAAATGGAACCTCATAAAGTTGCAAAGCTTCTGTAAGGCAAAAGATACTGTCAATAAGACAAAAAGGCCACCAACAGATTGGGAAAGGATCTTTACCAATCCTAAATCAGATAGGGGACTAATATCCAATATATATAAAGAACTCAAGAAGGTGGACACTAGAAAATCAAATAACCCCATTAAAAAATGGAGCACAGAGCTAAACAAAGAATTCTCAACTGAGGAATACTGAATGGCTGAGAAGCACCTGAAAAAATGTTCAACATCCTTAATCATCAGGGAAATGCAAATCAAAACAACCCTGAGATTCCACCTCACACCAGTAAGAATGGGTAAGATCAAAAATTCAGGTGACTGCAGATGCTGGCATGGATGTGGAGAGAGAGGAACACTACTCCATTTTTGGTGGGATTGCAAGCTTGTTCAACCACTCTGGAAATCAGTATGGCGGTTCCTCAGAAAATTGGACATAGTACTTCCAGAGGATCCTGCAATACCTCTCCTGGGCATATATCCAAAAGATGTTCCAACTGGTAATAAGGACGCATGCCCCACTATGTTCATAGCAGTCTTATTTATAATAGCCAGAAGCTGGAAAGAACCCAGGTGTCCCTCAACAGAGGAATGGATACAGAAATTATGGTACATTTACACAATGGAGTACTTACTACTCAGCTATTAAAAACAATGAATTTATGAAATTCCTAGGTAAATTAATGGATCTGGAGGTTATCATCCTGAGTGAGATAACTCAATCACAAAAGAACTCACATAACATGTACTCACTGATAAGTGGATATTAGCCCAGAAACCTAGATTACCCAAGATACAATTTGCTAAACACATGAAACTCAAGAAGAATGAAGATGAAAGGGTGGACACTTCGCCCCTTCCTAGAATTAGGAACAAAGCACACATTGAAGGAGTTACAGTGATCAGGTGTGGAGCTGAGACAAAAGGATGGACCAACCAATGACTGCTGCAGCCGGGGATTCATCCCATAATCAGCCACCAAACACAGACACTATTGCATACGCTAGCAAGATATTGCTGAAAGGGCCCTAATATAGCTGTCTCGTGTGAGGCTATGCCAGTGCCTGGCAAACACAGAAGTGGATGCTCACAGTCAGCTATTAGATGGAACACAGGGTTCCCAAGGGAGGAGCTAGAAAAAGTACCCAAAGAGCTGAAGGGGTCTCTACCCCTATAGGTGGAAGAACAATATGAACCAACTACTACCCCCAGAGCTCATGTCTCTGGCTGCATATGCAGCAGAAGATGGCCTAATTGGCCATGATTGGGAAGAGAGGCCCCTTGGTCATGCAAACTTTATATGCCCCAGTACAGGGGAACGCCAGGGCCAAGATGTGGGAGTGGGTGGGTAGGGGAGCAGGACATGGGATGAGGGAGGGTTTAGGGGACTTTCAGGATAACATTTGAAATGTAAATGAATCATGTCTCTAGCTGCATATGTATTAGAAGATGGCCTAGTTGGCCATTATTGGGGAAGAAAGGCCCTTGGTCTAGCAATGTTTATATGCCCCAGTACAGGGGAATGCCAGGGTCAAGTAGTGGGAGTGGGAGGGTAGGGGAGCAGGGCAGGGGGAGGGTATAGGGGACTTTTGGGTAACACTTGAAATGTAAATGAAGAAACTCTCTAATAATAAAAAAAAAAAGTAGAAGAAAAAAAGGAGATCAAGGGGATTCAAATTGGAAAGGACGAAGTCAAAATATCACTCTTTGCAGATGATATAGTATATATAAGTGGCCCTAAAAATTCCACCAGAGAACTTCTAAACCTGATAAACAACTTCAGTGCAGTAGCTGGATATAAAATTAACTCAAACAAATTAGTGGCCTTTCTCTACACAAAGGATAAATAGGCTAAGAAGGAAACTAGGGAACCAACAGCCTTCACAATAGTCACAAACAATATAAAATACCTTGGTGTGAATCTAACTAAGGAAGTGAAAGATCTGTATGAGAAGAACTTCAAGTCTCTGAAGAAAGAAGTTGAAGAAGATCTCAGAAGATGGAAAGATCTCCCATGCTCATGGATTGTCAGGATTACTATAGTCAAAATGGCCATCCTGCCGAAAGCAATCTACAGATTCAATGCAATCCCCATCAAAATACCAACTCAATTCTTCACTGGGTTAGAAAGGGCAATTTGCAAATTCATCTGGAATAACAAAAAACCTAGGATAGCAAAAACTCTTCTCAACAATAAAAGAACCTCTGGTGGAATCACCGTCCTGATCTCAAGTTTTACTACAGAGCAATTGTGGTAAAAACTGCATGGTACTGGTACAGCAACAGACAAGTAGATCAATGGAATAGAATTGAAGACCTAGAAATGAACCCACACACCTATGGTCATTTGATCTTTGACAAAGGAGCTAAAACTATCTAGTGGAAAAAAGAAAGCATTTTCAACAAATGGTGCTGGCACAACTGGCAGTTATTATGCAGAAGAATGAGAATTGAACCATTCTTATCTCCTTGTACAAAGCTCAGGTCTAAGTTGATCACAGACCTCCACATAAAACCAGAGACACTGAAACTTATAGAGGAGAAAGTGGGGAAAACCCTCAAAGATATGGACACTGGGGGAAAATTCCTAAACAGAACAGCAATGGCTTGTGCTATAAGATCAAGAATTGACAAATGGGATCTTATAAAATTGCAAACCTTCTGTAAGGCAAAAGACACTGTCAATAAGACAAAAAAGCCACCAACAGTTTGGGAAAGGATCTTTACCAATCCTAAATCTGATAGGGGACTCATATCCAATATATACAAAGAGCTCAAGAAGCTGGACTCCAGAAATTCAAATAACCCCATTAAAAAAATGGGGCACAGAGCTAAACAAAGAATTCTCAACTGAGGAATACCGAAAGGCAGAGAAGTGCCTGAAAAAATGTTCAACATCCTTAATCATCAGGGAAATGCAAATCAAAACAACCTTGAGATTCCACCCTACTCCAGTCAGAATGGCTAAGATCAAAAACTTAGATGACAGCAGATGCTGGCGAGGATGTGGAGAAAGAGGAACACTCCTCCATTGCTGGTGGGATTGCAAGCTGGTACAACCGCTCTGGAAATCAGTCTGGAGGTTGCTCAGACAATTGGACATAGTACTGCCGAAAGATCCAGCAATACCTCTACTGGGCATATACCAGAAGATGTTCCAACTGGTTATAAGGACATATGCTCCACTATGTTCATTGCAGCCTTATTTATAATAGCCAGAAGCTGGAAATAATCCAGATGTCCCTCAACAGAGGAATGGATACAGAAAATGTGGTACATTTACACAATGGAGTACTACTCAGCTATTAAAAACAATGAATTTATGAAATTCGTGGGCAAATGGATGTATCTGGAGGAAATCATCCTTAGTGAGGTAACCCAATCACAAAGGAAGTCACTTGATATGCACCCACTGATAAGTGGATATTAGCCCAGAAACTTAGAATACTCAAGATACAACTTGCAAAACACAAGAAAATCAAGAAGAACGAAACCAAAGTAGGCATATTTCATTCCTTCTTAGAATAGAGAACAAAACACCCATGAAAGGAGTTACAGAGACAAAGATTGGAGCTAAGACGAAAGGATGGACCATCCAGAGACTACCTCACCTGGGGATCCATCCCATAATCAGCCACCAAATCCAGACACTATTGCATATGCCAGCAAGATTTTGCTGAAAGGACCCTGATATAACTATCTCGAGTGAGGCTATGCCAGTGCCTGGCAAATACAGAAGTGGATGCTCACAGTCATGTATAGGATGGAACACAGGGCCCCCAGTGGAGGAGCTAGAGCAATTACCCAAGGAGCTGAAGGCGTCTCCCACCCTTTAGATGGAACAACAATATGAACTAACCAGTACCCCTAGAACTCTTGTCTCTAGATGCATATGTATCAGAAGATGGCCTAGTCGGCCATCACTGGGAAGAGAGGCCCCTTGGTCTTACAAACTTTATATGCCCCAGTACAGGGAAATGCCAGGGCCAGGAAGTGGGAGTGGGCGGGTGGGGAACAGGATGGGGGGAGGGTATAGGGAACTTTTGGGATAGCATTTGAAATGTAAATAAAGAAAATACCTAATTGTACTGGCTAATTTTGTGTCAACTTGACACAGCTGGAGTTATCACAGAGAAAGGAGCTTCAGTTGAGGAAATGCCTCCATGAGATCCAACTGTAAGGCATTTTCTCAATTAGTGATCAAGGGGGAAAGGCCCCTTGTGGGTGGGACCATCTCTGGGCTGGTAGTCTTGGGTTCTATAAGAGAGCAGGCTGAGCAAGCCAGGAGAAGCAAGCCAGTAAAGAACAACCCTCCATGGCCTCTGCATCAGCTCCTGCTCCCTGCCCTGCTTGAGCTCCAGTCCTGACTTCCCTTGGTGATGAACAGCAGTGTGGAAGTGTAAGCTGAATAAACCCTTTTCTCCCCAACTGCTTCTTGGTCATGATGTTTTGTCCAGGAATAGAAACCCTAAGACACTAATAAAGAAAAAAAAAAAAAGAAGAAAGAAAAGGAGCTGAGTACACAGCTCCCCACATTGTCCACACATCACCCTTTTTCCTGGCTATCTCTCTTAAGAGATGGCCTGATACTTGCCAGTATTACTGGATTAGGAAATGTCTCAGCCTGCTTCCTTTGTGCTGTATTAGGATGTCCTCCATGGACAGCTGTCCCTTACTTATCCCAACCCTTGGTATATGTCTGGTGCCAGTTCTAAGACTTTTTCCCAAATTTTTGAAGTATCCTTGTTCTTGATCCCTGAACAACAGCTATTTAAATTCTGCTATACTAGTCCCAATGATAATTTGTGTAATCAAACTAGCACTAGCTCGCCTAGTCAGAATCCGATTGCCACTGAACGCTTCTTCTTCTTCTTCTTCTTCTTCTTCTTCTTCTTCTTCTTCTTCTTCTTCTTCTTCTTCTTCTTCTTCTTCTTCTTCTTCTTCTTCTTCTTCTTTTTTGGTTTAATGGTACCCTTACTAAAATTCTTTCCAAAAACATGAAGAATTGCTGTGTCTTCCTGTGATCCTAGTTCCTCAGTTGACCTTGCTAACTTGAGCTGAAATAGCCCCCACCCTACCCTACCCCTGGATATTAGAATAAAGCAAGCTGTTTTCCTCCCTGTCGTGGCCTGTGTCTCCTTGGTAACCTCTGTTGTGGCTGCGGGTTTGGCTGGAGGAGCTTTAACCCATTCTCTTCTCACCACCGCCAAATGATCCCAAAAATTTGCATTGGCAGTGGAGGCCTCTGTTGAGTCATTAGCTTCTTTGCAGAGACAATTCACTTCCTTCACCCAAGCTACCTTACAGAATCGACAAGCACTTGATTTGCTGACCGCTGAGAAAGGTGGCACCTGTCTCTTTCTGAATGAGTCAGACATTGTAGAATCCAACAGTTACATAAACTTAATCTGGAGCTCCAGGCAAAACAGTTTTCAGCTGCTGATGACAATTGGTAGAAGTCCTCCATGTTCACCCTCTTGATGCCCCTTCTTGGACCTTTAATAAGCATTTTATTATTAGAAACTTTGGGGCCTTTTATTTTTAATAGAATTACTGGTTTTATAAAACAGCAGATTGATTCCATGGCATTGATACCCTTGCAGATTCATTATCATAGACTTGATTTGGCTGACAAAGGCCTTGCTGAACCTGAGTTTGATAATTCTCTTTCAGGAGCTGCATAGGATTTAGACCTGTGCATACTGGTTCTTAATAAAATTAATCCAGTATGGACATCAGCATAGGCTGTGAGTCTAAGCACCGCAGGGGAAGGTCTCACATGGACCATCTCTGAATTTCCCGTGAGACAAACCTGGTTTACAAGGAGGTCGGTATCTGTTTTCAACCTTATTCTAAGGATTTTTCTAAGGCTCTGCCTCCCCTCCCCAAAAGATATCAGGTCAATGCCCCCCCTTACTGGCTAATGCTCACTCATCCAAGGATGAGATGACTATTGATCAACCCAGTTCCTTAGGGCCTTAGTGGAAATAATTAAAAGGGAGGAGATGCTGGGAGCCATGGCTGAGGCCATGGCCTTGTGGAAAATTTCTAGCTTACATAAACAGCCCTGAGAGAATATTCGTGGTCATAACAGAAAGAAGAGGTCACTGTGACCATTGGTTCCAGAAACTGAAGATTGCCACCCAACCTTGGGAGAGCTCCCGGGCTCTTCCACCCCTCCCTTGAAGCCTCCTCTTTTTTATATTGCCATCCCAGAATAAAAGTTTTTCAGAGCTTGATCAGTCAGATTGTCTTGCTCTCCTTCTTCATGTTCTTTGTCCCTCTCACTCTCTCCCCTGCCTCAGGTCCCTGCTGATTATCCCTGTAGGTTGGGGCAGACAACTTGACATCATCTGAGGAAGTCACTACAAGAAAGAGAAGGGGGTCTGGAGTGATGGATGGCTCAGTGGTCAAGAGCACTGTCCACTCTTGTTGAGGAACCAGGTTTGGTTCCCAGGATCCATATAGAGGCTCACAGGTGTCTTTAATTCCTGTTTCAGCAGGTTCAATGTCCTCTTCTGACCTCCTCAGGCACTTGCATGGATGTACATATACTTAAACACACACACACACACACACACACATACACTCACACATACAACTGGAAATAAATAAATCTTCTCTGTTCTGTTAATGACATCATGATGGCTTTCCAGTTCCCTTTTCTGGGTCCTGAAATACTCGTACTATTTTCAATTAAAATATTTGTATTACTGTATTTGTATGTGGATGGGGATGTGCATATGCATCCCTTGGTGCACTTGTGGAGGCTTGAGTACTCGGGTGTGTCTGTCTCTTCTATCCTTGGGGGGGGGGGAGGTTGACCTTAAGTCATTAGACTTGGTGGCAGGTGGCTTTACTCATTGAACCATTTCATTGTTATAGAACACTGGTCTTAAGCAGAATTGTAAAGGCCTCTACTTACCCCTCCAGCATAGCACAGATACTTTGTATCTTTTTTTCCAATGACTAGTATACCAACTGTTCCAAGAAATACCGTTGAAATGGCAGAGTTGATCAGATCCTGCAATGCAGAGTTGAGAATAGGCAACTTTGAATGAGAATGTAACTTCAAAACATTTAAACTGGTCAATTATCCACTCTAGGACAGACACTTTGAACATTTCTCTTTAATTGACAGGGATCTTCAGGGATATAGTTATTATTTTTTCAGAGATAGAAGTTTGTGTGATAAAAGGTGTTGGATAGGGCATTGAAGAAATAGGTTTAATTTTATTAGAATATTATGGAAGAGGTTCATATTTATATTGGCTGTTTTTTAGTATATGCATGTGTATAAATATATACACACATATACATACATACATATCCCTATCTACATTTCTATGGAATATATACATTACAGTTGAGGAAAACATGTGTAGTCTAGCTCACTAGCATCCTACCCACTTCAATGTTAGGAAACAAATGTATTATAAGGAACTGAGGCTGCTTGGGAGCCTGTAATTCCAGCTCCTCAAGAAGATCTCAAGCTCAAGACCTGCCTGTGCCACAGGGTGCTCTCAAGCTAGCCTGGAAAACATACTGAGAGCTTGTTTCAGAAAGGAGGAAGAGGCATGGAGAGACAGCTCAGCAGTTAAGAGCACTGACTGCTCTTCCAGAGGTCCTGAGTTCAATTCCCAGCAACCAGATGGTGGCTCATGACCATCTGTAATGAGATCTGATGCCATCTTCTGGTATGTCTGAGGTGAGCTACAGTGCACTCATATAAGTGAAATATATCTTTAAAAAAAAAGAGGGGAAAGAGAAAGAGAGAGAGAAAGAGAGAGAGAGAGGGAGAGAGAGAAGATGGGAGGTATACAAATGAAGAGATGGCTCTGTGGGAAACAGCACATGGTTCTACTTACAAGTACCTGGGTTGGGTTCCCAGCACCCATGTAGTAGCTCACAATTGACTCTAACTCCATTTCCATGGGATCTAGCACCATCTTCTGGCTTTTAGGAGCACCAGGCACACTTGAAGTGTACTTTCACACAGGCAGGCTAAATCCTCAGACAAATAAACTAAAAATGAGCCTTAAGAGACTGAGATGCAGATCACTGGTGGGGTACCTGAACTGAGCACAAAGGTCTTTGATCCAATCCTGACGACCATGCAAACAGAGGATGTGAAGTGTGGAAGAGACCAGAGCCTGTCAGGATTGTCCCCAGCACAGCAGAGGATGGGCTAAGATAGCTATTCAAATCCCTTACAGGATGTGGGAGTTTGTTTTTCTTTTTGGGATCCCTATAATGGGTGTGTACTTGGTGTGAAGTACTATACCTCCTCTACCAATACACATCTCAATGCTACAAAGACTCTGGGAGGTAGGGGCTGTCTTCACTGCTCCCCTTTATAGAGAAGTCTAAGGGAACTTTATAGAGAAGTCTAAGGGAACTTTGTGGGCTTTGGGTGGTTTCTCTCCTGGGATCAGGACAATGCTCTGTCTTGACCTTGTCTAGATAACTTACTGTCTTCCCCGGAGGCTTACTCTTGGAGTTATGGGCAAAGCTTACATGTGAGTTACAAAAATGAATAACTTACAAGCAGAGGCCAGTGGATACAGGCCATCGAGTTTTGAAGGGTTACCAGATAGATTATGATGAAAAATAGGACAATGCAGGTTTCCTGAATCATGATGACTACAAACAGCTCCTGGGCACCGCCAACGATGAAACAAAACAGGGATGCTGCCGTAATACACTGCCGGGAGAGAACAGGTTTGTTCAATGCGGGTAGCTGCTTGCCAGGAGCACATATTCATGGGCAGCATTTGTTACATTTAATTTTATGATACCGCAATAGTCTCTTTTTAAAATGTGTGTTTGTGTTTACATGTGTGTGTGCATGGGTACGGTCCTGTGTACATGTTTATGCGTGAGGACATGGGTATGCATATAATATCAGAGGTCAACCTCAGTGTCAGGCATCACTTGCCACCTTGTTTGGCACAGGGCCTCTTGCTGTTCCTGACATGCCCGCCACCTACTCTGGGAGAGCTGGACCACACACCTCAAGGCTCCTCTCCTGTCTCTGCTTCCCATCTCACCGCAGGAAAGCTGGGATTACACACTGCATCCCACCTCATCCTGCTTCTGGGTGGCTTCTGAGGGTCTGGACTTGTGGGTCAGGCCTGGCACCAAGCACTTGTCTTCAGAACCATCTTCCCAGCACTCTTCTGTACTGTTTCCCACGAGTGTTTTGGTTTCAATATTGTTTTAAGTTAATGACTTATTTTGTGGTACTGAGGATTGAGCTCAGAGCCTGGCCTATGCAGGTAAACACTGTACTACTGAGCTACATTCCTAGTTGGCAATTTTCCACCTTTAATTAAATAATTAATTTTTCAGTGCTAGGGATCAAGCACAGGGCCTTCATCAGACTAGGCAAGCCAATCTACTACTGAGCTACATTCCCAGCTTAAAGAAATTAAATAATTAAATTAGATAATCTATGCAAATGTTAAGATATATGCAAATAGTAAGGATTGAACACAGAACAGTAGCTGATTTCTCAAGGATTTCTCTGTATAGCCCTGGCTGACCTCAGACTCCCTTTGTAGACCAGGCTGACCTCAGACTCCCTTTGTAGACCAGGCTGACCTCAGACTCCCTTTGTAGACCAGGCTGGCCTCAGACTCCCTTTGTAGACCAGGCTGGCCTCAGACTCCCTTTGTAGACCAGGCTGTCCTGGACCTCAGACTCCCTTTGTAGACCAGGCTGACCTCAGACTCCCTCTGTAGACCAGGCTGGCCTCAGACTCCCTTTGTAGACCAGGCTGGCCTCAGACTCCCTTTGTAGACCAGGCTGGCCTCAGACTCCCTTTGTAGACCAGGCTGGCCTCAGACTCCCTTTGTAGACCAGGCTGTCCTGGACCTCAGATATCCCCTCCTCTGCCTCCCAAGTGCTGGGATTAAAGACAGGCACCACCATGATCACTGGCTAAAGAAGTTCTTAACCTTCTTTCTTCTTCTCTATCCACACCTAGTTTTTCTGTTTTCATAGGATCTCCTTATGCAGCCCTGGCTGGCATGAAATTCACTCTTACAAGCTGGCCTCAAACTCTCAGAGATCTGCCTGCCTTTTCCTTCTTATCACTGGGATTAGAGGTGAGTGCTACCACTCTTGGCTAGTCTGTCTCCTGAAGAGAAATCACTATTACTGGTCTGTACTTCTAAAAGGAAATGAAAGTATCTATTGGTAAATATAGAAGTAAAGAGATATGAAGTAGAACCCCAGTTTTCTTTCTGTCCAAACAGCTCATTTGTATACTTGGATTTCACCTACTGGAAAAAAAAATGCCATCTTTGTCATCTACTAAATTCTCAGATGTATTTGTATCTTTTTCCTCGCTATTCTCTGATTGCATTTTTAGTTTTAAAGTACTTTTCTTTTTAAAATGATTTCTCTCTCTCTCTCTCTTTCTCTCTCACTGTGTGTGTGTGTGTGTGTGTGTGTGTGTGTGTTGTGTATGTATTCAGAGGCAGAGGAGGCTGTCAGATCCCTGCAGGTAGACTTAAAGGGCTTTGTGAACCACCTATGCTGAAACCTGACCCCAGTTTAAGAGCTAAGCCATTTCTCCAGCCCCCAGAATGCTTTGCAAATGGTAGGGCGGCTCACTAGTGCTCCTGTTTGAGCAGTGTTCTCATTTTTCCTTTCAAACTGCTTATGACACGCATGTGTATCTTGGTTGTGATCCTACATCACACCTGTGGGCATTTCATTAGGATTTCATCTAACTTTTAATCAATACCACTGAACTGTTATTTTAGTATGTTTTCTCCCCAGGGAAGGTTTTTAAATTTTCTTCTTACTAGTTCTGCTTTTTACTTCTTTGCTAAATATTTATCATTGCATGAAGGAAATATTTCCTTACTTTTTATTTTGCTTGTTTTATTTTGCTTTGGAGAAAGGGTCTCACTTTGTCCTGCCTGTCCTGGAGCTCACCATGTAGCCCAGGGTGGCTTTGAACTCACAAAGATCTGTCTTCCTCTGTCTCCCAAATGCTGGGATTTAATCAAGCTGTCGGTCATTGGCTTGGCTTCTTACATTTGAGTTGACTATAGGAAAGCTTTTTAGTTTATTAATTTGCTTGCCACCCAGCTATGTTGCTTTGTTCTATATGATCTCCCAATGAACTGAAGATTTGTGATTGTGCCAGTGGAAAGAAATACATCTTGCCTCCCTTCAGGTAATCTCATTCCTTTCCTCCATTATGATGAGGAGTTCTGGAGTGACTGTCATCCCGGAAAAGCACTCACTCACTGGTAGACATCCCCTCTCTTTATCACGAGAATAAGAACACTTGTGGGGGCTGGAGAGATGGCTCAGTGGTTAAGAGTACTGACTGCTCTTCTGAAGGTCCTGAGTTCAAATCCCAGCAATCACATGGTGGCTCACAATCATCCTTAATGAGATCTGACGCCCTCTTCTGTAGTGTCTGAAGAGAGCTACAGTGTACTTAGATATAATAAATAAATCTTTAAAAAGAAGAAGAAGAAGAAGAACACTTGTGATGCCTTAACTAAAGACCTTGCTGAGTCTGGGTCCAGCTGTTTAGTGTTAGAACGGTTAGAACGGCAGTGAAAGCTCTTTGCTTATTTTCCAGCTCTCTCTGCCTCCTATCTGAGAATCAGAAACAAACTTTCGTGGTTTTCACGATTTAATATCACAACATTTTACTCATAATATGGTGGATTAATTTAGGGCCTCTAGTAAAAAATCACCCTTGTTTTCCTCTTTGTGTTATATGTTTTAAAAATAAAGATAAATATATTTTTCAAATATGGTAACCTTTTTCCCATTCTGGGATATATCCAGAGACCAGAGCACCTGCTAATCATCTTGGGCCTGTATATTAATTTTTGCTTTGGTTCTATGAGATCTCTATTTTGTTTGCTTTTTCTAAACCTGATCAAATTTTGATGTCAGTGTTTGACTGACTATAAGATAATCACTCAAAAGGGAATGGGGACCTAGCTCAGTGGTAGAGTTTTCTCTGACAAGTGCAAGTGGATTGATTCGTTCTTCAGAAAGGCAAATCATCCCCAAGTGCTTGCTTCTATAAAATAAAAAAAAGAAAAAGACAAGTTTGAGCGTCATCAGAATGCTCTGATGCTTTGAAAGCCCAGACCCTAACATCAACCCTGGGTCTGATTCACTATTTAAGAAATGCTTTAGGGATAGGGTCTTTTTCGAGTTAAATTAGAAACTGAAGCCCATTTGTTTATGTTGGAGGAGATGGTTGCAGGAGAGGGTGCACATGGAGGTCAGATGATAATCACAGGGGTGCTTCTCTCCTTCCACCACTTGAGTTCTGGGAATGGCAGTCTGATCTTTGGGCGTGGCCCTAGCAGGGTTTCCACACTTAGCCACCTTAGGGCACCTTGCTTTTCCTTTGTTTTAAACGTTGTCCCCTTTGAATGTCTCTATTTTGGGCTCAGTTTGGATCATGAAACTTTCCTTCCCAGAATGTCTGTGCCCCCATCCGCGGGCCCTTTCTCTGTCAGGGATGCTTCGGCGCCCTCCCCCATTCTGACTTTCACTTGAATGTTTGCCTGCCTCTCTTGCCTTTGTCCTGGATTCTTGCCTCTTGAGCATTGCTTGACTAGCTCTTCTGGATGGCAGCTCTTACTGGTTGTGCTTGCTAGTTTCTGAGGCTGTTAGTTCAGTGTTTCCATACTTCCGTCTGTGAGGGGAAACCCTGGAAGGAGGAGGGCAGGGGAACCCTTTAGCACTGAGAAATGACGTGTGTGATATTGGGCCTGGTGGATCAGTATTTAGTCCCAGCACTCTGGAGGCAGATGCCGGCAGAGATCTCTGAGTTCGAGGCTAGTCTCCTATCTTGTCTATATAGTGAGGTCCAGGCCAGCCAGGGCTACATATGTTGGGGACAAGAAAGGACAGAAAACTGTGGCAGAGGGAACTATGGAGACTTTGTGCTCAACTCCCAAGGCCACCCACCCTCCCTCCACCCAGCCAATCAGCCCGGCAGCTCCTGCTCACCATCCTCAAGACCTTCAATATCCCATTGGCTGAGCAGCAAAAATGCCAGAAGCTATCTCTGAATATTTTTGAGCGCCTGTCCTCAGCCTGTGTTTTGACGGCTTCAGGTATCTTAGACCCTTGGACCAATCGAGTTGGTGGCACTTTCTCATGTTGGGTGTATTTCTTTGGTAATCTGTCGGCAATGCGATCTCTAATGGATGATGTGCCACGGACTAGCGGTCGCTGGCTGGATAGTGTGGCGCGTACTGAAGGTCGCTGACTGGATGGTATGGCATGTAATGAAGGTCGCTGGCTGGATGATATGGACTGTACTGAAGATCGCTGGCTGGATGGTATGGACTGTACTGAAGGTCGCTGGCTGGATGGTATGGCACTTATGAAAGATTGCTGGCGGGATGGTGTTCCCGGTACTGAAGGTCCCTGGCTGGTTGGTGTCCCGGGTACTGAAGGTCTCTGGTGAGGTAGAGAATCCAAAGGTGTGGAAGCATTCAACACTCGAGGTTGTGAAGTTGAGCGTCTGGACTCACTCCTGGACCCATACTCGCTGGACCCAAACCTGGAGGGTGCAGGATTCATGGTGGATTCCAAGCCTGATTATGTCAGGCTGGCCCAGCGCCTCCAGTCGGCTGGGTAGCCGCAGGGCGATGGCCCGCTGGGGAACTGGCTTCAACGGCTGCTGGCAGCCTATCCCGCGTGCACCTGTTTTTGATGGCTGCTGCCTAGCCTAGCAATCTGCTGTCCTCATTGTGGGGAAAAGGCGCCATGCCTACCCTGAGAACTCAAGATCCAACAACCACATGCACAGGAGCTGCTGCCAGCCAACCCAGAGAAAAGGGGTTCTGGAGTTATTTGGGGGTATACCTGGCCAGATTCCAGTCCCAAGTCATATGCAGTGAGGCCTGCTGGTCGAATGCAGCAGGGTCCAGAAATCTACCGAGTTCACACTTCGGCTAAGAGTCTGTGTTAAAACAGCATGACGAAGAACAACTTGGTGAGGAAAGGGTTTATTTCACTTTACAGCTTGTAGTTCATGGTCCAGGGATATCAGGGCAGAAACTCTGAGGCGGGAACCAGGAAGCAGGAGCTGATGTAAAGATCTTGGAGAACTCGAGGCAGGAACCCGGAATCAAGAGCAGATGCAAAGGTCTTGAGAAATGGTCCTTACTGGCTTGCTGAGCTTACTTTTTTGTTTGTTTGTTTGTTGTTTTGTTTTTGCTTTTTAGTTTTGTTTTGGTTCTCTTTTGGGTTTTTCAAGACAGCGTTTCTCTGTGTAGCTCTGGCTGTCCTAGAACTTACTCTGTAGACCAGGCTGGCCTCGAACTCAGAAATCCACCTGCCTCTGCCTCCCAAGTGCTGTGATTAAAGGTGTGTGGCACCACGCCCTACTGAGCATATATTCTTATGGCACCCGGGGGCTGTATACCAATCACATAGTCAGCTGGGTCTTCCCAAATCAATCATCAATCAAGAAAATGTATCATAGGCCTGCCAATAGGGAATGTTTTCCAAAGGACTTTAGCTTGTGTCGACTTGACATGAGAGTAGCTGGTACTCACAGTGAAACTGAAATGAGATCTGCAGAAAATATACGGATATAGAAAGGATTAGTTTAATAACTAGTAAAAATAAGTACAAAATTATTCTCTGTCATCTATGTCATCAGTAGACCTTTTCTGATAAAGTTGACTTGGACGAAACTGAAGTTTCTGGCACATAAGGACACAGTCAGCAATAGTACATGTTACAGTGAAGAGACCAAACACCTGCAAACAGAGACACTGTCATCAGTTTCTGGCAAGCAAATTCTCAGCCATCTGTCCAATAGATTGCTTTCCTGCCCGGGTAGGGAGATTGCTCTCTGTGCTACCATCCAACACGAGAGTGGGAAGGGACACAAGAGAGCACTGCTAAGTTTCCCACATAGCCACCCACAGTAAAGGACAAGACAACTGCAGTGAGCAGAACTCACTGCCCCTGAGGTGGAGTGCAAGTTGCCTCTCCATCTTGATTTGCACTGGCATGTGTGCTTGGGTGCTTGCGTGCATATGTGGATATGTGCACGCATGAGTTCTTTGAAGCCCTACTGACCGTATTTAGCTATCACCCCCACCCCACCCCATTTCTCTCTCCAGTGGTCAGCTCTTTGCTTTTTCTACCACCAGACTTGTCTGGGGAAAGAGCTGGTGCTGGCAGCAGCTAGAGATTAAGTCCTGGGGACCATAGTTGGGATACAACTTTTGTAGAAGCGGAGCAATAGGAATCTCCAGCGTGAGACACCGTCCATGTAAGGCAGAGGAGTCAAGACAGGCCCGAGGAAAACGACACTGAGCTGGAGGGAAAGTGAGCTAACTGCAGTTCCCTTGCCAGAGAAAAGTAGCTTCTCCCTCTCCTCTGGGCTGGGCAGCACTCCACTAATGGCTTACCTAGAGCTGGCTGCATTCCCTTGACAGATCATTGCTATACTAAAAGTTATTAATGAAATAGTCTATGTTCTTTGGGGAGAAAAGAAAATCTCTGAAATTCAGTGTGTATTTTATAGTCACAGTTTGTCTCAAACCATATTAGCCTCATCCCCTCTGCTCAGTAGCGGCACAGCCACGGGCCACTCTGCTGGGGAAGGACTCTGATTGGTCATCATTTAAGCAATGAGTAACTGTGAGAACAGAAAAGCACATGACGTGGAGTCCTGTGACTGGCTCATCTTTTAAAAGAGTAGACAGACAGAACTGTCTTTAGAACAACTTGGGGGGTTGGTATTGCAGCATACCTCCTATCTAGAAAGCTTCCATAGTCTCCCATGAAGTTGCTTAGTGCCGACATGAGTTGAAGTCTAGGGTTCTGACAGTCATGGCAGAGCAAGGTCAGCTCTATGTGGCCCTTGCCAAGGGAGAACAAGAAAGTAGGAAGGAAGACGTTTCTAAGTCAGCTCTCTAGATTAGAGCCTAGGAAAGGCAGATGGCCAAATCTCAGGAGAAAAGCAGGCGGAGGTAGAGTGACATCACTGTGCTCCTCCCTGTGGGCTTGCTTGTCAGTCTAGGCTGACTTGCTTCTCTCTAGGCAGTACTCAAAATAGCCCTCGGTTTGCAAGGCTTCCTACCATATCCCCTGCAGTAAGGGAATTTGTTATATTGCATCTCTAGAGTTATGGGATAGTCTGTCTTACCTAACAGTGCTATGGGTCCTTTCAAAAGGAGAACTATGGAATGATCATGCTTCCTTTCTTGTTTAACATCAGGTTTTCTAGAGCTAAGAGTGGTAGCCGATTTTAGCAGGTTCTCTCTGTCTGGTATAGCCCTGTAAGAAACATGCAGGGATCTCTTTGTTTGGCGGATTTCAGTATGAAACCCTGTCTATTTATGCTAATCAGGGAATGTATTCACTCACACAAACCGTAAAGACAGTAGGCACTGTAGGCCAATCCAGGATATTGTCAGATTTCCAAATTAATTTGCATTTTGATCCAACTGGAAGACTTCTACTTACCCCTCCAAGGATTGTCTTTGTTGAGGTTTCTGGTATTAGAGCCAACACAGACACAATGAACATACATAATGCTGTTACCATTGAGTTGAGAACATCCTAAGAACACACAATGGAGTAGTCAGCTTGCTGTCAAAGGCTGTGAATACAGCTGAGAGCCTGGCAGAGCTCAGGATTAGGAGTTCCATCTTTGCACTACGGGGACTGTGAAGAAACAAGACAAACAGCAGTGCCCCCCTAAATAAATAGGACATCCTTCCTAAAATATTTTTTACCTGTGTTTTATTCAATTTTGCAGACATCAATGTCTTTTAGGAAACTAAAATATTACAGACAATATTCCCATATATTTGTTTACCTCGTGAGCATCTTAGAACACATCCATTCCTTTAATTATTTGAGCATACATATATACATATATACATATATATCCTAGCATAGATATAGCTAGAGGGAGAAATTGTCTAGTTAGGAAAGACAGATAATTATGCAGAAGTTTTAGAGTATAGAGAATCCCTTGGGAAGCTGGAATGCTTAATTTTTTAATAGGAAATATGAAAAATTTGCTTTCAAATAACTTTTTTTCTAAGATGCCATTAATAAACATGAAGCCAGGCATGGTGGGTCATGACTTTAATTCCAACACACAGAAGTTTGAGGTCAGCCTGCACTACATGGAGTCCTAGGCCATCTAGTGCCACGCAGTAAGACCCCACTTAAAAACAAACATACGAGCTCTGGGAACGCCAGGGCCAAGATGTGGGAGTGGGTGCCCAGGGGAGCAGGGCAGGCGATGGGGGAGGGTTTAGGGGACTTTCGGGATAACATTTGAAATGTAAATGAAGAAAATATCTAATAAAAATTGGGAAAAAAAACATACGATTTTTCTCTCCAGTGACTGTATAAGGCGGGACCAACCAGGAGCACACAGGCCACAGAAGCAGCAGAGCTGCTGGAACAGGGTCCTTTCTACCTCCATCTGTACCCAGGAGATGGAGCTGTTCCACAACCCTCTGTGCACTGGTCTTGCCAGGATAGAGCTGGTCTCCCAGGAGTTCTGAAACAGGTTTACATACTCACGGGAGGAACAAGCTCCAGCCAGAGACAGCAAGAACATCTAACACCAGAGATTACCAGATGGAGTAAGGCAAACCTAAGAATCTTAGCAACAGGAACCAAGACTACTTGGCATCATCAGAACCCAGTACTCCCACCACAGCAACTCCTGGATACCCCAACACACTGGAAAAGCAAGATTCAGATTTAAAATCATATCTCATGATATTGATAGAGGATTTTAAGAAGGACATAAGTAACTACCTTAAAGAAATACAGGAGACACAGGTAAACATGTAGAAGCCCTTAAAGAGGAAACACAAAAATCCCTTAAAGAATTACAGGAAAACACAACCAAATACATAATGAAATTGAACAAAACCACCCAGGATCTAAAAATGAACTAGACACAATAAAGAAATCACAAAAGGAGACAACACTGGAGATAGAAAACATAGGAAAGAAATCAGAAGCCATAGATGCAAGTATCACCAACAGAATACAAGAGATAGAAGACATAATCTCAGGTGCAGAAGATACCATAGAAAACATGGACACAACAATCAAAGAAAATGCAAAATGCAAAAAGATATTAACCTAAAACATCCAGGAAATCCAGGACACAATGAGAAGACCAAACCTAAAAATAATAGGTATAGAAGAAATTGAAGATTTCCAACTTAAAGGGCCAGTAAATATCTTCAACAAAATTATAGAAGAAAACTTCCCTAACCTAAAGAAAGAGATACACATGAATGTACAAGAAGCCTACAGAACTCAAAATAGTTTGGACCAGAAAAAGAAATTCCTCCTGTCACATAATAATCAAAACACCAAATGCACAAAACAAAGAATGAATATTGAAAGTAGTAAAGGAAAAAGGTCAAGTAACATATAAAGGCAGATCTATCAGAATTACACCAGATTTCTTGCCAGAGACTATGAAAGCCAGAAGATGATGGGCAGATGTCATACAGACCCTAAGAGAACACAATGCCAGCCCAGGCTACAATACCCAGCAAAACTCTCAATTACCATAGATGGAGAAACCAAGGTATTCCATGACAAAAACAAATGTACACAATATCTTTCCATAAATCCAGCCCTACAAAGGATAACAAAAGGAAAACTCCAACACGAGGAGGGAAACTACAACATAGAAAAAGCAAGAAAACAATCTTTCAACAAACCTAAAAGAAAACAGCCACATAACAGAATTCCAACTCTACCAACAAAAATAACAGGAAGCAAGAATTACTTTTCCTTAATATCTCTTAATGTCAATGGACTCAATAAAAAGACATAGACTAAAGACTGGCTATGTAAACAGTCCCCAACATTTTGATACATATAGGAAAATCACCTCAGTGACAAAGACAGAAACTACCTCAGAATAAAAGGCTGGAAAACAATTTTCCAAGCAAATGTTACCAAGAAACTAGCTGGAGTAGCCATTCTAATATTGAATAAAATCGACTTTCAACCTAAAGTTAACAAAAAAGACAAGGAGGGACCCTTCATACTCATCAAAGGTAAAATCTACCAAGATGAACTCTCAATTCTGAATATCTATGCTCCAAATACAAGGGCAGCAACATTCATAAAGGAAAATTTACTGAAACTCAAAGCACACATTGCACCTCACACAATAATAGTGGGAGATGTCAACACCCCACTCTCATCAATGAACAGATCATGGAAACAGAAACTAAACAGATACACAGTGAAACTAACAGAAGTTATGAAACAAATGAATTTAACAGATATCTATAGAACATTTTATCCTAAAACAAAAGGATATATCTTCTTCTCAGCACCTCATGGTACCTTCTCAAATATTGACAATATAATCATCACAAAACAGGCCTCAACAGATACAAAAATATTGAAATAATCCAATGCATCATAGATCACCATGGACTAAGGCTGGTCTTTAATAACAACATAAACAACAGAAAGCCCACATACACATGGAATCTGAATAACATTCTACTTGGTCAAGAAAGAAAGAAATTAAAGACTAATTAGAGTTTAATGAAAATGAAACCACAACATACACAAACTTATCGAACACAATGAAGGCAGTCCTAAGAGGAAAACTCATAGCTCTGAGTGTCCCCAAAAAGAAAATAGAGAGAGCATACACTAGCAGCTTCACAGCACACCTAAAAACTCTAGAACAAAAAGAAGCAAATTCACCCAAAATGAGTAGATTGCAGGAAATAATCAAACTCAGGGCTGAAATCAACCAAGTGGAAACAAAAAGAACTATACAAAGAATCAACCAAACCAGGAGCTGGTTCTTTGAGAAAATCAACATAATAGATAAACCCTTAGCCAGACTAAACAGAGGCACAGAGACAGTATCCTAATTAACAGAATCAGAAATGAAAAGGGAGACATAACAACAGATCCTGAGGAAATCCAAAAAATCACCAGATACTACTACACAAACCCATGCACAACAAAACTGGAAAACTGAATGACATGGACAATTTTCTAGATAGACACCTGGTACTAAAGTTAAATTTGGGTCACATAAGTGATCTAAACAGTCCCATATCCCCTAATGAACTAGAAACAGTCATTAATAATCTCCCAACCAGGCACATGCCTTTAATCCCAGCACTCAGGAGGCAGAGGCAGGCGGATTTCTGAGTTCGAGGCCAGCCTGGTCTACAGAGTGAGTTCCAGGATAGCCAGGACTATACAGAGAAACCCTGTCTCGAAAATAATAATAATAATAATAATAATAATAATAATAATAATAATCTCCCAACCAAAAAAAGCCCAAGACCAGATGGATTTAGTGGAGAGTAAATTGAACAAAATCGACTTTCAACCTAAAGTTAACAAAAAAAACAAGGAAGGACACTTCATACTCATCAAAGGTAAAATCTACCAAAATGAACTCTCAATTCTGAACATCTATGCTCCAAATGCAAGGGCATCCACATTCATAAAAGGTCAATCCATTTGACCTTCAAGAAGACCTAATACCAACTCTCCTCAAACTATTCCACAAAATAGAAACAGAATGTACACTACCCAATTCATTCTATGAACCACAATTACTCTGATACCTAAACCACACAAAGGCCCAACAAAGAAAGAGAACTTCAGACCAAGTTCCCTTATGAATATTAATGCAAACATATTCAATAAAATTCTTGCAAACTGAATCCAAGAACACATAAAAATGATCATCTATCATAATCAAGTAGGGTTCATCCCAAGGATGGAGGGGTGGTTCAATATACAGAAATCCATCAACACAATCCACTATATAAACAAACTCAAACTCAAAGGATCATCTCATTAGATGCTGAGAAAGCATTTGACAACATTCAACACCCCTTCATGGTAAAAAGTCTTGGAAAGATCAGGAATTCAAGGCCCATACCTGAACATAGTAAAAGCAATATACAGCAAACCAGTAGTCAACATCTAACTAAATGGAGAGAAACTAATCCCACTAAAATAAGGGACTAGACAAAGCTGCCCACTCTCTTCCTAACAATTCAATATAGTATTGGAGTCCTAGTCAGAGCAATCAGACAACAAAAGGAGGTCAAAGGAACACAAATTGGAAAGGAAGACGTAAAAATATCACTATTTGCAGAATATAAGATAGTATACTTAAATGACTCTGAAAATTCCACCAGAGAACTCCAAAACCTGATAACTTCAGCAAAGTGGCTGGATTTTAATTTAACTCAAACAAATCAGTAGCCTTCCTCTACTCAAAGGATAAACAGGCTGAGAAAGAAATTAGGGAAACACCATCCTTCACAATAGCCACAAATAATATAAAATACCTTGGTGTGACTCCAGCTAAGGAAGTGAAAGATCTGTATGATAGGAACTTCAAGTCTCTGAAGAAAGAAATCGAAGAAGATCTCAGAAGATGGAAAGAGCTCCCATCTTGTCAAAAGCAATCTACAGATTTAATGCAATCCCGATCAAAATTCAAACTCAATCCTTCACCGAGTTAGAAAGGGCAATTTGCAAATTCATCTTGAATAACAAAAAACCTAGGATAGCAAAAACTCTTCTCAACAATAAAAGAACCTCTGGTGGAATCACCATGACTGACCTCAAGCTGTACTACAGAGCAATTGTGATAAAAACTGAACCACAATATTGGTACAGTGACAGACAGGTAGATCAATGGAATAAAATTGAAGAGCCAGAAATGAACCCACATACCTATGGTCACTTGATCTTTGACAAAGGTGCTAAAACCATCCAGTGGACAAAAAGACAGCATTTTCAACAAATGGTATTGGCTCAACTGGCCGTTAGGATGTAGAAGAATGCAAATTGATCTATTCTTATCTTCTTGTACAAAGCTCAAGTCTAAGTGGATCAAGGACTTCCACATAAAACCAGAGACACTAAAACTAATAGAAAAGAAAGTGGGGAAGAGCCTTGAGCACATGGGCACAGGGGGAAATTTCATGAACAGAACACCAATAGTTTATACTCTAAGATCAATAATTGACAAATAAGACCTCATAAAATTGCAAAGCTTCTGTAAGGCAAAGGACACTGTCAATAGGACAAAGTGGCAACCAACAGATTGGGAAAAGATCTTTACCAATCCTACATCCAATAGAGGGCTAATATCCAATATATACAAAGAGCTCAAGAAGTTAGACTCTAGACAACCAAATGACCCTATTTTTAAAATGGGGTACAGAGCTAAAAAAGAATTTTCAAGTGAGGAATACCAAAGGGCTGAGAAGCACCTGAAAAATGTTCAACTTCCTTGATCATCAAGGAAATGCAAATCAAAACAATCCTGAGATACCTCCTCACACCAGTCAGAATGGATAAGATCAAATACTCAGGTGACAGCAGACGCTGGCAAGGATGTGGAGAAAGAGAAACACTCCTCCATTGCTGGTGGGATTGCAAGCTGGTACAACCACTCAGGAAATCAGTTTGGCAGTTCCTCCAAAAATTGGACATACTACCTGAGGATCCAGGAATACCACTCCTGGGCATATACCCAGAAGATGCTCCAACTTGCAGTAAGGACACATGCTCCACTATGTTCATCGCAGCCTTATTTATCATAGCCAGAAGCTGGAAAGAATACAGATGTCCCTCAACAAAATAATGGATACAGAAAATGTGGTACATTTACACAATGGAGTACTATTGAGCTCTTAAAAACAATGAATTTATGAAATTCTTAGGCAAATGGATGGAACTAGAAAATATCATCCTGAGTGAGGTAACCCAATCACAAAAGAAGACACATGATTTGCACTCACTGATAAGTAGATAGATATTAGCCCAGAAACTTGGAATACCCAAGATACAATTCACAGACCACATAAAGCTCAAGAAGAAGGAAGACCAAAGTGTGGATACTTTGGTCCTTCTTAGAAGGGGGAACAAAATACCCATGGGAGGAGATACAGAGACAAAGTGTGGAGCAGAGACTGAAGGAAAGGCCATCGAGAGACTGCCCCACCTGGGGATCCATCCCATATACAGTCACCAAACCCAGACACTATTGTGGATGCCAACAAGAGCTTGCTGACAGGAGCCTGATATAGCAGTCTCCTGAGAGGCTCTGCCAGCGCCTGACAAATACAGAAGTGGATGCTCTCAGCCAACCTTTGGACTGAGGCTAGGATCCCCAATGGAGGAGCTAAAGGACCCAAGGAGCTGAAGGGGTTTTCAACCCCATAGGAAGAACAACAATATGAACCAACCAGTTCCTCCAGAGTTCCCAGGGACTAAACTACCAACCAAAGAGTACACATGGAGGGACCCATGGCTCCAGCTCCATATATAGCAGAGGATGGCCTTGTCAATCATCAATGCAAGGAGAGACCCTTGGTCCTGTGAAGGCTCGATGCCCCAATTAGAGGAATGCCAGGACCAGGAAGTTTGAGTTGGTAGGTTGGTGTACAGGGGTGGGGGGTGGGGGGGAATGGAATAGGGGGTTTTCAGAAGGGAACCAGGAAAGGGGATAACATTTGAAATGTAAATAAAGAAAATATCTAAGAAAAAATAAAGAAGAAAAAAAGAAAGTTTTTTTTTAAGAAAAAAAAAAAAAAAAGAAAATGGAGATTTCGTGGTCATTTTGAACCTCAAAGTCTTGGGTTAGTTTCTTCATTCGTAATCTGTTAAGGGGATCTAGAGGAAAAGGAAGGTTGTGTCAAGGCATCAGTATGAATGACAGATCTTAAGGCAGGAAGACAGACCAGTATACTCTAGTCAGGGGCACTGGTTGCAGGACGTCCCTCTTTATCATCCCCTTCTGCTACTTACAGAGTAGCTGTGGTTCATGGCTGCTGCCTCCTTCATTTTAATGTGAGCTAGAGTATCATATTGCTCTCCTACCCACCCTGCATGGACCCCATTAATTTTACCTATGTGCCTAGAGCCTTGGGAGCAGAAAACTGGGGAAAGAACAAGACAGAAAGTACAGAAAGAGAGCAAGAGAGGCTTGTGGAGAACACATCGGAACAGAGAAATAGGCAGAGAAGAAGGAGGAACAGAGGTAGTAAGCACGCCTCTTATAAGCTGCTGCTGCTGCTGCTGCTGCTGCTGCTGCTGCTGCTGCTACTGCTGCTGCTAATGCAAGTAACTTACTTTTTTTTTTTTTTTTTTTTTTTTTTTAAGGATTCGGGAAAATCCTACCATTTCCCAGACACTGGCTGATATAATCAGGTGTTTGAAGAGAAAAAAAAAATGAGGTTCTACCTCACTATTCCTATCAAATGCAACATCTCTTTACTTCTTTATTTACCAGTAGATATTTGCATTTCTTCTAGAAATACAGACCAGTAATAGTGATTTCTCTTCAGGAGACAGACTAGCCAGGAGTGGTGGCACTCACCTCTAATCCCAGTGCTTAGGAGGCAAAGGCAGGCAGATCTCTGAGAGTTTGAGGCCAGCTTATAAGAGTGAATTTCATGACAGCCAGGGCTGCATAAGGGGATCCTATGAAAACAGAAGAACTAGGTGTGGTTAGAGAAGAAGAAAGAAGGTTAAGAACTTCTTTAGCCAGTGATCATGGTGGTGCCTGTCTTTAATCCCAGCACTTGGGAGGCAGAGGAGGGGATATCTGAGGTCCAGGCCAGCCTGGTCTACAGAGTGAGTCTGAGGACAGCCTGGTCTACAAAGGGAGTCTGAGGTCCAGGCCAGCCTGGTCTACAAAGGGAGTCTGAGGACAGCCTGGTCTACAAAGGGAGTCTGAGGTCAGCCTGGTCTACAAAGGGAGTCTGAGGTCAGCCTGGTCTACAAAGGGAGTCTGAGGTCCAGGCCAGCCTGATCTACAAAGGGAGTCTAAGGACAGCCTGGTCTACAAAGGGAGTCTGAGGTCCAGGCCAGCCTGGTCTACAAAGGGAGTCTGAGGTCAGCCTGGTCTACAAAGGGAGTCTGAGGTCCAGGCCAGCCTGGTCTACAAAGGGAGTCTGAGGACAGCCTGGTCTACAAAGGGAGTCTGAGGTCCAGGCCAGCCTGGTCTACAAAGGGAGTCTGAGGACAGCCTGGTCTACAAAGGGAGTCTGAGGTCCAGGCCAGCCTGGTCTACAAAGGGAGTCTGAGGCCAGCCTGGTCTACAAAGGGAGTCTGAGGTCAGCCTGGTCTACAAAGGGAGTCTGAGCTCCAGGCCAGCCTGGTCTACAAAGGGAGTCTGAGGTCAGCCTGGTCTACAAAGGGAGTCTGAGGACAGCCTGGTCTACAAAGGGAGTCTGAGGTCAGCCAGGGCTATACAGAGAAATCCTTGAGAAATCAGCTACTGTTCTGTGTTCAATCCTTACTATTTGCATATATCTTAACATTTGCATAGATTATCTAATTTAAATATTTAATTTCTTTAAGGCTGGGAATGTAGCTCAGTAGTAGATTGGCTTGCCTAGTCTGATGAAGGCCCTGTGCTTGATCCCTAGCACTGAAAAATTAATTATTTAATTAAAGGTGGAAAATTGCCAACTAGGAATGTAGCTCAGTAGTACAGTGTTTACCTGCATAGGCCAGGCTCTGAGCTCAATCCTCAGTACCACAAAATAAGTCATTAACTTAAAACAATATTGAAACCAAAACACTCGTGGGAAACAGTACAGAAGAGTGCTGGGAAGATGGCTCTGAAGACAAGTGCTTGGTGCCAGGCCTGACCCACGAGTCCAGACCCTCAGAAGCCACCCAGAAGCAGGATGAGGTGGGATGCAGTGTGTAATCCCAGCTTTCCTGTGGTGAGATGGGAAGCAGAGACAGGAGAGGAGCCTTGAGGTGTGTGGTCCAGCTCTCCCAGAGTAGGTGGCGGGCATGTCAGGAACAGCAAGAGGCCCTGTGCCAAACAAGGTGGCAAGTGATGCCTGACACTGAGGTTGACCTCTGATATTATATGCATACCCATGTCCTCACGCATAAACATGTACACAGGACCGTACCCATGCACACACACATGTAAACACAAACACACATTTTAAAAAGAGACTATTGCGGTATCATAAAATTAAATGTAACAAATGCTGCCCATGAATATGTGCTCCTGGCAAGCAGCTACCCGCATTGAACAAACCCGTTCTCTCCCGGCAGTGTATTACGGCAGCATCCGTGTTTTGTTTCATCGTTGGCGGTGCCCAGGAGCTGTTTGTAGTCATCATGACTCAGGAAACCTTCATCATCCTACTTTTCATCATAATCTATTTGATAACCCTTCAAAACACAATGGCCTGTATCCACTGGCCTCTGCTTGTAAGTTATTCATTTTTGTAACTCAAATGTAAGCTTTGCCCATAACTCCAAGAGTAAGCCTCCGGGGAAGACAATAAGTTATCTAGACAAGGTCAAGACAGAGCATTGTCCTGATCCCAGGAGAGAAACCACCCAAAGCCCACAAAGTTCCCTTAGACTTCTCTATAAAGTTCCCTTAGACTTCTCTATAAAGTTCCCTTAGACTTCTCTATAAAGTTCCCTTGGAGGTAGATCAATGGAATAGAATTGAAGACCCAGAAATGAATCCACACACCTATGGTCACTTGATCTTTGACAAGGGAGCTAAAACCATCCAGTGGAAAGAAGACAGCATTATCAACAAATGGTGCTGACACAACTGACGGTTATCATGTAGAAGAATGCAAATTGATCCATTCTCATCCCCTTGTACAGAGCTCAAGTCTAAGTGGATCAAAGACTTCCACATAAAACCAGAGACACTGAAATTTATAGAGGATAAAGTGGGGGAAAACCTCGAAGATATGAGCACTGGGGAAAAATTCCTAAACAGAACAGCAATGGCTTGTGCTGTAAGATCAAGAATTGACAAATAGGACCTCATGAAATTGCAAAGCTTCTGTAAGGCAAAAGACACTGTCAATAAGACAAAAAGGCCGCCAACAGATTGGGAAAGGATTTTTACCAATCCTAAATTTGATAGGTGACTAATATCCAATATCTACAAAGAGCTCAAGAAGCTGGACTCCAGAAATTCAAATAACCCCAATAAAAAATGGGGTACAAAGCTAAACAAAGAATTCTCAACTGAGGAATACCGAAGGACTAAGAAGCACCTGAAAAAGTGTTCAACATCCTTAATCATCAGGGAAATGCAAATCAAAAGAACACTGAGATTCCACCTCACACCAGTCAGAATGGCTAAGATCAAAAATTCAGGTGACAGCAGATGCTGGCGAGGATGTGGAGAAAGAGGAACACTCCTCCATTGCTGGTGGGATTGCAAGCTGCTATAACCACTCTGGAAATCAGTCTGGCAGTTCCTCAGAAAATTGGACATAGTACTGCCGAGAGATCCAGCAATACCTCTACTGGGCATATACCAGAAGATGTTCCAACTGGTAATAAGGACACATGTTCCACTATGTTCATAGCAGCCTTATTTATAATAGCCAGAAGCTGGAAAGAACCCAGATGTCCCTCAACAGAGGAATGGATACAGAAAAAGTGGTACATTTACACCATGGAGTACTATTCAGCTATTAAAAACAATGAATTTATGAAATTCTTGGGCAAATGGATGTATCTGGAGGATAACATCCTTAGTGAGATAACCCAGTCACAAAAGAAGTCACTTGATATGCACTCACTGATAAGTGGATATTAGCCCAGAAACTTAGAATACCCAAGATACAATTTTAAAACAATAAAATCAAGAAGAAGGAAGGCCAAGGCGTGGATACTTCATTCCTCCTCCTTAGAACAGGGAACAAAACACCCATGGAAAGAGTTACAGAGACAAATTTGTAGCTAAGATGAAAGGATGGACCATCCAGAGACTATCCCACCCAGGGATCCATCCCATAATCAGCCACCAAACCCAGACACTATTTCATATGCCAGCAAGATTTTGCTGAAAGGACCCTGATATAGCTATCTTGAGAGAGGCTATGCCAGTGCCTGGCAAATACAGAAGTGGATGCTCACAGTCATGTATAGGATGGAACACAGGGCCCTCAATGGAGGAGCTAGAGAAAGAACCCAAGGAGCTGAAGGGGTCTGCAACCCTATCGGTGGAACAACAGTATGAACTAACCAGTACCCCCAGAGCTCGTGTCTCTAGATGCATATGTAGCAGAATATGTCGGCCATCATTGGGAAGAGAGGCCCTTTTATCTTGCAAACTTTATATGCCCCAGTACGGGGGAATGCCAGGGCCATGAAATGGGAGTGGGTAGGTAGGGAGTAGGGCAGGGGGACTGTATAGGGTACTTTTGGGATAGCATTTGAAATGTAAATAAAGAAAATATCTAAGAATAAAAAAGAAAAAAAGTTGCCTTGGACTTCTCCATCAAGGGGAGCAATGAGGATCACCCCTACCTCCAAGAGTTTCTGTAGCATTAAGATAGTGATTTAATCTCTGAACTTTTGGGTTTACAGACATCCATGTCCTTAGACTGAGGTTAAGTACTTGTCCTGGCTCACAAGGCTTAGATAAACTGAACCTAAATCCTTAAGGAATGAAAGGATACATGATGTAGCCAATCAAATGTTTGAAGAATGGGAAAAGTAAGGGAATGGGACTTCACGGGTTCAAGTTTATCAGGGTAGGCAGAAGTTAATCAAGAAAAGAAAACAGTTTGAGACAGGGCTGATGTCTCAGTGGTACCTGCCACTAAGCATGATGGCCTGAGTTCAAGCCCTGAGATCCAAACACTTGAAGGAGAAAGTTAACTCCTTCCTGTTGTCTCTAACCTTCACACATGCTGTGTCATGGACAGGACTACACACATACACACATTCACACATACACACATTCACACATACACAAATGCAGACAATCAGACAGAGAGACAGACATACATATGAAAGAAGAATGAAGAAAAAGAAAGAAATGTAAAAAAAAAAAAAAGGGTTTAAGTCCCTGAAGTTCATTTTATAGTTGGTCACTATTTGTCAACCCCACTGGATTGTGCCAAGCTGGAGTTGGATTCTTGGAACAGAGCCCTTTCCCCTGAGAAACTCACACAGGGAATACAACAAGACTTCCTAGGAAACTGTCATCAAGTAGCCCAGAAGGACACATTTATGGCTGGAATACCAGGCGCTACAATCCCTGGTCCCACTCATCAAGTGAGCTTTGTTTTGTGCTGCCTGGGTCCCCACACATACCCATCCTCCATTTCTTCTTGCCTGTACTGGCAGCTGCCCACCTCCATGTTTTTTGGCCATAGCCAGGCTTGCTTTTCCTTCCCCTCACAGACTCTACAGGTAGGTTTTCTGAACCTCTAACCTGTCCCTTCCAGTTAAGAAGAACTCTAGACCAGTCACCACACAGCCTCAACTCTGCTAGGCTCTCAGATCTGCAAAGGTCATTTGATCTGACACAGTGCTCCTCAACCTGACACAGTGCTCCTCAACCTGACACAGTGCTGCTCAACCTTCCTAACACTGGGACCCTTTAATACAGTTCCTCATGTTGTGGTGACACCCCCTCCCCACCAACCACAAAATTAATTTTGTTGCTGCTTCATAATTGTAATTTTGCTACTGTTACAAATTGTAAGATGACTATGTGCTTTCTGTTAGATATTCTTGGGGGATGCCTGTGAAAAGGTCATGCTACCTAAAGGGTGGAGACCCATATGCTGAGAACGTCTGATCTAATAGCTAGTCAAGTTCAGGCCAGTGTAGGCAGCAAAGCCCACTGCCTCTGGTTTCTTGGAAAGAGAAACCTGGTCTACAGCAGCCAGGAGGGACCAGGGGCCTTTGCAGCTCCTGCCCTTGTGGGATAGGAATAGGAATGAGAGATGGAGCTGAGCTTATAAAGTCATCTGGCCTTTCCTTCCCACCCGTGTTGTGTCTGACAGATCCTGTGCCTCTCGGCAGCAGTCCTGTGTGTCATCGATGCATTGTTGTTTACCAAGAAGAGGAAGAACAAAGCGAAAACTTCCCTGGTGAGGGAAACTAAGCCCTCTGCCACCCAACTGAGGCAGAAGCAGCGCTGAAGTCACCCAGCCCTCCCTCCGCAGCATTTGGCAGAGACTCGAGATCAGGTCCACATGTATAATCACTCCCACCAGGCCATCACGGAGCTCCCATGCCCACGTACGTGAGTGTGACCCTAAAGGCACGGCTTCTATGCCGGCAACACTTCTGCTTTCTCATGTGGCCTTCTGCAAAAGTCGCGCATTCCACTGCCACTTACTCCACAGGGCTGCCCCAGGATATTGGGAGGGAAAGGACCCCAGGGAGTGGGAGCAATAGCCAGCCAGAAACCTGGGACTCCTTTTCGAGGATGGCCTGGCTGGGACCAGTGGGGCTCAGTGAATGCTGGTGCGTGGAGGGTGCGACTGTCTGGCTCCTGTTACATGGAGGAGATCCTGCTGGTCCATTAGATGAGGTGGGCTCGCGCCAATAAAGACTGTTAGAATTCTGCAGTCCCAGTAAGTAGTCAGTTGAGAGCCACCCTTGAACAGGTCAGAAGACACCAGGCTCTCTCTCGAGCTGGGCCTGTTCAGGGACTGCAGGCAAGGCTGGGCAGTAAGAAGCTGAGAACTGCCTGCTAACAACCATGGCAGCGCCTGCGCCACGGGCCCGGCCAGGGGGCAAGAGGGGCAAGGAAGAAAAAAGAGGGTTTAAAGGCTACAAGTGGGAATTCAGAGACAGCAATAAAGACTTCTGGGCACAGGGACATGCAGAGTGCAAGTCTCTGATTATGGTAAACTAGATTGGAATGACAAGAGGTATTGGCGCAGGTGGGGGTGGGGTTCCTCAAAAGCAGAATAGAGCACTTGCAAACCCTCTGGTGTACGTATATTTTCCCATTCAGATCTTCATCATTGCTTCACTGGTCTGTTTCCAGAGAGTGGCCACTCATCCAATCATAGTCCTGGTGCTTACTATGGAACTGTCAATCTGTGCTTTCTTCTTCTTCCTCTACTCCTTAGCCATCAACAGATACATTCCCTTCGTCTTCTGGCCTATGATGGTAAGTAAAAACTGTAGGACGGTGATATGGGTCACATTCTAGCAACTGGAAGAAAAAAAAAAAAAAAGACAACCTCACCTCCTCTACCGGTGCTCGGGGCTGGGAAGCTGGGTTGGAGAGGGAAAGCCAGGCAGGAGATGCTCCCCAAATGTAACTGTGCTGGGTCAAAGAGAGCAGAACCAAAGGCTTTGCTGTCCTCAGAAATAGGGAAAGCATAACAAACAACCAGCCATTGCTGATAATGCTGGCATATGTCTCATTTGGATATCATTCTAGGATTCAAAAAAAGAAAAAAAAAAAAAAAAGCAAAAGAAAATCAGACTCTGCATAAACCAGTACAGTAAAATGAAGCAAATAACAATCATGTGGGAGAAAAAAAAGGGTCAGGTCAAGACCCCAGCTACTCCTGGGGGTTTCTTTCGGTTATTGTTTGAGAATTCCTTTATGAGGTTCAAGTGCAAGGGGATTTCAGGTACAAAGGGAGTAATTTGGTAAAATGGTGGCTCTCCATTTTGACTCGTAGGCTTGGGTTATGTAAGAACTTGCTCACACAGCATGTCCCTTCCCACAATGTATCTGATTTTAATCGTATTCAACCCCAATTAAGCATAGTCATTACATGGGAAATACAGGATGTAGGTTTTTGTAAAAATGTTGCTTTTTGTTTTTTAAATACTTTGTCTTTATATTCTTCTTCCTCCTCCTCCTCCTCCTTTTCTTTTTTGGATTGGATATTTTCTTTATTTACATTTCAAATGTTTCCCCCTTTTCAGGGCTCCCCTTTGGAAACTCCCATCCCATCCCACCTCCCATTGCCTCTATTAGGGTGTTCCCCAACCCACCCACTCACCCACTCCCTGTCTTTATAGTCTTACATAGCTACTTCACTAGTAGATTCTTTGTGTATCTGTCTCCTAACATCTTCTCCAGCTCAGCTCAGCTTAGCTTCTATTTCAGCTGTCACCAATTGTCTTCTCTGACTCTGTCTCCTGGACCCTTCTTCTGCCACTATTATTTCTCTGTCCTACTCCTCTCTCACTACTCTCTTGACCTCTGCTGCCTATCATATCCACTCCTGATCCCAGAAGTCCAAGAGCCGATTATCACTGAAGAGCATAGGGTCATTTAAAGAGCCAGGCACATAAAATGTTTCATATTACATTCCTCCCCCAACTCCCATTTGTTTTAGCTATTAATTATGCAGTCTTGAAGTTGTTTCTCAATTCCTCCCAATTTCTTTTCCAGGATCCTTGTGTGCCTGATACAATCTGTCTGTTTTCTCAGGAGTATATCTACAACTGAGATAAGAACCTAACCGTAATGTTTCTTTTTCCTGTCATTTGGGTACTGCTTCTTGGATATTTTTTCACTCCTGGACTGTGTTATCCTCTGGCATCTTGTGTTTTGGATGTCCTCTCTTCATCTCTGTCCCCAGCTCTGTGAACCTTTGGCTTGTAGTCCTGATTTGGGCTTGTAGGACGTCTTCAGGATAGTCTGTCTTAAAGACCTGCTCATAGGCCGGTGGTTGCTCTGCATTGTAAATGGTATTGTGTACCAGGAGTCCAAAGTTCGGGTCACAGGCCAGTCAGTGGTTAGCTGTGGAACATTCTTGTCCAGGCTCTTCTGCCTGGGAGGGGGAAGCAGTGGCTTATCAGGCTCTCATCTTTGCTCCTTTGGGGCATCTGGCAAGGTTTCCAGAAGAACTCTCCCGCTCAACTTTGAGCTTTATTAGTTTGATGGTATCCACCGCTTTTTTGTTTCCTTTGGGAACATAAACAAATCCTGCATCCCAGACTTCCATTCTGATGCTAACACATCCTTAAAGTATATAGGCTGACTTAATTCCACAGTTTGGTCTATAACCCCGAGTCTCTCAGCTGCTGTTGTTCCTTTCTCCTTAATGTTCAGACAACTTAAAGTTAACAGAGCATTATTTAGTCAATTCTGGGGGTGGGGGTGTCTTTGTTATTCCTTTTTGTTTTTTAGGATGCAATTAGATCTCTCTATAATTACTTGTCCTGTAGGACTGTGTGGTGGAATGGTTACAGTCAGCTTCTATAGTCACCAAACCTTCTATTTCAATGTCATTCACTCGTGTCTTCAATTTTGGCCTTTGATCATTACCAACCATTTGCCAGAACACACATTTTCCAGTAACTTCCAAACCTTTCTGGTCTTTCTACTGAAGCAGCTTTGCCTTGGATATAGGGAAACAGAAACAGCTGAGCAATCCCATCACCAGCGTTAACTCATATCTCTCTTTTTACATAGGCCATTGCTTTAATTTCCCCTTCGAAATCTTTATCTATAATTCCCATACGCACGATGACTCCTGGGGAAGTCAAACTGCTCCTTTCCCAAACCTACTGCCCCTGAGGGCAAAGGACCATAAACTCCAGTAGATGTTTTATAGCATAGAAATTTTAGGGATAATGTAGATGCTTGTCTGTGGCCAAGTAGAGAAGAGCACTGCGTGTAGTAACATGCATTAGCTCTGCAATACTTAGTTGAGGGTTTTGTTGTTGCTTTTGTTTTTCCCTGCCTGCTTGTTAGTTCCTAGCTGACAAGAGGGAGACCACTCATACTTTTTACTGTGGGGCCTCAAGTTAGCCCCACCCCCATGTCATTTACCAATGACAGACAATTGCTTTGGATATCTCTCTTGGACCTAACTCATTGGTTCAATGGCAACCCTTGTCACATTGTCTGCACACTCCTGGAAGCCTGGGTCTTCTTTCTGATTTACATTTTGAAAAACTTTGGCCCTTAGAGTTCCCATGTGCACAATTTTGTTTCAGATGTCCATATTTCTCACAATTAAAGCACAGGGCCTTTTGATATCAGAGCCCTCTAGCTATCGCTTGACCTATTAGCATGGTATATATTACAACCAATATCATTTGAATTCTTTATTCATTCCTCTACAGGCACTGCCCATGCCTTCAGTGGCCTTATGACTTTTATTTATACCCCACATTTGCATTTTCAAGTGCTAGGGTCTTCATCAATACCCGTCTTATGTCAGGGTCTGATATGATTTCACTTATTACTGAGATCCATCTTTGTAAAAAAAAAAAAAAAAAAAAAAAAAAAAAAAAAAAAAAAAAAAAAAATCAGTGACGGGTTCTCCAGAGCCTTGTATAATTTTTTTTTTAATGATTTAGATTTCTTACCTGACTCCTCAATTTTATCCCAAGCTCTTAAAGCTGCTAAACCACATTATTATGATTGTGTCTTCATATTGAACCTGTTCTTGCACATCAGCATAGTGACCTTTCCCTATCAACTGGCCCCTCCTCACTCTATCAACTCATCTGGGTCTATCCCCGTGTTCCAAATCCCTGGCTTCTTCTCTCCATGGCAACCACTGCCACTGAAGATAGCTGTTATCAATTCCCTCCAGTCTTGGGGAATAATAATTCTATTTTGAGTAGACCAATTCCTTAGAGTTTGTTTCACATGGGGTAAATGCATTTCATAAGACATCATTGACTTCCTAAAATGATGTAGGTCCTTCATTTCTATAAGATGCCTTCCTTATTTCATAAACTTGTGGGTTAACCTCACTGGCAGGCATATGCTGGATAATATTAGAAATGCTCTTGTTGATTTTTTTTAATCACATGTCTTTTAAGTTTCTCCTTCAAACAGTTTGTCACACTGGGGGCTATAGTAGCTTTTTGTAAAAAAAAAAAAAAAAATGTTGCTTTTTAAATTCTTTGCCTTTGTAATTTTTTTTAAAGATCTATTTATGTATGTGAACACAGTATTGCTGTCTTCAGACACAACAGAAGAGGGCATCAGATCTCATTACAGATGGTTATGAACCACCATGTGGTTGCTGGGAGTTGAACTCAGGACCTCTGGAAGAGCAGTCAGTGCTCTTAACTACTGAACCATCTCTCCAGCCCTGTCTTTGTATTCTTATAAAGCTCCTTTATTTGTGGGCTCTTCTTTTATCTGTCTCCTAATATCTTCTGCTCAGGTGAGTGTCTCCTTTTTCAAGTGCCAATTGTCTTCTCAATCAGCTAGCCCAATTAACTTTCTTTTTTTTTTGGGGGGGGGGGGGAGACAGGGTTTCTCTGTGTAGCCCTGGCTGTCCTGGAATTCACTTTGTAGACCAGTCTGGCCTCGAACGCAGAAATCTGCCTGCCTCTGCCTCCCGAGTGCTGGGATTAAAGGCGTGAGCCACCACTTTCAGCTGTCTCTTATTTTTACTCTTCAAAATCTCTTCTCTACCCTGTACAATCTTCTTTCTTCCTGCATCAACTGTCTTCTCTGACCCTATTCTTCTGTGTCCTGGACCCTACTTCTGTCTAATTTGACTAGTCTCTCCAACTCCTTTCTCACTACTCCCTCAGCTTCTAACGGCTTTTATCTCTAATCCTTCTCCTCTCTTGTCACCCTCTCTTTGTGCTTCCCACTCTGGCTACCCTGTTCTTCCCACCTATCCCCACCTCCTTCGTGTGTGTGTGTGTGTGTGTGTGTGTGTGTGTGTGTGTGTGTGTGCGTGTATGTTCATGTGCTTATGCACACCTGTGCCCCAGTGAGTTTCACTGTGGGTGTTTTGCGAGCATGGGTGGGGATTTGTATACAGAAACAAGGCATCTGACCAGTGGCTACACGCCAAGGAAAACGTCTGTCCTTTCTGTGTCAATTAGTCTTTTAGGGCAGCACATGAGCCGCTGAACCTTCCATGGAGGGTGTCATGGGTCAGATTGTGTGTATAGAAGCACAGCCGTTGTGAATTCAAGAGTGTAGCAGCCTCTTCAGTCCCATCTGTGCACCAGAGTTCACCCTTTGGCAGTTGTTTCTGACATCTCTATGCTAATAACTCCACACCTGGGATTGTAGCACGTTTCCCAACTCCCAAGGGTGTTCCCTTGATATCCACTCACAGGATTTCATAATCTTGCCATGAAGCTGAACTTGTCTTTCAGCAGGTTTATTCTCAGACACACGGTAGACCCTGAGTGCTGTTAAGGTCACAGTTTCTCACTGTTTTCCGCCAGCATGCAGGAGCACTGCTGTTCGGGCCCTGGAAACCTTAATATTCATTCAGATAATTGTGGCTGCAGAGTCCTCTGTGTTTTCTCTGAAGAGACTCAGGTTACATGGGAGCAATCCTTATTTCTCTGCCCAATCTGTACACAGCTGGATTTTCTTGTCACATTATTCTCAGATTTCAGTTCAATAGTAGAGAGAAGCAGCAGGATTTCTAAACAAAGGCTTCACCAAGAAATTCAGTGTTGGGTAGACACCCCTTCTTAACATCAGATGTGTCCTTGATGCCTAGTTTGTTAGAATTTTAATTTAAAAGTTATTATTGATCATTACCAAATAGTTTTCCTGCAACCTACGATAGTTTTGTTGTAAATACAGTGGAGTAAAAGTGTATTGATAGTATTTGAAGACAAAACCCATCTTGGCATCCCTAATCTGGATGATGCTCTTCTGAGCTATGTTGCTCTGATGTGCTGCTTGACTTGGTGCGCTAACATTTCATTGAACATTTTAGTCTCTATTTTCAATATGAGGAAGGCCTATGTTCATTTTTATTCTAACGTCTGCTTTCAAGGAAGAATCTCTATCATACAGAATATTATACAACCTTCAAAAAGACAGGAAAAGGAGACCAGGGAAATGGCAATGAACAGATTTGTCACAAATACATACATACAGGCAACACACTCATACACATAAAATTTTTAAAAATAACCTTTTCTTTTAAATGACAGCTGGACAGAATATTCAATCAGAGTACATAGAGACATTGGCATGGAGATATTCATCCCACTAAAATTCAAAACAAATTAAAATTTAGATGTTCAAAGAAAAACAAGTAATAGAAAATGGGACAGTGGGTACAAACAAATAGAAATTTTTTTATTCTCTTTATTATTTTATCTCTTCATTATTATTATTTCCCTCACATTCTGTGTTGGAAAAATAAAGGTTGTATGCAGTAAAGGAGGGGCAAGTCCCCAAGGAATGCAAAGGAAAAAGAGTTGATGAAGGAGCAAGCCATCGGAGACTGTGGTCCAGGGTTGAAGACAGGGCTGCAAGGCTTCCAATGTTAGGTCAGAGAGAAGGACTCTCTGCACAATACTGCTCATGAAAGCCCCTGAGAGGAGAGAATAGAAATGAGGAGGGGAGGGACCCAATAGAGGTGCCACGAAGGGGCCTGGCTCTGCATTTATTTACATGATTATTGAGGAGCACCAGATACCTGATTATGCAGATAAGATGGCTGCTCCTGTCTCCTGAGAGCTGAGCCAGTTAAGTTTAGCCTTTGTGCTCCATTCACAGAAGCCAGCAGGGAGTCACTGGTTGATCTGCCTGATCAGGAGTACATTTGCCTTTATATATTTTATGTTAAATGATCAGAGAGAGGGAGGCATTTGAAAATGGTTCCGTGGAGGAAGACACTGCTGTTTCCAGGTGGATGGGCACAGCTATCTAAGACCTGCTTCTTTCTCCCACTTTTAGGATCTGATGAACGACCTGGCCTGTACCGTATTCCTCATAGGTGGTATAGTCTTTGCTCTTGAAGCAAGAAGAGAATTGCCAATGGCCTACTTATCTGGTATGGTAAGGTGTTTTCTGCTGAGCTGTGGATTTCCTCAAATCACTATCCATCAAATCCTAGGGTCAGGGGCCGGGAGGGAACTGAGTGGTTGCCTTGCTTGATCTATGGCACTGCAAAAACCTACTGTAGTGTCCCATGCCTGTTTATAATATTGGCACTCAGAAGGTAGAAACAGAGGACCAGAAGTTCAAAGCCATCCTTGGTTCAAAAGTGATTTTAAGGCCAGCCTGGGGTATATGATACCATGTCTCAATTGAACAAATAAATAAAACTTGGAGGCATAGCAAACTGAAGAAGTTAGTAAATGTTTTTAATGGTCAAGACACAGTTTGAAAAAAAAATAGGTGGCGTTTAGGAAATTAGTCAAGTTACCTTTGACCTCCATGTATGTCAAAAAAAAGAAGAAAGAAAACAGATGTAGGGCCAGTGGGCATGAAACCAGAGATAGCAGACCTAGGGTCCAGGATCAGGAAGTTTGAGAGGTACACTGTGCATCACATCTGATAAAAGACAAGGGAGGGCATCTGTGCCTTCCTTGTAGGTACAAACCCCAAATAATGAATCACCGTTTCTTTTCCTAGATCTTCATGGGTGTTGCGGCATTTATAAGTATCATTGACCTGTGTCTTCAGAGGAGACACTTTAAAAGCAGGAAGCTTCGAAAGTTTATTCTACTTGCCCCAGACAAGAAAGGCAAGATGCAGGACCAGAAACTCCTTTTAATGCTGGCGGCCAAGGAGGATGAGTAGGAGAGACAAAGGGAGCTGGCGGAGAGAGCAAAGAGGGCGGCGCAGGACCCTGGATGGTGACTGCGCAGCCAAGCCCACGGTCAGGGACAGCTGCGAACTCTGCAGCCAGGCCTTTCTACTCTCTCCCTTTGCCAGATTTCCAGCAGAGTTCTCCATCAATAAAGACATCCTGGAAAAGATATTTCTCTTTAAATGAATTTTTATATGAAAAGTTGGACAGTATTTGTCCAACGCTTTTTCATTCCACAGAAACTCCTGGAAATTAGGGTCAAATATGCACCTGGACCTGGGGACCCAGAATTCTCCCACACTCACAGACTAGAAGGCACAGTTTGGGGTTAACCAGAAATAATGAATGACATTATCAACTGATGATTGTCAAATTTATGAGCCAAAATGTCCAGAAATAAACGAAGGACCACAAAGCTGAAGGGTATATCCCTTTCAAAGCACCTAGCTGGTTGCCATGAGAACTATGCACATGCCCTCACTATTCTTACTCTGGAGTTTAAAAATGGACCCTAGTTAAATGTAACTGGTCAGGATAGCAAATGGACACCGTCACTGCTTCAAAGCTGAGCCAGGCTGGTGTTGGGGCAAACAAGGTAGGCACAAGAGGAGGCTGAGCCAAGTTCCTCAGAGCTGACCCTTCTGCCTTTCCCAGCAATAAGGATGTCTGTCATCTTTACTTGTCAGGTCCCTGTAACAATGTACCTGACCAGAAGCTACTTAAAGGAGAAAGGGCTACAGTTCTGGCGTCTAGTTTGAGGGAAAACAATGCATGGTGGCAAGAGAAGCCTATCTTCAGGAGATAGATAAACCTTTCTCTACTGGCATGTGCTCACCGTCAGAGCGCAGAGAGCAGTGGATGCTAATATTCAATTGTTTCTGTAGGTCTTTGGTTTTGGTTTTGGTCGGATCGGTTAGGATTGGCCTTCCTACTTCAGTTAACCTAATCTAGAATGCCTCTCACAGACATGCCCAGAGATTTCTCTCCAAACCACCAGAGAAGACAGACCTGAGCATAAACCTAACCTAGTGTCCACCAGGCCACGACCTAGTTATCTCTCAGTTTAGGTCTCCCATTCCCTTCCAGCAACCCCTACCTGCCCTAAACCAGTGGTTCTCAACCTTCCTAGCACTGTAACCCTTTAATACAGTTCCTCATGCTGTGGTGACCCGCACCCATAAAATGATTTTGTGACTACCTCATAACTCTAATTCTGCTACTTCTATGAATAATAATGTAAAGATCTGACATATAGGATATCTGATATTTGACCCCCCCAGAGGGATCAAAACCCACAGGTTGAGAATCACTCGCCCTAGATGGTCTAGCCATCCTGAAGGAGTCATGTTCCTGAGGGAAAAGTGAAGACTCCAACAGGCATCTAAGGAAGGAGATCTGCAAGGGGGGAACCTGGAGTCCTAAGCCTGAAAAGGATAAACAGAGACAAACGAGGTTCTGAGAGCAGGGCCAGACTTTCTCATTTTAAGTGTGCATAATATAGGAGTTAGCTCCAGTTCCTTGTCTCAGGTACTCAAAGAAATGAAATCTACGGACAAAGGCTACTTTTGGGAAGGCACTATTATAGAAAGACATCTCAGGAACTGTGGTTAAAGCACCCCACTCTTACAGAGGACCCTAGATAGGGTGGCTAATAATTGCCTCTAACTCCAGCTCCACAATCCAACTGCCTCTTCAGGCTTTCACATGCAGCTACACTCACACGCACATAACACCCCCCTCTCTCTCTCTCCCTCCTCTCTCCTCTCTCTCTCCTCTCTCTCTCTCCTTCCTCTCTCTCCTCTCTCTCTCCTCTCTCTCTCCTCTCTCTCCTCTCTCTCTCCCTCCTCTCTCTCCTCTCTCTCCTCTCTCTCTCTCCTCTCTCTCCTCTCTCTCTCTCCTCTCTCTCTTCTCTCTCTCCTCTCTCTTCTCTCTCTCCTCTCTTTCTCTCTCTCTCTCTCTCTCTCTCACACATACATTCATACATGTAAGTGAAATACCTATATATTTTTTAAAATTTATAGCAGAAATCAGAGCTCCAAAGGGATATCTTTATCCTCAAAATAAAGAAAAACACTGGGCTATTTGTCTAGCAGGATTTTTGTTTTGTTTTGTTTTGTTTTTTATAGGACTTAAGGCAGAAAGCAAAGACAGAAGTAGCTTCTATTGAGAATGGACAGTTCTCAAAACATCTCACAAGAGGGCACTATACAAGTCCCAATGGTTCAACCATGCATGTGCCCATATGCCACATATACATTGCTTGCCAGCTCAGGGAGTGGTCCCACAAGAAGTCTATGTTCTAATGTTTGCTCATCCACTGGCCCTGGCTAGCAATGCTAGTTGTCTGCCATGAAGATCTTACTGGCTTCTGCCCTTGGCTGGGTCTGCTAGATGTGAGACTGTATTCTGTGTGTTCCTGTGCTTGTATGACCAGTATCTTTTTACCACGAATCCTTCCCTTCACTGTCTATAAAGAATTAACTCTTATGCCACTTACCAAGACATAGCTGCAGGTGCTCTTAGCTACCTCAAGTCTATGGGATGATCTGGGATAAGTGGCAACCTCTTGCTAGAAGACATTCTTAATTACAGTTTGATCAGTTACAGTTAGCTGCATCAGAAACAGTATGGAAAGGGACACTAGTACCCTGTATATATTCCCCAAGTCAGGGAATTTGGGGAGGAGTCAACTGGCCTATCTCTACTGACTTTGTTCTCAGAGTCCTTATTTGGTCAGCTTGTCTATCGCATACCCAGCTTCGGGGCCTTTCATTTCTTATCTCTACTGTCTCTGCTTCTCCGTTTTAACTCTCAATACTCTTTTGTTTTTAACAATATCTAACAATTGTGTGTGTGTGTGTGTGTGTGTGTGTGTGTGTGTGTGCGTGCGTGCGTGTGCGTGCGTGTGTGTGAAGAATATGGAGGTCAGAGGACAACTTGTGGGAGTTGGTTCTCTCCCTCTACCATAGGAATTCCAGATTTCAAACTCAGGCCCTTAGGCCTGGCAACAGACACCTTCACTGCTAAGCCATCTCTGTGGCTCCTTCACTTCACATTTCTTTTAACCCCAAATGTCTGCGGTGTTTGTTTGTTTGTTTGTTTGTTTGTTTGTTTAGTATAACAAACCCAGTCAGGAAAACCTGGAGAACAAGCTGGGCCTTGGGCTCATGATACCTTTAGACTTCATCTTAGATGGCATGAGCATCCCTGAAGCTGACCAAACTGCAGGGTCTGATGGGAGAATGCTGCACACAAGGCTGTGGCATGGGGCATAAGCTAGAGGGAAGGCTGCTGCCTCTGTTTCAGGCTGGCAGAGATAGGCAGGCAGGCCAATATCTGTAATATAGCAACTTCCTCTTAGGGTGAGTATTGCCATCATGAAGCACCGTGAGCAAAAGCAACTTGGGAAGAAAAGAGCTCATTTTGCTTACACCTTGCTATCACTTTTCATCACCAAGGAAGTCAGGGCAGGGACACTCAAGCAGAATAGGAACCTAGAGACAGAAGCTGAGGCAGAGGCTGTGCAAGAGTGCTGTTTACTGGCTTTTGCCCCCCATTATTTGTTTACCCTGTTTTCTTATAGAACCTAGGCTTACCATGCCAGGTGTCTCTACCCACCATGGGCCAGGCCCTCCTCCATCACACATTGATTAAGAAAATACCATCTAGGCTTGCTTGCCTACAGCTCATGTAAGACCCAGAGAGGGATCCTGATCCTTCCTGAAAGACAACAACCTTCACGGCCCTAATGGTGGGTAAGTCAAAAGTTCCCTCAGGCGGCCAGCCTACTTCAAAGAGAGGCCACTCCGAGGCACAGAAAGCCTGCCAGGGTTTCTTCTTTACTATTACTGATAAATTTTGTCCTCTTGCCTTAACGTCAGTCCAATGGTCTATCGTCAAAGACAAAGGGGTTGACGTAGTCTGTCCCATATTGAAAATCAAAAGAAACAAGAACAAGAAAAGAACAAAACAAGAACAAAACAAAAGACCAAAGACACTAACACATATAAACACACTTGTCCACGTCTGGACCAGCCAAACATGACCTCTGATGGAGATGGAGTGGGATTCCGCTTCCACTCCCTCTCTGCCCTCTCCGGTATGAGGAGCACTCCATCTCCCTCGTTCCAGAAGGCAACCGTCAGGTTCTGACAGAGTGTCTTTCACCCTTGGAACATCTTCCAGGGGTTGCAGCTGGTGGTCCCAGAACATCTCCTTCCACAGCCACTCGGTCCTTATGGCCCACAGTGGCAACTGCTAAAAAAACCAAAACCACAACACAGATTCAACAGCGTCACACTCAAACAACATACATGACTCACACAAACGTACCTCTAAGGGGTCTTTGGGGTTCCTGGGTGTCACATCTTTCTGTACAGGCCACCAAATGTAAGACCCAGAGGAATTTCCTCCCACTCAAGTCTCGGGAAGGAGTACACCCAAGGAATCATGAGAGACCATCTTGATGCAAACACACGAGGCCGTTTATTTACGGAGCTCCAGGTCGATTTCCTCTGTCTCCCTGCAGGAGATACATATCGGCCCAGAGCTCCGTAAATAAACAACCTCATGTGTTTGCATCAAGACGGTCTCTCATGATTCCTTGGGTGTATGCCATCCCGAGACTCGAGTGGGGGAATACCTCTGGGTCTTACACTGAATCTTCCAGGAGCATTTTCTCAATTGAAATTCCTTCCTCTCAGACACTTTGGTCCAGTTTGCATAAAACTAGCCAGGACATCCTTGAGACAAATATCCCCTCCTTCAAGGAGAAGAAATGCTCCTGAGAGCTGGGTGGTAAACAAAATCCAGTCCAGGAAAGCCAAGACTTAACAAAATTCACCAAATCCCTACCCCAAGGTCATAGAGGCAGCAAACAATTGACAGCCAAGGAGACTCTGCAGGGAGCCAAGCCTCCAGTAGGTAATGGTCCCATCTCTGGAGTAGCAGGCTCCATGAGACATCATATATGCTGGGCTGGGGTTTTCAGTAATACAGTGGCTTTGAGTCATCCACCTTACTGGTATTCATCCCCTCACCCATCATTCCGTGAATAAGCAAAGTAAATGTGCTGGTTCTCCAAGTTGGGTGTCAGGTGGATGGTCTGCCATTGGAGAGCTATCGAGGCTGAATATACATTTGTTCCTATCTCCCCAGAGATGGAGACAACATCTTGTATTAAGAACTAGATCCTGGGAATACCCATCCCTACTCCTCAGCCTGCTGCTTCTGCAGGCCCAGGAGTGAGAGCAGCTCCACGCAGTTGCCCATACTGTTTCTTCTTCTGGATAACCATGAACACTTCTCCTGGGAAGCTACTTAGCCAAGAGTAATGGTATACTAAAATATTCCTAGCAGACAACAGCCTAGAAAGAACCCAATGTTCCAAAAGAGATAAATTGTGCTTTTCACACACACACACACACACACACACACACACACACACACACACACACGAGTATGCTACTTGGCAGTATAAAGAATTACCAGATAGGAGAATAACATGAGTAACTCCCAAAGACAGAGCAAAAGAAGGCAGACACAAAAGATGGACGTACCATACCGTTCCGGGAGTTCCCAGAGGAAAGTACCCCTCAGAGGAACATGGCAGGTCATTCACAGGTGCTACTGTAAAAATGGTAGCTGAGGTTCAAAGGAAAAGTAAGGGCAGAGACAACAGAGCCTGGGGCACTTGGGAGGATCACTAAAAGACCTTAAGACTGGGTGTAAGATAACCAAAAAGGCTAGGTAAGCGGGGCAGGCTCTGGGTCAGTGACGTCAGAGCAATTGCTTCTCTGCCCCAGAGTCCCAGAAGAACATGAGCAAGGTCCTATGTATTGTTTTTCCATCTGTGCCTATTTATATGCAGCTAACTCTAGCACACTAAGGAGAGGCTGCTTCTAAGGACGCCTCCACCTAGTTCAGAACAAGCTGCAGACTGTAGTTGGCAATAAGTTAACAGAGCAATTGCAGAAACATTTTAGCAGCCATCAGCAACAGAGAGAGCTTAGTATATAGCTAATAGTATGTCAGAGATCAGCAAGATAAAGGGAAGCAGCCAATGCCAGAGATGGCTAGCCTAGCTGTACCTGCACATTCCCAAGTAGTTCAAAGGAGGATGGCTTCCCTCGGGCTCATATGTTTGAATACTGAGTCGCCTGTCCGTGGATCTGTTTGGGAAGGATGAGAGGGTGTGCCACAGAGGTGGGCTTTGAGGTTTCAAAAGACTTGTTCCATCTCCAGGGGACTCTCAGCTGCAGCTCCTGCTGCCTGTCAACCTGCTACCTCTCCTCCGCCATCATGAACTCTAACCTTCAATAGTAGCTTGAATGAGAACGGTTCCCCCATGGGCTCATATGTTTGAACACTGGCTCCCCAGTTAGTAGAATTCTTTTGGAAATTCACACACACACACACACACACACACACACACACGCCTTTTAGACACTTTAGCAGGCTAAAAAATGTATAAGTGTCCCATTGCATGCATGTCTTTTTGCTTAGTCCTTCTTTTGCATTACCACAACCAAAATACTCGACAAAACCAACCTAAAAGAGGCAAGGTTTTTTTTGGCTCCTGTTCTCAGGGAGATTTCAGCCCATCATAGGTGAGAGGCCATGGCAGCAGGAGTGTGCCACAGCAGAGAGCACAGCAGTTAAAACCAGGAGGGGATTTACAACCTTCAAAAATCAGCCCCTAGTGACCCTCTTCTAATTATGGCCCCGTCTTATAAAGGCTTCACAGTTTTCAAAATAGGGTTATAAGCTAGGAACTTCAAAAGTCTCAGCTTATTTTCTATTTGTGCATATGCATATTGTCTTAGTTAAGGTTTTCATTGCTATGAAGGGACACTATGACCAAGGCAACTCTTGTGTTTGTTTGTTTGGTTGGTTGGTTGGTTTTGGTTTTGTTTTTGTTTTTCGAGACAGGGTTTCTCTGTATAGCCATGGCTGTCCTGGAACTCATTCTGTAGTCCAGGCTGGCCTCGAACTCAGAAATCTGCCTGCCTCTGCCTCCTGAGTGCTGGGATTAAAGGCATACGCCACCATATCCGGCCAAGGCGACTCTTATAAAGGAAAACATTTAATTGGGGCTGGCTTACAGTTCAGAGGTTCAGTCCATTATCATCATGACAGGCAGGGTGCTGGAGAAGGAGCTGAGAGTTCTACCTACATCTCTGCAGCCAGGAAGAGGCTCTCTTCTGCACTGGGCAGAGCCTGAGCATCAGGGGAGACCTCCAGGACCACCCCCACAGTAACACACTTCCTCCACCAAGCCCATACCTATATCCCACAAGGCCACACCTCCTAATCATGCCACTTCCCACAGGCCAAGCATATTCAAGTTACCACACATATTTATGTATGTATGGTTGTGGTGCATGTATGTGTGTAAGGTATGTGTGCTTCTGTATGTAGAGGCCTTCTAGGGGGCTTCAAGTTTTCTTCTCTATCTCTTCCCACCTATTCTTTGAGGCAGAGTCTCTCCCTGGATGTAGGGATATCAGTTTCTTCCCTAGGGTGGAAGCCCTAACAATCTTCTAGTCTCTACTCTTCTTGGAGCTGGAGTTAACAATGCGAGGAGAAAGGCCTGGTCTTCACATGGGTACTGAATTTGGAATTCTAGTCCTCAATATTACACAGCAATTGCTTCTAACAGCTGAGCCATCCCCCACCTCCAGCCCCCATCCCACCCCTTTTTCAACGTGCTCATTTATTTGACATTCCCCCTTGATAAGTTATGTGTTCGAATCTATGGTCCATTTCCTTATTATTGAGTTTCAATTTACAGCCACATTTTTTTAAAAAAAGATTTATTTATTTTATGTAGATGAGCACACTGTAGCTGTCTTCAGACACCAGAAGAAGGCATTGGATCCCGTTACCTCTTGAGTCACCATGTGATATGATTGCTGGGAATTGAACTCAGGACCTCTGGAAGAGCAGCCAGTGCTCTTAACCTCTGAGCCATCTCTCCAGCCCTACAGCCACTTTTAACAACACAGATTAGAAGTGGGGCCCTAGAACTCCCACACGTTTTCCTTGGGTGCCATGAGTGAAGGCTGAGTACTAGAGTCTCATCCTCCTGCCCCAGAGAGGACCAATCAGTGTTCTCCTTTTACTTTAATGCCAGTTGGCTGTTCTCTAAACCAACCAGTAAGTCCCAGGACCCTTTTTAATTTTTATTTATTTAATGTTGGGGGTGCTTGAGAACCTAGTTTTAAACTACTGAACCATCTTTGCAGCCTTGTTTTTATTTTTATTTTTTATTTTAATGTTTTCTATCGTGTCATGCAATACCCAAAGACGCCAGAAGGGGTGCCATCACTTCGGCTCTCACCCCCACCCCAACCAGCGACCTGGGAAATGTTACAGATGGTGGTGAGCTGCCCTCTGGGTGCTGGGAACCTTTGAAAGAGCAACCAGTGGTCTTAACAGCTGAGCCATCTCTCTGGCCATGCCAGACCTCATCTTATTCAGGGCTAACCTGGTGTAGCCTGACCCCTACCTTAAACTGCTGGTGTTTCTTCACATCCTGGGTTTCTTGTACCACTTCTGAATGGACAACAGAATCTAAGGAATGTCTCCCTGTAGAAAACGCACTGCCTTACTATCAGTAGAGAAAGCCTTCATCAGGTTAAGATGACAGAAGGGGAAGCTGGAAAGACAGCTCTTGCAACCACATGCTTGCTGCCTGAGGACCACAGTTGTATCTGAGTTGGATCCCATATAGTGGCAATGCTAGTTCTGGGAAAGCAGAGACAGAACATCTGGGGCTCATTGGCCAAGTAAGTTTAGTGGAAATCCCATATGTTCCAAGTTCAATGATATATTGTCTCAAGAAATAATATGAACAGTCACCCATAGTGAGCATTCTGGAATTTTGGCTTCCTTAGAAGACACAGAAATACTCTAAGGATATGTTTTTATTTTAATCCCAAGTGTGGGATATGGGGGATGCTTCAGATTATCCTCAGCAACTGACTAAGATTTGTCTCGTGCTCTGGTGGGGTGTGATTTTTGCTAGCTGCAGATAATTTATGCACTTGTGTGACATTTGGAATTCTGGGGACTTTTCAGAGGGTATATAAATGCCAGGGTCCCAAGAAGCACGGTGGGCTGTTGATTGGTTGGTGTTGGCTGCAGTTTGTTAGATAGATATGAGCAAAGAAAAAATTGGATATCTTGACAGCAAAGCTCAAACTTGCTCCCAAGGAACTGGATGCCCTTAATCAGCAGGAAGGTCTAATAATAATGTCGTCCCTTTCCAACCCCTGACTTTATTCTGGGATCTCTTTCCTTTCCCTTCTCCTTTCCTCTCTATCCATTTTTCTCTTATCTAGTATTAGGGGCTTGAAAGTGTGGAGGGAAAGGTATGGAGAAGGGTGGAAGAAAAAAGAACCCACAAAATAGCCAAAGACAGCTACAGTCACCTCTGGTCTCTAGCAGCACCCAAACACAAGAGATTGCACACACACACACACACACACACACACACACACACGTGCTGTTAGAAACGACAGATGTACAAAGCCCCCTGTGGCAAGAGGAAGCATCAATTTTCCTGAGGGTGTAGTGGGAGGGATCATGACTAGTGATCCTAGCTATCCGGCTGACAAGGAAGAAAGCATTAGTCTCTTAAAGAGGCTCACAATAGTTAATGGGGCAGGAGTGCAGACTTAGTGGTAGTAAGAGAGAATCCATGATGGGCTGGCCGTGGGAGAACAAGGATAATTCCAGATCTCTGGTTAGTCCAGCACAGAAAGAACCCAAGCCTTGGGCAGCTAACAAAAGAGGTCAGGAAGGAGGACAGGCTAGCTGAGGCCTGACAGGAGCGTGGCCTGTAAAATAGAGGGAGATGGGCAAGCCAAGGACTAACGGGAGGGTGGCCTGGGAAGTAGTAGGAAAACTCTGAGAGGAGCCAAGAGGGGGAAAGCACTCTGAAAGAACTGATCTCACCTGGTTAGAGCCAAGCCTGGAGAGGACTTGGTGGGGTGGGGGGTGGGGGTGGGGGGAGGGGTACCTGTCCTGGAGTTGTCTAGGTTCAGAAAGTGCCTAGGGGAAGAAAGTTACTTCGAGCTTAAAGAGCAGAAACCCTGAGCAGGGACAGGTGGTCGCGTTCCGGAGCGCTCAGGGCAGATAATAAGTGGGTCTGTGTCAGTCAGGACGGGGTAAGGAGACAAACGACAAAAGAAGACTCCAGGCCAGCAGGCCACACAGAGCAAAGAGAGAGCTGGGGTCCGAGGGGACTGGGAGGATCTGGGTACAGAATCAGTCCCACCCCAGGACGTAGCGGAAACAGTGAGTGCGGGAGGTGGGGAGGTAGGTGCTAGAAGGCAGCATGGAAAGGGGTGCGAGAATGGGACAGAAGATAGGCGGGGCAGGTAAAGGAAGTGGGGGTGGGGAGCAGTAGAGGGGGTGGAGAATGAGAAGTGACCGGAGGATAGAGGGCCAAGGATAGTTGGAGGGGGAGTGTAGTGCAAAGATCCATGGATGGAGAAGTGAACAGAGTAGGGTCGGAGGGACTGTGGAGTGCGCAGGGGTTGGTGGGCGGGACAGGACCTAGGGGGAACTGAGAATGAAAGGACAGGGGCAGGGAAGGATCCTAAGGCTAGTGAAGGGGCAGAGGAAGTAAGTGGAAATACAGAAGACGGAGAGAGACAGACTGGACTAGGTCTGAGGGGCAATGAGGAGTGGTTGGAAGGATGGAGCAGGATATGGGCAGGACGGAGGCAGAGGGGCAGTGGGGGAGGAAATGGGAGGATCCACGGGATGGATAAGGCAGTGTCCACGGAAAACGGGGGCTGAGTAGAGAATGGTCGGAGGGAGGATGGGCGGGGCAGGGTTCGAGGAGCAGTTGTGGGTGGGGATGGGGGAGGTGGGCGGGGCAGCGGAGGATGAGTCCCCGGCCTAGTCTAACTCCACTTTTTCTTCTTCCGCACAGCGGGTTTCCGCTTCCCTCCAGGGCGGTGGGTGAGGCAGTGAAGCCGAGGCTCGACCAGATAGCGCCGCTATGTGGCCCCCGGACGCAGAGCCAGAGCCCGATCCGGAGTCCGCGCACGGCCCCCGGAGTGGCAGGACAGTGCCGGGGCTCCGAGCCCTGTTGCCCGCGCGCGCCTTCCTCTGCTCTCTCAAAGGCCGCCTCCTGCTGGCCGAGTCGGTGAGTGCGTGTTCTCCCCGGGTGCGTGAAGCCGGGTCCCCGCGCCCCAGCCCCGGGGCCCTGCACCTCCAGCCCAGGAGAGTCTCGTGAATTTGGACCACTGCCCCCCAAGCTTGCTACGGCTTCTCTGTAGCGGAGCTCGAGTCAGAATCAGGCCTGAGCCGTGGTCTTCCCGGCTTCTTCAGCCTGCGAGGCCCTCGAAAGGGACCAGAGGTCAAAGGTTTGGGGTCCTGGTCCCCGCTAGAGAGCCGCAGCTCGACTGCTGTGTGACCTCGAGCGCCTCCGCCCTCTCTGGGCCCCCGGGACTGCTGCGCTCCCTAGGCTCCTTCTGGCCTCGCCTGCCCTGCACACCCTCCCACCTCCTAGATCCTACGGAGTGGGATGAGCCCCCGGAGAGTGGGTGAGGCCGGGGCCACGTAGTGAATACACAAGCAGACCACTGTCTCAGGGTGGCGAGCCAGCGGGGTGACTTCATGTCCTTCTTCCTCCCTCCCGCGCCGAACTCCTTCCTCCTCCCTGATTGTCCCCACCCGGATAGGAAGGTCTCCTTTGTCCTCCCAACACTCCGGCATCATCACGTGTGGGGCGGGAACTGGCATGGAGCCTATGGAGATGGGGAGAGGGGTGGGAGGAGGGACGGTGGAAGGAGGAAACAGACCATGGTGACAGCCACTTGTTGCTCAGATCCCTAGCAGCAACTTAATATCCGACCTGCTCCCACCACTTCAAGTCGCGGATAGGAGAAACAGTGTCTTTAACTGCTAGGAAACTTGTCAGGTGACTCATCGAGTGGCCTTGAGGATAGATGGGGGGTGATAGGGTGGGTCTGCCCTAGGACCTCTACATTGTACCCCAGGACCTACTAAGGGGCATCAACCCTGAGGTCACCGGTAGAACCTAATACTTTGTTCCTAAGGGCGGTACCAAGCGGACCTAGAGCCCATTCTCTGGCCATTTCAGATCTCTGGAAGCCTCTGGGGGACGTGGGGCGGGTCTTTGAATCCACTGGCCACTGGCTTCAGTCCTACCTGCCCAGTACCCCTTCATGGAAAAGGAGTGAGTGCCAACCAGAAGTCACAAGATGTCTTCCCTGCCAGAAATTCAGGCCCAGGAAAATATGAAGGGTAGTAAGCTCATAGGGTATAGGGGAGCCACCCCGTCATTCCTCCTCCTTGGTCTCATGCAAGTAGGGAGTCTGACCTAGATAGAAAGCTGGGGGAAGAAGCACCCACCAAGAACTGCGAAGTGAGAAAACAGGAATGGGAGAGGGGGAGGTTGGGGCAGGGGAGTGTCACCAGAACCAGACTTTCTTTTTTGGGGGAGGGGGCGGGTTTCGAGACAGGGTTTCTCTGTATAGCCATGGCTATCCTGGAACTCACTCTGTAGACCAGGCTGGCCTCGAACTCAGAAATCCGCCTACCTCTGCCTCTCGAGTGCTGGGATTAAAGCCGTGCACCACCACGTTCATCTGGCTAGAACCAGACTTTCTTGAGGTGGATGGGGTACAGAAAGAGGAGAGCCATATGAGCAGCTTTTGGAAAGGAATTACAGTAGGGGCTGATAGCAACCTCAAAAAGCCTTTCTCTAAGCCTTAGTTTCCTGTTTGCCCAAGGGAAGCTCCGCTTCCCCCCATGACTTGTTCAGTAAAAGAGATGGGAGTGGGGTTCCTGTGATCAGTTCATTGGTCTGAAGCAGCCATGGTATTTCCTGCAGGACACCTGGGTTTCCCTTACAGCCCCTTAAACTACTAAGCTAGGGATAGGCTCAAAGCCATACGAAGCAATAGAGGAAGGGAGATGGAGGCCTCTAATGACCTAAGTACAGATTCTGATGCCTTCTTACTAGCCTGGGTGACACCAAGCCTGCTTCTTTGAAAGAGAGGCTGTGAGGAGTGTGGGAGTGTTCAGAAGTGGAGAAGTCCAGAAATCTTAGCAAGGACTAGGCTTGGAAAGCCACTGACCTATCTTCTTCATCTTGTCCCGCCCCACCCCCGCCATGCTCAGAGTCTGCAGTACTAACCATGGGCCTTAGCGTCCATCCTCCATTCCTTCAGCTTTGTGGCCCGGGTTTCTGATCAATATGGTATAGCTAACCCCACCTCTCAAATGAACTGTTGCTCTCTCCGAGACAGTTATGATTTTGTTGAGATCGGGTCTCATGTATCCCAGGCTGCCTAAAACCTTAGATATAAAGCTTAGGATGGCTTTGAACCTCTGATCTGCTAAGATTATATATAGGCTTGAACCACCATGCCTGGTTTATATAATGCTTGGGATCAAACCCAGATCTCAAGTTAGTTAGGTGTTGGGTGTGACTTTTTGAAAGCAGTAGTGACTTTGTGTGCACTAGGCAAGTACTCTACCAGCTGAGCTGCACCCCCAGCCTCATGCATAGCTGTTGTTGTTGTTTCCATGAAGATTTGCAGATGCAGGAGTGGCCAAAGATCTCTGTCAGCACCCCTGCATCCTCCCACCTGAACGGTACAGTGGCTAACATCGCCCTATCACCCGTTTCCGTCCACCTGCCTTGTGCTTTCAACCATTCAAACTCAACTGCAGATATCAGCACCATTTCAATTTTAACCGCTTCGGCACGCATACCATCATACCATCATTACGAAGTTATGAAGTTACAGTTTCCTAGTTAGGTGTTGGGTGTGACTTTTTGAAAGCAGTAGATTTTAACTCTGGCTTGCCCCCTTGTGGACACAGCTAAGTTGGCTCTGTTCTGTCCTAGAGCCAAGAGAGCTCAGCAGCCCCACAAGGTGGCCTGCTAGGGAGGCTGGGGCTTCTAGCAAGGATCCGGCAAGGGATAGGACTCAGGGTTATGTCCTAGCCTGGGGGTGGTATGAGGATTTGAGTCCCCTTGCTCTTCTGCAGGGTCTTTCATTCATTACCTTCATCTGCTACGTGGTGTCCTCGGCATCTGCCTTCCTCACAGTGCCGCTGCTGGAGTTCCTGTTGGCCGTTTACTTCCTCTTTGCGGATGCCATGCAGCTGAATGACAAATGGCAGGGTTTGTGCTGGCCCATGATGGTAAGGATTGGGAGACCCAAGAGGAAAGGGTTGGCTGTCCCCTGAAGAATTTGTGGTTTCGCATTTCAGCCTGGCTGTCTCCAGCCATGGTGAGCAGTCTGAAAGCTTCGGATAACTCAGGACGCTCACACATCTCTACCTCTGCCGGCCCAGCAGCACTGCGATCATGGATGAACCTGATGGGTGGTAGGAGCCTCCTGAGCTGGTCTGTGAAGCTAGGTACACGGTTGGCTTCTGACCACCAGGTGGAGCTGTTGCTCTGACCTTGGAGGAGGGATAAGCCTCAGCCACAAGCATTCATTCAAGCCATTTCCAGCAGGGTAGGGTGACTGAGGACTAGAGTCTAATCATCTGGCACCTGGCTTTGTGTGATCACCCGAAGACCTTGCAGTCTCGAGAGCGTGCCCTTTAATGGATAAAATGCATCACTAAAAAAAAGGCAGCAAAGACTTGGGCTTGACCCCTGCTGTCTAGACTTTAGTCTCCTGTGTCCATGTAACCACCTGATGATAGCTACCAGCTTAGGGAGTCAGAAGAGACTGATCGTAAACGGATCACACTGTGGCAAAGCCAAGGGTCTTGGAGAGCCAGATATTCTCCACTTCCCATTTCTGCGGAAAAAGCAGTAGCCGAGCCTACACGCATTTGCTATTTGCAGAGAAAACACAGCTGGACCAGAAATAGGGCAGTATAAGTTGCTGGAGACCTTCAGGACACGAGAAATAGATTCAGGACTAGGACATGCAAGTGGAGCCAGGACAGGGACTCCATGGGTGCTGGGGCTGGGTGTGCCCTACTGTGGGAGGTCAGAACAGTGTGGACACGCCCCTCTCTCCTCAGGACTTCCTGCGCTGTGTCACCGCTGCCCTCATCTACTTCGTCATCTCCATCACTGCTGTGGCCAAATACTCAGATGGGGCTTACAAAGCAGCTGGAGTGAGTGGCTGCCCTACCCCTGTCTGATGATATCCCACAGCATCCCTCCCAATGCTCCAGAACATCACCCTTGGCACCCACTTCCACAGTGGAACCTGGGCACATCCTGCCCCTCCCTGCCTAGGCCCTGGGTCCCTGTGTGGGTCTCTCCCATTCCAGTCTGCTAATTACAGATTTACTCTGCCCTCAGTTGGGAGGCTGGTGTCTACCAGGCCCACAGCCCATTTCTCTTATTTGCTGTAACTGAAGGGCTGTGCCTGCCCATCTGTCCTGGTTGGGACATTTCTCAGTGCTGCTTGCTTTTGCCCAGGCTCCTGGTCTCTGAACCCAGACAGAGGTCCTTGCAATGTTTCTAGCCATCCTGTGTCCCCTGTCATATGCCATGCATGTATCCCGCAGGTTTTTGGCTTTTTTGCCACAATTGTATTCGCAATTGACTTCTACCTGATCTTTAATGAAGTAGCCAAATTCCTCAAGCAAGGAGACTCTGGGAACGAGACCACAGCCCATAGGACAGAAGGTGAGTGGCCAATGTGTGGGGTTTCTTATTAAAGAACCGAGCTGACCACTTTCAGGACAGCTGTAAGGTTCTGCCCTTCCTTGGGGACACCTAGGGCCTCAGCTTAGCAGGAGGGGGAAAGTGAGTGTATACCTGTACCTCTGGAGGCTCCCTAATATGCCCCCAAGGCAGCTAATCAGGACATCAATTCATCTGGGACCAACCTACTAGCCACGGCTTCTTTCCTGTTTGGAAGCTCATAGCACCCACGCAAACACTGGCATGGTCTGGCCTGGATTATTATTATTTTTTTTTTTTAGGGCTGAGTTTGTTTTTGAAAAGGGACTTCAGTCTGTATAGCTGAAACTGGCCTAGAACTCACTTTGTAGCCCAGGCTGGTCTCAAACTCATGGCAACCTGTACCTGGCTTGGTTGGATCTTTTTTCCAAAGAAAATGCACCTGAGCCAGGTGCTTCTCTGGAGCAGGTCAGCAGTGCTGTGGCTAGACAAGAGTTACTCAGGGCAGGTCTTGGCCATAGGATCTTCTCCATTAAGTACTAAATGACTGAAGTAGGACCTAGTTCGTTAGATTTAGGGGCCACCAGCTTCCTACTGGGAGTCCCAGACACTGTCTCAGTGCTAAAAAATGAATACCATTCCAGACTCATTTCTGGTCTGTTAGTTAAATGCTCCTGGATGCTGTCTGTCTTCAAGCCTTTGGAACCTGTAGTAAATGTTGATCAGCCAGCTCGGGAGATGAGAGCATAAATGTCCACCAACATTTTGAATATTGTATGGTTTTAATGTAAAACAGTTGTTTTGCAACAGAAGGGTTCTTGGCCTATATGCTAAATATGAATATAGCAAACCTATCCTACTTATAACTCCCCGGCTAGTGGTTAAGGGGGGAAGAACCAGGGCTCGGCAAGGGGGCGTGACAAGTATCAGAAAACAGCCACTAGCACTAGGGCCAGGCATTAGAGTACAATGCTTTGCCTCGTGAGGCAGACTGTGCCAGAATAATCCTTATACACAGCCAAACCCACAAAATAGCTTCGCTTGCCCCATGGTTCCGTGTATTTCAGTTCAGGGATAAGAATTACTGTCTTTGCCTTGTCCTGCTGAATGGGGGTGGAGAAAGGGGTACAGGTGTACAACTCTGACATCCTCAGGGGAGAGGGGATGTCTGGGAATGCCTGGACCACCTGGGAAGGAAGTATCTGTGCTGTGTGCTAAGTAGAAGTGCCTGCGCTACCCTACCTGTGCCCCAGGGCCCAGCCTACCACTAAGATGGGAGAGACCGGGCCCAGGTCTCCTGCTGGCTGGCTGCTGGTGCCACCACCACCACCACTACTCTACAGCTCAGGGACTGGTGACCGCACCCTCTGCTTTCCTTTCAGAAGAGAACTCCAACTCGGACTCCGACTCTGACTGAAGGCCTGTCTGTGCTTAACAACTAGAGCCACGCGACCCTCTCACCCACACTGTCGTGACGGGGCTCCTGGAGCATGGCAGGAATGCCCATGGGAGAACAGACGAGGAGCCAGTCTCTCAAGATTACACTCCTGAGGCCTCGCCTTCAAAATTGGCTGTGTTGGCTCGGCACTCTTGAGCTAGCGTGGTAGGGCACGCTGACTATCCTTCCTTCTCCCCTTTCTGTCCTTGAGCCCCTTTAACCTCACTGCCCTCACACATCAAACAAAGCCAATCACTACAGTTCGTGTGACAGCATGGGGTGGGATGGGTCTTCCTTTTACTAACAGGGACAGGTAAAACCAAAGCAGGCTGGGCCACCAGCCCCAAACCTGCACTTCGTTGAGATGACTTTCAGGAACCTTTTGTTCAAGAAGTTTCCCTCCTCACTGTGAAACAGGGAGAAACCTAGCTAGCCAAGTCTTCAACTAAAGGTCTGAGACCTTTACAGAAACGAACCCAAAGATTTGTTTACTCGGGCCCATAGACAGGGAGCCAACCAGTATAGTGGCAGTGACCAAGTCACAAGTGGCCGGGCAGGCCCAGCCAAGCACTCTGTTACTGGGGATGCTAAAAGACAAAGTGCTTCCTCTGGACACCTGGGCAGGACCACTGGTGACATGGACCTTCTCTGTATTCCCTTGAGAGCCGATACTGTGTATGTGTCTTTGATGGTGTTTTCTAGCTTTTTTATACTTTTTTATATAAAAACAATGTAACAAATGATCTTTTCTGTAACCTAAGAGGCCCCACGAATGAGCCAGAGTTCTGGGCCCATGTCTTAGGCATTTGTAACCTTCTTATCTTGCATGTGAATTCCCTCCCTTAACAACAACAAAAAAAGTCACAATGGATTAAAACAAACTGACTACATGCTTGGAGTGGGCCCGACCAAGAACCCACCCACTGCCTGCAGACACACTGTGTGCCCGTGTCCATACAAGCAGGCACAGCTCTGGCATCAGTTGTGAAACAGTACTTACTGTGCTGGGTATCAGGGTGGCGTGTGACACTGCTGCTGCCTTTCCTCAACCCTGCAGTCGAGGCACTAAAGGGTAAGCATACACTCTCGTTAGGATGGTGTCCTGCGACAGCCACAACATGGGGCTCCATGGTTTAGAAACTAGTTGAGCAAGGGACCTCAGAGCAGTGGGTACAAGGACCCTAGCCAGCATTCTGGCCTGAGCACTTGAGCCAGCAAAACATTCTGGTCACTGTCACTGTCACCTAACACGCACTGCAAACAGGCGGGCAGTTGGATGAGCAGAGGCAGAGGGACTGTGCAGTGCCACACAGCCTGGCAGGCTGGTCCTTCCTTCTACAGTCTGCTTACAGCCTGCTGACTGTGCTCCGTCTCACCCCCACAGGGCAAGCCTGTTGCAAAAGTGGGAACCAAAGCCTCTGGGAGAGAAAGAAAAGACTAAAGCATTTTTTAAATATGTCCATTTATTAAACAAGAACTCCTTCATGACAATACAGTATTCATTAGTGATTAGTATTGAGAAAATTATTTCCCTCTACATACAAAAATACAGATTTGAACAATATGAAAACAATCAAGACAAGTACCATGAAAACTTGGTCCTTCAAAGGAAGGGGGGCGGGGACAGTGTGAGGCTTTGCCTGCGGTCGGGCAAATCAACGGGGCAAATGCCATCCATGGCTCCCACATCATTTGCAGTGCACAGGGTCGAGCCTGGGAGTCAAGGGAGGTCCATCCATGGTGACAATGTCAGATGGGCCCAGATGGGAAACTCAGTACTACAAACAACACAAATTAAAGGTTCTTAAACGGCCCTCACCTTGGAATTCCCATGCCAAACTTTAGCTGGGCATGGTGGTCCACTTCTGTGTGCTATCCCAGCATTTAGGAGGAAGAAACAGGGGGATTGCTATAAGTTAGAGGTCAGACAGGACTACCTAGCAAGACCCTGCCTCAAAGAAAACCAAATTCAAGAAAGCAAAATGTGGTAACTACTAACATTGTCCCCCAAGAGCGCCACTTTTAAATGGAGTGACAGTGGCCGGTCTTGGCAGAAAGCTGTCATTCGGCCACATAACTTGTGTTGTCACAGAATTACATGTTTTGACTCTTCAAAGGACAAAAATCAAAGAGCTACAAGTTCCTGTCTCAGAGGAGCTGTACCTTTACTCAGCAATGGCTCAGTGAGCTTTTCCTGACCAGACAACTCCATGGTGCAGGGTCAGGAAAACAGAACAGGTGGCGAGGTTACCCTGGGCCCGGGCTTTCCCTAGCCCTCCACAGCATGGGACCTAATGTATTCAGGCAACCCAGAAACCCACCAGCGGCAGCCACAACGTCACCTAAATCCAAGTGGGGCAAATCCCAGATCAAGGCTGAGGTGCTGCCAGGACATAGCGGCACTTAGCCTATCTATCCTAGGAGACAGGCCAGACAACAGCCCAGGACTGGCTGGCTAGGATGGGAGGGCCAGGAGCCAAATGCAAGCTCTCACCAGACCCAGCAAGCAGGAAGGTGGCACATGGTTGAAACTTGTGAAAAGTGAGGCCACTTTCTTCTCACGGTTGGTGAGCAACAGTTCTTCCAGTCTAACAAACAGTCAAACGGTATCAAACAAATTACAAGAACGAGACTTTTTTCAGAACTCTCCTCTGACTTCTCAGATTAAACCAGCAGAAGTGCAGTGTGGGAAGGACACAGTGCAAGGGACAGAACTTGCCAGAGGGGGTCGCTTTGAAAAATACATAGGACGTTTAAGAGGAAATGGCCCAGATGCCAGGACCAATACTGTGGAAAGCAATATTGAAAGGACACAATCATGCTACAAAAATAGTGTTATCTGTTTTAACTAAATGTACATCCCCGCCCCGATTCCATGATTGACAAGAGTGCTTATGTGACACATGGAAGGCACCGAAGGTGAAGTGGTTATCTGTCAAAATATACAGAGAAAGGTCTGCCTACTTATAAAGAAAATAAAAAGGACAGACAGACAGACAAATAAATAGCTTAGTGTTTCTTCCGTGGGTTCCTAAACTCCTACGCACGCCAACATACACTGACAGCCTCGCTCCCTAGCGTTCTTCCACATGGAACCACGTCAAAACCAAGTTATCAAAAAGCAATGATTTTAGGCAAATGGGTCAATTTCATTATTATGTGAATTAGTTTTTAAACAAATTACATATGAATGAAAACGATTGTTTTTCATAAACAAGTTACAAAAGAGCTGGAACAGGTAGGTCTGGGTTACGATATGCCTTGCTCTTACTCTCTCTGCCCCTTGACCTAGACAATTCTTTAAGCCCTGAATCGCTGTACCCTTCAGTGCCATGGAAAGGGGGCAGGGTTTTGGAACTGCTAAATCAGTTCTGAAAGAACTGAAGCCACGCCCGCCCGGTGAGTGGAGGAAGGCCTCGTCTGGCAGGTGTGGTCCTGACTTTGGCTGGAGGTGACCACAAATCTTTCTTCACTGACCTTTCTCCAGGCAGATTCCTTGGGTAGCTATTCTGATTCAAAAGGAGAGGCCAGGTACTTCCTGCTGGGGTATCAGACGCAATTATGAAAGAAAACAAACCTTTTACTCCTGAAGTGGCTCCAGACGTGTTCTTATCATAATCACAGCCAAACAAGTCCTGCTAGGTCGCCCCAGTCCAAGTGATACTAACCCCTAACCAAAGGCTCACTTGAATTAGAATAAATCAGAATAAAGAGGGAGATGAAGTAAACTAGTGACACAATGCACTGTTCAAGAACCTATGATCTAAATGTGATTCTGTACGATGGTTAGTGCTTTGAACTCAATGGGCTTGGGTCCCTCCACCCCTTTACTCTTAGGAGGAAACTAGAAAGGGGTGGGGGGCTCCCAAAGCCTGAGAACTTATATCCAATGCTATACTGACTAGCATGAAATCCAATAGAACATTACCTTTTGGAAGAAAATTCTAGATCTAACACTGATGCTACTGTCTTTCAGAGACAATGTCTACATAAACATTGATAGGTCAGATATTCCAAATTACTTTCTCAACCAGACTGAACTGGTTATTTTAAAGATGTCTGCTGAGAAGAGAGAAACAATAGATTTTAAGGAGTCAGAAGAGCGAGCGAAGCCCAGAGAAGGGGTCTGTTATGCCTGCATCACCTGAGGCAACCTGTCACCTGCTCAGGTTCTTTCAGGAGCACGAACGACCTCGCTCTTCTGAAGAGGGGGAGGTTAAGGACAAGCTTCCGGGACAGCAAGGGTTACGAACGCTATCTATGCCACCCAACTGCTGCCGCTGAAGCCTCCCCCCACCCCCAGCCCCACCCCCAGGCCTCTGGCATGCAAACTTCATGTGTCCACCAAACTAGACTCTGTACCTAGCTGGCCCTACTATGATAAAACCAGACAGCAAGTGGAACCTCAGACTCTGCAACTTCACGAGGAACTAAAAGGTACCTGGAAACTTCACACACTAGAAGCAGCATTTTTTTTTTCAGCTCACGAGGATGAGTCAACAATTCTCTACATAGGAAGTGTATGCGCCCCACCCCACCGCAGCTGTTACCTGTTTAATGTCATTATGTAGAGGACATCTTCAGAAAAAGGCAGTTAGGCCGGGAGCACACTAACCATGGGACTTTTGTGTGCTTTCAACACTGTAACCACCTCCATCACTACTAGGATGGACTCAAGTCCTAAGACTGACCTTCAGGGACTCTGACATGGGCAGGGACGAATCCTCAGGCCACCTCTTAGATAGGCAAGAGATCTCCTCCAAACAGTACATGCAAATCCACAAGGTGAGTTTGTTTCACATAGAAGGCTAGCCAAGACTCATTCATAGCAAGAATTCACATACATTCAGGGACAAGAGAGTTAGGCCTTCATTTCTTCTCAGACTGCCTGAACCAATAGTAAAACTTCAAAGATAAAAGAAACTTGAAAGAGAAAGAAATGTTTTCAACTGAATCATGAAATTCTCTCCAGAGGCATCCAGCCAGGGTGGAACACAAGGTATGCCAGGCCATAAGCCTTCCTGCCAAGGGTCTACAGAGGTTCCCAAGAAGTGAGGAGTTTCCCAGTGGGTAGTCCATCCTTGCTGGTTCCGCTATGCCCAGGCTCTGCCCACGCTGGTGTTTTAGCATATTGCTAAGAAAGATATGGGCAGTTTACTGCATTCTTGCTTTTTCTGAAGACAAAAGCAATCCGCATTGCATGGCTATCTACCTTAAGCAGAACTCTGAAAAGAATTCACTGCCTCACTGTGTTTGCCCTCTCTAGGAGTCAATACGTATCTTTAGGTTTTCTTGAAGCAGTCTTACCCTCTGAACCTTTGGCAGGGAAGGTAGAGAAGACTGGTAGCTGGCATTCAGTCGAGATAAACAGAGCCAAAATACACTTTCTCCAAAGACGAGTTAATATCCATCAACACTACCAAATGCCAGAGGGTTTCTTCCCACGTCTCCATAAACACACCACCACATGTCCCCAAACAACTGCATGTCTTGTCATGTTTTCTCCACCTGAGAACGTGAAGCCCATCTCCTCAGGAAATGGAGACTGAGAAGGTTGACTTACAATGCTCCAGACCTAAGCAAGCGACACTGGTCCACAGGAGGGTTAATAAAAATATGCCTTTTTCAATTTACAGAGTTTGTTTTACAAACCTCTAATCTATTACCTTCTGTTTGCACAGAGGCACAACAGGGAAGATACAGGTGTCTCTGTATCTACTGTGGACGGCCATATTCCCTTCAAAGCTTGTGCTCACCACGCTGGCTGTAAAGGCGAGGGGGCCTGTGCGTCTCGCTATTAGAGCATGTACAAGCCACTTCTGGCTCTACGGGAGCTAGTTAAATAGTACAAGGAAGTACATATACAAAAGCCACGGGAAAGCTTCATAGCACAAAGGATATTAAATAGTTACCAGGATATAAATATTACAATGATTCTGTCACTAAGATGCAAATTGCTCTCAAGTCTCTTAGGCTCTAAGATGCCACCACATTATCATTTATTGGTATTCACGGTCTCATTGGGTCTCAGGATCATTTCTTTCAGCCGACAAGACTTCCTCAGAAGGCCTCCTTTCATCACAGGATAAAACGGGTTTGTTGAAGGGACTTGGGAAAATGAGCAGAAACCCCATCTGAATGCTTCTTTCTTCCGCCTCACTTCAAAGGTGGCTTTTTCCTGAGGCCCAGTGACATGATAAAGCTCAGGGTGGTCATTCCAAGTGGGACTCAGATACAGATAGAGTCTTTGCAACCCTATTTAAAGGGAATTCTCTGAGGCAGAAAGCCTGATTTTGATTATATAGGTATACTCAATGGTAAAATGACCATGTAAAACTAACATAAAAATCAAGATGTCATCCACTCCCTCACATTACAACACACACCAGGTTCAGGTTGGTAAAGCACATTGTGCACCGACCGACCGACCGACTGACCGACCGACCGACTCAACAGGTCCAGAACAGAGAGCTCCCTCCATGAGGAGCTGGGCAAGGGCCTGACCCAGGCTGCCCTCTGGCGGAGGAGAGAGGCAAGGAGGAAGGTACCCCAGACTAGCTGGGTCATCCTCTGGAAACATGGGAGCACGCCAACCTGGAACTGCAGTAGCAGAACTGGTTTCCACTGGATATTGGTTTTGGGGAGCCAGCCCCTAGTACTCCCCCACCCTGCCCCCAGTCAGACACAGGCTGACCCTATTTGCTGTGGACTCCTGAGCCCTGCCCTGGGGTTTGGCAATGGCCCCTCTTGGCCATTCAGCCTTACAGCACTGCTCTTCCCTGAACGATGCAGAGCCCTGGTGCACAGGGAGCGCCTCCTCAGGCTCTCCTCTGTAGCCTTGCCACCACACTATCCTCCTGCCAGCCACATCTTCCTGGTGAGGCGATCCATAAAATCTTAGAACTACAAGATCTGTAAACATCAACAGTTCAGAGTGAGAACCCGACATGTTAAAACAACTTTCCAAAAAAAAAAAATATAGTCTCTAACAAAATTACAGCATCATAGGGGCCTGTTTAATTGATTCACCACAAAAATAATCTTCAGTTTACCAAGAACCAATCCAAAAGCCATACATAACTAGGATTCATAACGTGTTCCAGGACCTTTGATCATAGTGAAGACACTCAGGTGCCCAGAATGGCAGCAGTGTCTCGTAGAACATCCGTGGAAGGACGTGTCCTGGTGCAGATTCAAGTATTTTCAAATCCTAGATAAACTGACGCAGTCACTTTAGAGCTTGTCTCAGATATTCAGAAAATTAGACATGTCCATACAATAGAAGTGTGAGTTTGAGCGTGCTACTATGTAACACACACATACACACATGTGATCCATGAGGCCAGCAAGTGGACAAAGAGCCCAGGCTAAGGGAAGGGCTGCTCCCTCTGCAGCTTTCACTGGAGAAGGTAAAAGTACTGAAACTGCAACTCAGCCCCAGGGTGTACATGTAAGGTGGGCAGGGTCCCCGCACATGTGACGCTCCCCCATCCCCTGGAACAAGATAGGCATGTAAGATGGGCAGGGCCCCGACACACATGATGCTCCCCCATCCCAGAAGTTGAGTATGGACCACAGGAAGGTGATTCACGTGAGGAAAAATCAAGTGATTTCTCAGCAGGGCAGGAGACAAATGATCACTGTTCTGGGAGCCAGTCCCACAGAGCTGTCCCCATAGGACACTAGCTTTTCCTATCCCTGTACCATGCAAGCCTGGCAAGGAAGTTACAGGAACACATCCTTTCATCAGCCCTCAGAGTCCCACTCAGAGCATGCCGCCTGCCTCGATGCTCTGTGAACAGAGCACAAGGAGGGTGGGTCTAACGGACTCAGCACGCACCCCAGCTCGCTAGAAGGCTGTCCACGTACCTCACTGGCTGTCCCATCCCTGTGCTCCTGTCTGGTGGCATCTACTTCCCTTCTCAATGCCATTTAATAAGGTTTTGACTCATCACAAATACACATGACAGGGTGGCTCAGAGTCAGGTAAGACTGTGAGTTCTAAGACAGTTAAGACCTAGAGCAGTCAATAAAGTCGGCTGCTCCCACTGGCACCCAATGCCAGAGGACCTAGGCCTCTTTGACCCATCACAGACCGATCAGTCACTGGGCCACTCTAGGCAACCTTTCCCAAAGTGAATTTTTACCAAACAGGACAAAATTCAGCTGGTTCACACAAAAATCTGACGTGCTAAGAGAAAGAAAACTTGATTAGAAGGATGGGCACAAGGGCAGCGGGAGAACTCCAGACGTTCTCATGTGTCTAGGCGCTGGATTTCGGGGCGGCTGTCCACATCTCTCGACTCGGTGCGAGCTCGGATGTAGTCATTAGCGCTCTGCTGGCGGACGCTGACTCTCCATTTCTGCACGGCCAGGAACGTGCTCACTGCATAGGCTGCTGTTGCCAAGAAGCCAAATATCTAAAATACACAGCCACAGTTTACATTTGTGCATGTGCCCTGAAGCTGACCGGGCCCACTCCTCCTGCCACTTTAAGATTTACTTGTTTATTTTATGTTATGAGTGTTCTATCTGCATGCATACCTGCGTGCCAGAGAGGGCATCAGATCATATTAGAGATGCTGTGACCCACCATGTGGTTGCTGGGGATTGAACTCAGGACCTCTGGAAGAACAGACCGTGCTCTTAAGCACTGAGTCATGTCTCCAGCCCCCCTGAAGCTGAGTGTTGTCACAGGGACCCAGCCTATGTGCAACCCCTTCCAATACCAGATCCCCAGCCCTGCTCAATGTGCAGCTGTTGTCTGGCTGAAGCTCTAGGAAGAGCTAGTCTTGTTTCTGACCCACACAAACTCCAGCCTAGCATAAAAACCACTGCAGAGGGCTTTTCTGAAATCTTTTAAATCTATTTCTTTCCTCTTTCCTTCCTTCTTTCCTTTTGTTGTTGTTGTTGTTGCTGCTGCTGCTGCTGCTGCTGCTGCTGCTGCTGTTTTTCGAGACAGGGTTTCTCTGTGTATCCCTACTGTTCTGGAACTCACTCTGTATACCAGGCTGGCCTCAAACTCTGAGATCAACCTGCCTTAGCATCTGGTTGCTAGAATTAAAGGTGTGTATCACCAGTGTCTGGCTTGTTTGTTTAATCCCCCACCCTCCCTTTCTATGGGACCAGCAGGTGCCATGCATGTCCAGGTGGGAGGTGGGACTGAGGTCACCAGACTTGGCAGCAAGTGCCTTTTACCTACTCAGCCCTGATGCTTGCCCCGTGTCAATGGTTCTTAAAGCCACTCATCCTTCCCCACCCTTCACAAAAGCAAGGCAGAAACACAGAGCATACAGAGTGAGCCCTCTCTGTTATCTGACCACCACCCCTCATCTCTTGGTCCCCAAGGCCAGGACAGCGAACACTAAAGGAGGGGGAATGGGACACATGTCAGGGGACAGAGGAGAGCAAGTCTCAGAAGGTGCAAACTCAGCCTAATTTAAACCAAGCCCGTCCATCTGCTTACCACAGCAGCAATTTCTGCTCCGGTTTTATGGTTTAGAGCAGCCAACACAATTGAGGCGATAAAGAAAAAGAAAGTGCTGAGTCCAGTGTTGACCAAATCCTAAAGAAAGAGGAGAAAGTAGCGTCACTTGCAAAGCAATGGAAGAACTTCCAACTAAGGCCCTGGAAGGCCATTTCTCTGGCTCAGATGCCAGTCTCTGTGCCACAGGACTACTCATACAGAGGAAGTGAGCAGAACATTTACAACACACCTTTACCTGTGGCATTTCCAAGCCTTGACTTACAGAGCAACCAAAACTGACAACACTGCTTACCGTTCAGAGTCTGGATTATTTGTCTGCAGAGCTGGCCACTGCACCCAGGTCTTAACATAGGGAAGACAACACGCTATCACTAAGCCACCACCGCTTTCTGGTGGCATCTTTTACTTTAGTTTTTGAGACAAGGTCTTGACGTGTATCCTTGGCTGGCCTGGAGCTTGCTATGTAGACCAGGCTGGCCTTGAACTCAAAGATCGACCTGCCTCTGCCTTCCAAGAGCTGGGATAAAATGTGTGCACCAGCACACCTGGCTTAGGACCACCTTTAAAACGGTTCTCATATCATTTGGATTAGGCCAAGCTTCCCAAGAATCCACAGGTACTGAAACCGGGGTAACCGCCCTTCTTCCCTGTGTGACATCTAAAGATGGTGTTCATACACTGAGAACACACTGTCTTAACAGACACTCAAGCTGCCATGTCACTAGGACTGACCAGTTCTGAGCATCTCAGCCCAACTGATAAGAGGGACCCAATGGGGATAAGAACAAAAAGCACAGAGATCTCCCTTCTGTCAAACCAGCAGTCCTCAGTGGCCCTGCACATGATAGTTCCTTGGGTTACTGGTATTTTCATGCGTATTCTTAATCCTTTCACAATCAATATTTTGTTGTTTGTTGAAACAAGGTCTGTTATGTTACCCAAGTCTAGAATTCCTTCTAAAGAACAAGAAGGCCTTGAACTTGTAGTGATCCCCCTGTCTCTGCCCCCAAAGTGCTGGAGTTACAGGTGTGACCCACTATACTTGCCAGAAATAATATTTTTATAAATGGCTCTTTATAATATTTATAAATAGTCTAGTCTGAAAAATATATAAATGCATTCATTCTGTTTTTCCCCATATTCTGCAATAACAACATAACCAGTCCTGCAGATGAGTGTAATAGCAAAGGCATCCTTGGAAGGACCAACACAAGCTCATTGTGTTTTGCCATCAAGTTAGGATTCACTTTACTTGTGTAATTTTATTCAACCCAATAAGAAAACTTAAGTTGAGTTCTGAGTTATGAGGGGATATTTAAGCACCAGAATGAACACGATATGAGATCCCAACGTCCCCTGAGAGCTAAGCAGCAGTCAGTCCTCAGAAGCACACAGTGGGCGTGCACTCACTGTTAGATTCCAGTTGATCTGGGGGATCCTCATATGAAGGTTGAGGCTGAAGAGAATCAGCAGGACCCCAGTCACCACAAATGCACTGCAGCTTACGAACTCAAAGAAGTAGAGGCCTTCGCATGGGGAACACTCCATGATAGTCTCGATGCAGATAAATGCGATCAATGCCAAAATCTGGGAAAGAAATTAGAAATCCACGCATGAATACATGTGGTAAGCATTGATGGACAGACATGCCTGCTGTGTTAAATACAAGTGAACAGTACAGAGGCGCAGGGCTCTCCTCCGCAGAGAATAGGTGACTTACAGAAACAGGACCTGCTTCAACTGGTAAGCAGAACAAGGAGAGGAGTCAGAGTGCAAGGTCAGTTTCCTAATGAGAACAGTGAGGGCCACTCCCCCACCACACTGAACCCAGCTAGGTGTGCTGTGGCCCCTCAAAGAAGAAAGGAATTATCTCTGCAATGTGTTAGCTACCTCTTTAGAAGCTGTCTGTCCTCTCTTTAGCTGTCACAAGCTACAGACAAAGAAAGCCCACCTTCATCAGCTTGCACACTTTTGAAAAGTGGTTCACTGGGTTTCATCAATTGCTGGGCTGTTAGTTTACTTGAGAAAATATCAACATTTTAAATCTTCCAATAGAATCAATTTCTTCTGAAAAACCAAAGTAACATTCTATTGCAAAAATTCAGACATCCGTAAACTGAAGAGATCCCAGCAGACATGACAATATGAGTAGCCAGAGTCCAAGAGAAGAAGGGGGCCCCAGGCTGTGCTGATGGTGCTTTTAAAACCTAATGACTAAGCTGCCTTGGGCTCCAAGCCTCTACTCACATAGTTACCCATGTCGGTCCTTTATCAGCTCCTGCCCCACTCCACTGAGACACGGGTCAGTGATGCAGAGGCAAGCTGCTCCAAGGCCCTCCAGGGCCAACAGTACAGCATTCATTCATTCCTTTGGTTAAAGTGGGATTGTTCACACCGTGGAGGCTCCACCTCAGGCTTTGGCCTTCTCCCCTGAAGGCTCACTTACACCCTTCCAACCTTTCAGAGGATGCTTCCTCCTCAAGCCCTCCCAGTGCATTTCCCTACCAGGCCTGATTTTACTCTACTGACTGTTGACCTATACAGTAGGTCAGGCCACCCCCCTCTACTATGCCACCAAGCACTATGATATGCACAGAGCAAACGGGATTTGGCGAGCCACAACAGCCTCGCACCTATCCTTCCTGAATTTGACAGACTCCTCCTGTAATAAGAGAGTCGGCTCTGCCTTTCCTGCCTCAAAGCCACCCTTCCCTGACCTGCACTGTCAGCTTACTTTTCTATTTCAAGGTAACACACAGGCTATATAGGCTTCTTAGTTAAGGAATACAAAATTTCATTTAAGAATTAGTTCAAAGCCAGACCTGGTGGCACAAGCCCTTAATCCCAGCACTTGGGAGGCAGAGGCAGGTGGATTTCTGAGTTCGAGGCCAGCCTGGTCTACAAAGTGAGTTCCAGGACAGCCAGGGCTAAACAGAGAAGCCCTGTCTCGAAAAACCAAAAAAAAAAAAAAAAAAAAAAAAAAAAAAAAAAAAAAAAAAAAAAAAAAAAAAAAAAAGATCTATTGTGCAGCAAACGCTGTGGTGGTTATAACAATGTATCCAGCTTGAACATTGCTAAGAGGCGGAGAAAAACTTGAGCCATTCCACAACCACACACCTTTCAGAACCCCAGCATCTCACACAACAGATACAAGTTTTCTTAGTCCAATAGACAAATAAGAAGGATCTCTCAGCACACACTCCTTCTAATTCTCCACAGCAGACCTTAATTCTCTGTCTAAATTACATGCCTAATGTTCATCAAATCAGTTCACATAAGGCAAACTCCAAAATGACTTTGTCTTTTTTTTTTTTACCCCTGTGACTGGATTTTATTAATAATCTTTGGCAAGAAATAACTCAGCGTGCTGATGGCTTACCAATGTTTCTGGAACCCTAACTTTGACCACATTTGCATGGAAAGGTAATACCCCACATTCTTAAAACGGTTCAAGGATGTGCAAATGTGATAGGCCACTCATTACACCAATGAATACAACAGACAAGAATCCCTGCTTGTGGTCTAATAAATGTTCAGAAGTTTACAAGGGAAGCTAAATTGGTGATAAGAACAGAGGAGAGAGAGTGAAGGCAGCAGGCAGCTTGCAGAAGCTGTAGACTTGTAGTTTGCAGGAGCAAACTCTCTGGGGCTGCAGCATGGGGAGCACCAGGGAGATGCTCAGGAAAGCCGGCTAGATGCACAGAGCCAAGGCTTGGGAATGCAGTAGGCTCCTGGCTCTCTTTCTTTCATACGGGGAAACACTACTGAAGCACAGCTTGATTTGTCTCCTGCCGGGAGAAGACAGAAGGACTAGAGAGCAGGTGGAGGGAGAGCCTCTGCGGTAACCTGGAGGGGATGATGGCACAGACCAACGAGGTGACAGCCTAGACAATGAACAGGGGACATATGTTCAGGGAAAACCCCATGGGAGTTGCTGACAGGATGTGCAAAGCAACAAGGTCAATGTAAAATTCTAGCGTTTACCTGAGTGGCTGAAAGGAGGCCACTGTCAGAAACAGACAGGGAGGGTCAACTGTGGCTGAGGACATGGTAATGCAGAAACAAGCCCAGGCTGGAAGGAAAACTGAGGTGGAGACTAGCATCCAGGGTGAGTATAGTCAAAGGCCAATGGGACTTGGAATCCAATCTCCAAGCTGGCCACAATCGTCCACACTTCCCCCATATTCTTACTCTTGTTCCTGTGGCACAAAACACAGGGCCGAGCTGTTACTTGGTTTCATAGCCCAAATCAGAATAATCACTGTGGAGGCTGCCTTGTTCTTTCTCCCTCTAGGGACAATGAGCTGCAGGAGGAGGGCACTGCCATGGAGAGACCCAAAAGCTAAAGGTTCCTACTGACAGCCAGGTGAAAAGCCACCCTGGAAGCCAACATCCTGTCTAGGAACACAGAAGGGAGCCTACAGCTAATCTAGAATTCTGGATCCTCAGAAGAAGCTGGGGAAAACAAAGGACTATTGTTTTTGGAGGAACTGGTTATCAGAAATAGATAACACACCAAGGGAAACCTCATTCATAATATAGTTACTATTAGCAAGCAGTGCCTGCTACTCACTACTTAGCAAGAATCAAGGATGATGTGGGCATTTTCACTGGTTACCATTCACCCACAGACTTCATAGGCATTATTATTAGCCCATTACAGATAAAGAAACAAAAGTTGTATGAGGTGAAGAAGAACAGGAGGCGAGGCCAGGATTCAAAGCCAGTTCTACTGCCTTACTTGACTCTGTCTCATATTGGAAGCCATAGCTGACTGTTGTGGATATCTCAATGTGTTCCAAATACGAAAAGAAACATACAGAATAGTTTCTATAAATAATAATAAGCCAAATAAAAATAAGGGAATAAAAACATGTTATATGAGCTGAAGAGATAGCTCAGCAATTAAGAGTGGTAGCTGCTCTTGCACATGACCCAGGGTTGGTTCACAGCTGCCTGTAAGTCTGGTTTCAGGGGCTATGACAGTCTCTAGCCTCCAAGGCCTCCTCCTGAACACATGTGCTACACATAAACTCATGCGCACACAGACAAAAGCACATATTCTTTTTATTTTTTATGCATATAGGTATTTTGCCTTCATGTATATCTGTCTATCACATGTGTACCTGGTGCCTGTGGAGGCCAGAAGAAGGCATCAGATCCCCTGGAACAGACAGTTGTAAGATGCAATGTGAGTGTTGGGAATTGAATCTGCATCTTCAGGAAGAGCAGCCAGTGCTCTTAAACACTTAGCCATCTTTCCAGCCCAGCCCAGACAGATTTTAATGTTAATTTTAAACTCAGAAAAACAGGTATCCACAGGTATTTCTAAATAAGGAAAACACATTATTTTTAATGATTATATAGTATTTGTGTGTAAAGATAAATCTATACAGTATAATTTAAATGATCCCTAACAATAGCTATTTAAATGTTTTCTAAAACTCTGCCATTATTGGCACTATATTTCTGGGAGTGGAGAGAGGATAGGAATAGGCAGAGAAAATGCCAAAATGTCTCCCAGCACAGTAAAACATCACCACCTGTGAGGTGAAGCCACTACTAGCCAACAAGAAGGAGAAATCCCAGCCACTGTGCTGGGAGCCTTCGATGTCAAGGCAACCAAAACATTAAGCCTCTGGACTGGCAGCAATCTTGCAGATGTAAAATCTTACTCATGTTAAAACCATGACAGGTGTGAAATATAAATGAAGAAAGCTACAGCTTTTGCTCATCAGGAGGACCAACCAGACCACAGAATAATTTCAAAGTTGACTGGTGAGGCAATATTGATAAGGTTGTCAGGTTTCCACTACCTATGGCTGTGACTATCGATATCGAAACAGAGGAAGGGAAGAGAGAATGGGAAGGCCTGGCTACTCAGGTTATTGTATTAATAATACTTTATTAATATTTAGTCAATACTTAATACTTAAATTAATAATACTTTAATTTTTTAATTTTTTATTATATTCATAGTAGGGGGCAGAGGAGATAATGAGTGTGTGTATTTGAACATGCCTTTGCCAGGGAGCAGTGTGTGGAAGTCAGAGGACAGCTCATGGAGTTGGTAAGGACCTGGGAACTAAAGTCAGGTAATCAGGTCGGCAGCACACACTTCGCCACACAGAGCCATGCTGTCAGCTCTAACAATGCTGTTTAAGTAGTGAGAAGGCCAGGTGCTACCTGAGTGCAACTGTGATGGCCTTCCTGGAACAGTATCTTCCCAAGACAACCAGCTGTCTTCTTTGCAGACCCACGCTGTACGTACGACTCTGTAAGAGCAGGCTTGGTCTAGAAGACACAGGCAATGCTGCAGAGCTCCTCACGTGTTTCTGCCTCTTGCCAAGTCCTGGAAGGGATCCCAGCAATGCACTCGCATGGCTGTGCTAGCTACGTCAGCTATAATCCACTCAGACCTCCACCTTCTTCCACTCCAAATTCTGCTCCTTGTGGAGAATAAGGAAACAGCACAGACATTCAAGGGGTTCAACTAACTGGAAGCTGAATGAAGGATGTATTAAATTGGGGGTTAATGTTTTTTTCCTCAAATGGTTATTCCTTCTACATGCCAACTAGGAGCATGTGAGTACTGAAGGAGAAATATGGTTTGAAGCCCATAGGGCCATCAACTGTCTCAGAAATCCTTCTGCTCATCCAAGCGTTAGGCTGCAAGAGCAGACTCCTGAAGTGACTGCAACCTGAGAAGGGGAGTCTCTTGGAGATGATATACTGCATAATGTAGCTTATGTAGTCACAAGCCTGCTCTGTAGCTGCTCTCCTTTTGGGTGGAAAGTACACTGAAGAGGACTTACTTCAGGATGCGAGGGGCATGACCCTATAGCAGCATCACAAACAGAGAATGCAGATCTGTGAGATTGCACAACTTTTTTAGACCGACAGTCCAACAAACCCGGTAAGATGGTACACAAGGCTACTCCAACTCACAAACAGCCTGAAGAAATGAGTGCTGAAGACCCCCCCATATATTCACCACAAAGTCAATACAGTGACCATCCCTCTCCTCAGTGCACACAGGGAAGGAAGCCCCAAAGCAGCAAGGAACCCGAGGCAGAGGAGTGGGGTGGCATCACATGTGCTACCTGGAAAGTAACAAGGCCCCAACACCTAGGACAGAACCAGAAGGATTAGGAGTTCAAGGTCATCCTCAGGTACATAACTAGTCTGAGACCAGCCTAAGTTACAAACAAACAAACAAAGCTAAGTGTAGTGGTATACCACTAAAATATAAGGAATTGACAGAGACAAAGACGATCACAAAGTGGAAGCCAGCCTGGGCTACACCTTTAAAAAAAAGGGTCGTGAAATATCTCAGCAGATAGAAACGCTTGCCTTGCAGTCCTGATGACCTTAATTTGATTCCAGGATCCATGGTGGAAGGAGAGAATTGACTCGCAAAGATGTCCTCTGGCCTCCACATCCAAACCCTGGCACTCAGGTGACCATATACATATGCAGCATTAATTACACATATCCATATACATAGTGCTAAACAAAATTTAACACATAACATTGGGCAAATTAGACACGAAAAATACGAGGGGCTTGTATTTACAAACATTCTTACATATACTGAAGCGTTTATATTACAGTAAAAAACACTTCTGCAATGTAGGACTGACTGAGATGAGGGGCAGGATAGCAAAGAGTTTTCTCTTTTTGTATTTTAAACCTTTAAGGGGTATATGAATGTATGGGAATGAAATACACTTAGAATTCACATTTATACATTTATAATGTGTTCATATGTTAGAGACCTAATTATAGACATATACAACTATACACACATATAAAAAGTAGATCACATGTACCCAAGTTTAAGAAAGATCAGTAAAATAATAAAATATTGGTTCATAGAGGTCCCTGACATTTAACCCATTGAAAACCATGTGCAGGGTGGGATGTAGCTCAGCTGACCGAGTGCTTGCCTGGCATGTGGGAAGTGCTGGGTTCAGTCTTCCTTACTGCACAGAGCTGAGCATGGCGGCACAAGCCGTTCCTCTACGTGGCAGACTGTGGCAGGTCAGTGACTGCTAGTGTTTTTGCTGGGCTGTTTGGTTGGTTTGAGACAGTCTCTCACTATGCACCCAGGTGGCCCAGAAATGTAAGATCCTGCAGCCTTGGCTTTTCAATGTTGGAGTTACAGACATGTGACACCTCCTCCTGCATGTGACACCTCCTCCTGGTGTTCTGTTGCTTTAGACTTTTCTCTTCCAAACAGAGCATTTTTAATTAAAAAAAAAATGTTCTGTGTATGAAGATGTTTTCATGGAGACAGGGCTCACATAGCCCCAGCTAGCCTTGAACTCACTATACAACCAAAGATGGCCTTGATTTCTGCCTCCTTCTGCCTCTGCCTCCTGAGTGAGTGCTAGGCTGGTAAGCATGTGGTACCCATTCTACTGGAGATGAAACTAGGCAAGCACTCTACCGACTGAGCATCATTCTTAGTCCTAATTTAAAAAAAAAAAAAAAAAGGTTTATTTAGGAGTTAAACATTTTGGCCTCTAAGAACCTATCCCTATTTACTTTGAAACCATTCGTGGATAATTTTAAATAAAACAAAAAACTTTAATGGGAAACGAAAGCCATTCTGTACATCTATGTTGGTTCCTTTTCTTTACTGCTAGAGTTCAGCCTCTCCAGAGCCTGCTTGATGACCACAGCAATACCCATCTCCCATCTGCCAATGTACCTCAAGCTAACCAAGTGGGCCCACAGCAAGAAGCCAGCCATATTCCCTCTCAAGCCCAAAGGCAAAAGACCCCCCCAGGGAAGACACTGGCCCTGACATCTTCAGAGGCACCTGCAAGAATCAGTCTAAATCCTAATGTCAGGTCAGCTTTTCAAAGGATTTGATGTAACATGATGTGAAAGATGCAAGCCCACATGTATCACGCCACTTACCACATCTTTTGTAAGTCGTGCTCTACCCAGAAGCTGAGATGCTGAAATGACTCCCATTGGAAGCTGGCTTACACAGAGAATCCTGCTGCTGTGCTCCCTGGCAGTGCACTCTGGCTGTCCAGCTGTGAAGGACGCCCCGACTCACACTGCGGCCACACAGCTCTGGGGTTCTCAGGCTAAGCCATGTCCACCCTAACTACACCCCGGTCTTTGTATGCTCACAGCACACTTGTGTCTTCCTGGTTCTGAAATGTGCTGTCAAGCCTGCTTTCCTCTGTTTGATACAGGGACTGTGTATCTTGAACACAACCCCACCCCTGCTTCCCAGTACACGGAATAAAACTAGATAGAGGTGCACGAAGGGAAAGCAGTGGCCTGTGCTGGTCAATCCCCAGCCTGGTCAGGCCGCACACACCTTACAGAGAGAAGCAGGGCAACCCACTGACCCAGCAGGGCAGCAACGGTGAAGACTGCCAGGGCCTGAGTGCACACACGCATGCGCAGCAGTGCCTCCATGGCCTTCAGAAGCAAGTGGGATTAATTATAACCTGCTCAAAGTAAAAATATTACCCGTCCAGACAGTGTGCAGCACCTATGATCTCCACACCCAGGAGGTGGAGGATCAAGAGTTCAAGGCTGCCCACTCACTCGTGCTTCCTGGGCCTCTCACAGAGTGAGACACAGGCTGGAGTCAGCACATGGGTGTTTATCAGCTCAGTGTTACATTGTTTTCCTTTGCTATGACAAAATAGCTCTTCTTAGGCAAGAAGGGTTTGCTTAGGCTCTCAGTTCATCAAGGCAGGAACCTGAGGTGGCTGCTCACATGGTATCTACTCAGGAAGCAGAGAGAGATGAGTGCTACAGGCCAGCCCACAGGACCGTGTCCCCATGTTTAGGGCAGCCCACTTCCATTAACCTAATCTAGAACCCCCTCACAGACATGCCCACATGTTTGTCTCTTGACCCTGTCAAGTTAGCAACTGCCATGAGCTATCACATGGGCTTCTGCTAGAGGACCTGGGGTCAGTCTCTGCAGAACAGAGAAGTCAGGGAGGACAGTACAGAAGCCAGGCTCAGGCACAGGCACAGTAAGATGGGATCCTGGCACTACAGACAGTAGAGGCACCAGGCCTTCTAACCCTTCTGTGTCAAGAGCAGAGCCATGAAATTGCTCTGTATGTACAAGTGCTTTTAAACAGCGGACCTTCAAACTTCAGCCGCACACATCTGCAGAGGGGCCCAAGGCCCTGTGCTTTGGTAGGGACCCCAAATGGCAACGGCTCACACTGACAGCACATCTATCTACCCAGCTCCGAGACACACACCTTCCAGCATCCTTACTCCTACATGGATGGCTCTGACCTGTCCAAGGCCAAGGTTAGTTCTTCCTGTGCCACAGACCCCTACATGTGTTGCCCCACAGAGCTTATTTGGAACTTTCTACATTTCGGGCACAGGAAAAACCCATCAGTACAGTTTTCTTCAAGGACACAGCATGAAAGCCCCGTGGCCAAGTGAGGGTCTAACAAAGTGCATGTGTGATGACCATTTTCCAAGGATCTTGCTATAGGAAAACATTGTTTTTTCTAAGAAAGAAAATCCATGGGTACCTTCTTCTTATGGAGATCATCCCCTAAGGAAGGCAGATCCCTTAACAGTGCCTTCTCTACCACTCAGACAACAGCATAGCCAGAGAGTTGGGGTTTGTTTGTTTTCTTGGTTTTTGTTTTTGTTTGGGGGTGGGGATAGTTCCTAAAACACAGGAGCTCACTCCAAGTGAAAATTATTTAGCCTGCAAATTGTCATTTCTTCAGGCTAACTTTGGGTTCTCTATTTTTCTCCAGATAAATAAACAATGCCAAATTTATGGATTTAAGAGTTGCTATGGAGGCCTGGTGTGGTATCTCATGCCTTTAATCCCAGAACTAGAAAGGCAGAGGCAGTCAGATCTCGGAGTTCAAGGCCAGCCTGGTCTACCAAACAATGACAATCAGGGCTACTCAAAGAAAGCCTGTTTCAAAAAACAAACAAAAGAGTTGCAAAGGATGCTGGTTAATGTAGTATACATCTGTCCTACCAGCAGAGGCAAAAACAAAGAAACTTCAAATTCAAGGTCAGCCTAGCCTATATAGTGAGTTTCAAGCCAGCTTAAGAAACAATTGAGACCCCACATCAAAGAGAAACAATCAAGAGAAAAAAAAGAAAAGAGAAAGAAGAAAAGAAAAAGTTAAAAAGAAGTAGAAGAAGAAAGAAAGAGAGAGAGAGAGAGAGAGAGAGAGAGAGAAAGAGAGAGAGAAAAGCAGGCAGGCTGCAGGAACAGTCAGTTTCACACTGTTAATACAGGGATGAGGACAAAAGAGGGAAGCTGCCTCAGAGGAAGGGCTCAGGGCAGCCAGGGACATTAAGAAGGGTGCAGTGGCTGGTGACCTAGGAAGCTACTGCTTGCCACCAAAGCCTGCTCAACCAGTGTTCTCACAGGCTTTTCAAGGCAGGTTCCGCCATATAAATAATTTTAGTGTTGGTCTCCTAAAGCCATAGAAGTGAAGCTTTTAAAAATGCATTATTTTAAATGTAGCTATTTATATTTGCATCATGAGCAACCTGTGAGCTGCTGTCAGTAGGAGCTAGCCACAGGGGATCACAGTCCCAGCAAACTTTGGGATATCCAATTCCATAGGGAACACAGAGTAGAGTGTTGTGCAAAATATTCTCTTTGTTTTTAAAAAGAAACCTGGAAGATCTTCTGTGGTCTGATGATATAGTTGCACACAATTTCAGAGAGCCACAGAGCGGTCAGCATCTTTCATGCCAAGAAAATACCCACAGAGTTTTATAGCAAATGCCACTCTGCCCCAAGAGTTCCATTTCCAGACCGTTTAGATTAGTAATGGAGCAAAACAACACACTTGCAGAGGACACAGGAATCAAAATGCCTTCAAACCAGATCCTGCCTAGGATGTTGAGAGATGTTGCTAGCATGGGAGTCCTTCCCACCTCCTCCTCCTTGTGGTCCCGGCTTCATGGGTGATGCTGAAAGTCCAGAAGGTACTATCCATCCCCATGAGATTCCAAAGCAAAAGCCCCCCCTCTTCCTTTCCCCTTTAATCCCAGGTAACCAACGTCATCTCACTGGCTCCCTTAACCAAGTGAAAACAGGACATTGACCAAAAGTCGACAGGCTGTGGCAGAGTCCCACTTAAGATGAACGAAGGCAGAGTGAACTGTTCTAAGAGGTGTGTGTGCTGAGGGAGAGCTCAATTTACTCTCTCCCACGGTTCTTGAGGCCCCAGCATCTCCACCTGATCCATGGAAGAAGGGATCCAGCCTAGGAAGCTAGCAGCCCTCTACTCAACATGGTGCCTCTATACTCAAAACTTTGTCCCCTTGCCTAACCATTCATTGCTGTATTTATAAATGGTGACACTGCAGCCTTACTTAGTAAAATCCAGCTTCTGCAAGAGCCATCCACTGTACTGAAATGGACTCTCAAACATTCTCCTCTTTAATCTTTATCAATCCTGCACAATTCAGGATCAGCTGACTGGTTTTTAGCTTAGGTCTAATCCACAGTCCATAAAATTCCTATTGAGTGTGGAACCATTTGCTTCTTCTGAAAAAAAGCTTGATGTTCTTAGATTTTTTGTTTGTTTAGTACTGGGGTCTAAACCCAGCCCCCCCCCACACACACACACACACACGTGCTAGGCTTGCATTGTCATTTAATTATACTCCCAAGGTCATGCCTTGTGTGTGGTGTGGTCTGTGTGTGCTGTGTGTGTTTGCACACATGTGCAGAGCCTAGGAGGATGGCAGGTATACTCTATCAATAGCCTTATTCCCTAGAGACACTAACCGGGAGCTCATGTTTTATTCAGCTGAGCTGGTGACCAGCAAGTCCCAGTGAGGATTATAGAGGTTTTAATTTTTTAAAACATTTTATTCATTTGTATGGGGGTGGCAGTGCAGGGGCGGGGGTATCAGTGGGCAAGCCAAAGAAGTCAGGTCATCAGGACGGATGGCAACTGTCTATGCCCACTAAAGTTCCATCTTATTAATAAGGAAAATGAGGCAAAGATGTCTAGCAACCTGCCCTAGATCTCACTGCCTCATTACTAGCAGAGCTGAAGTCAAACCCAGTCAGAACACTTTACAGTAAGTGTAAGCACCAGGACTGACATCTTTAAATATCTTTTCTACTGAAGAGAACAAAGATTTCTCAGTGAAGCTGATCTGAAGCAGAAAGAAGGAAGGGGAGGGGAGAAGGGGAGGAGGGAGAGAAGCAGGGAGGGAAGGAGGGAGGGAGAGTGAGAGAGAGAGCTAGGCATAGTGTGTGAGGCATATCCCAACCTTCATTTCTAAGTACTATCCCCTTTATTTAAAGGAACCAGAGCTTCTGGAGCAGAGCGGGACTGTGGCGGGAGAGTGCAGATGTCCTGCGCTGTGCTCAGAGAAGGAAGGGAATGCACTCTGCACATGGAGCTCACCGTGGCCAAATCCGAGACAATCTGAGCTTCAACACGCATAATGGGGGCTGAGAGTCCAGCTCAGGAGTGTAGTCCCCAGAGTATCCAGGTTCATGAATGAAACTCATAGATTCGTGTGGACACAAGAAAAGACAGGACAGTACATGCCTGCAAGCCTAGCAAGCCAGAGACTAGCACAGAGGAGCCAAGTCCCATGTCCTTCCTTATAGTCAAAATTCAACTTAATGGAAGAAGAGCAGATTAAAACCATCTTTTGGCAGCCATTATAAAAATACTTGATTTGAGTAAGAATGATCTGGTGCTATTCAAAGTAACGCATGAGAATTTAAGAAAGACTTCTACGGTCTAACAGTATCCTCCCTAAGAACATTAAGAACATAGGAAAGTGTAGCTTGGCAACAGAAATGCCTGGCACCCATCACTCTCAGTAGGCTGGGATCACTAAAAGGAATGAGTCATCATTTCTGTGGGCTTCCTGACAGTACCACAAAGTGACCAGAATCCAAACAGCAGAAAACGTCAACAAACCCAAATTGAGGACCATACTACAAAATAACTGGCCTGTATCCTTCCAAAATGTCAACAGCATGAAACACAAGAATTGACAAACTATTCCAGAAGTGAGGAGATTAAAAAGACAGATGCTTAAACTCGACATCCAAGTCAAGACTTCCTTTTAAGAGGGAGCTTTGAGACAATCGGGGAAACAGGAATGAAGTCAACAGAGCCTCTAACTTCTCAGTGTTTGCTTCCAGATTTGGGAAATGATACCATGATTGCATTAGAAAATATTCTTGTCTTTAGGACACTAAAGTATGGTGTGGTTTTGTTTGTTTGTTTGAAGACAGGATCTCATCATATAGCCCTGGCTGGCCCCCAACTCAGAAATCTGCCTGCCTCTGCTTCCTGGTCCCATAACCTTTGCTCTATGGCTCGGAGTTCTAGTACTTAGTCACTGGGAATCCTTCCAAATTCCTGAGAGAGCATGGCCTACACCCTAGAACAAGATTTTTGAAACAGCCCTACTGACATTTTGAATTGGGTCACTCTTAGCTTTGAGTGGCATCCTGACTGGGATGCCATGTGTATCAGTCTCCCTGGCCCCCCTGCAGCAGGTGTCAATGGGCATCTAGTTCCTGGTATAACAACCAAACATATCAATAGACAACACCAAAACCTCCTCTTGCTAGGCATGGTGGTGAAGCCTTTAATCCCAGCACCTGGGAGGTAGAGACAGGCAATCTCTTTTCGTCCTGATCTACATAGCTTGCCTGATCTACATAGCAAGCTCCATAGCAAATTCCAGGACAACCATGGCTACATAGTTAGGACCCTGTTTAAAATAAATAAAATAAAATAAAATAAAATAAAATGCCAGGTGGTGGTGGTGCACGCCTTTAGTCCCAGCACTTGGGAGGCAAACGCAGTCAGATCTCCGTGAGTTAAAGGCCAGCCTGGTTTACAGAGTGAGTTCCAGAAAAGCCAGAGTTACACTGAGAAACTCTGACTCAAATCAAAGTGAAACAAATCAAAACTCTCAAGCCCATGTGAAACAACTGAAGGGCCATGGTCATCAATGGCTGTCGGAGGCCATGTGTAAATGCTTAGGGGGACTTAAAATATGTATGTATCAGTCATCTAACAGTGTTGTTCTCACTAAGCAGGAGACAGTAATCACTGCCTGTTCCCATGGCTGCAGTGGGGCACAGTGCGTGGGCACAGCTTTCTAAGCCCTAGCATTTACCAGGTCAGAGAAGATAAAGAATGAATAGGGTAAATCATGCAGAGGGGACTCCAACCAATGTGGGACAGACAGATGAACGGCCTCATTTCTTCAGTGGCCGGGGATATGGCTCAGTGGGCGCGGTGATCGCTGTGCCAGTGTAAGGCCTGAGTTTGAAGCCACAGAAGCCATATGCAGTAGGAGATCTGTAATTAAAGTGTTCCTAAGACAAGATGGGAGGTGGAGAATCCCCAGAAACTCAGCAGCAAAACAGAAGCAAGAATCAACTCAAGGTTGTCTTCTAACTCCACACATGCTGCCCCTCCCCGAAGCAGTGCCAAAGAAGATGGGGGCTGCTATAGACTGAGACTCAAGAAAAGGGGTCTGCAGAGATGGCTGAGTGTTCCCAGCACCCAGAACAGGTGGCTCAAAGCCACCTACAACTCCAGACCCAAGGGATTCTGGGCCTCTGATCTCCATGGGCAGGCACCTGCATTCCCATATACATATATACACAAAGTACACATAATTTTTGAAAGTTTTTGTTTGTGGGGTGTTTTGTTGTTTGAGGCAGGGTCTCACTCTATAGCCTTGGCTGGAACTCACTATGTAGATCAGCTTGGTCTTCAACTCAGAGGTCTGTCTACCTCTGCCTCACAAATGCTAGCATTAAAGGCATGTGCTGGGGGCTGGGGAGATGGCTCAGTGGTTAAGAGCACTGACTGCTCTTCCAGAGATCCTGAGTTCAAATCCCAGCAAACACATGATGGCTCAAAACCATCCATAATGAGATCTGATGCCCTCTTCTGGTGTGTCTGAAGACAGCTACAGTGTACTTACATATAATAATAAATAAAATCTTTAAAAAAAAAAAAAAGGCATGTGCCACCACACCCAATCAAAATAGTTCTTTTAAAGGACATATTGAGCAAATACAATGAGAGGGTCTTGTTTAGATCCTAATTCAAACAAAGCAAACGGTATTTTTTCTTCTTTTTTCTTTTTTCTTTTTTTTTTTTTCTTTTTTTTTTGGTTTTTCAAGACAGGGTTTCTCTGTGTAGTCCTGGCTGTCCTGGAACTCACTCTGTAGACCAGGCTGGCCTCAACTCAGAAATCCGCCAGCCTCTGCCTCCCGAATGCTGGGATTAAAGGCGTGCGCCACCACGCCCGGCTGCAGACGGTATTTTTGAGGCTACTGGTACAAAGTGGGTATATGTTAGATAGCAGGTGACATCAAGGAATTAGGACTTGAATGTGCTACAGATATTGCGGCTGCTGAAAGGTCTGCACTGGGAGGAGACGTTCACTTAGTACTTATTTATAGTGTTAGGATAGCTGAGATTTGTCTTAAAACTATCACAAAATAGCTAGCTCAGTGTTCAGTGTTTAAGAGCTTTTGCAGAGGACCCAGGTTTGGTTCCCAGGACCCACCTGTGGCTTTGAACTGTCTGTAACTCCACTTCCAGCCTCTTCTGACTTCTGCAGGGATTAAGCACACCTATAGTACACATACATGTTACGCAGAGAAAACACTTATAAAATATACTTTTAAAAGCTGAAATATACAGTCTGGACCCAGGGCCTCACACATATATAGCAGATGGACAGCTCTTGGTCTTCATGCAGGTCCCCCAACAACTGGATCGGGGGCTGTCCCTGAATCAGCTATCTGTCTGTGCATCCCATTCCCCTAACTGAGCCACCTTGCCTGGTCTTGGTGGGAAAGGAGTTCTCAGTGGGCACCTAACTCTGCAGTGATTTGATATTTGTGTGTGGTGGGGGAACCAGAGGGGATTCCCCCTTCTCAGAGGAGAAGGGGGGAGGAATGTGTGGAGGATCTGAATAAGGAGGTACTGAGAGGAAACAGGGTTGGGGGGGTGATGTTGGAACGTAAAGTGAATAAATTTTTTTTAAGCTAAAACATAGTTTGAAATAAAATATAACAAAAGAAGGACAAAAAGGGCTGGGACAGAGAGTGGGACTGTCAGAGCATGGTGAGGGGACAGAGAGTCGAGTGTGGGATTGTCAGAGCAAGGTGAGGGGACAGAGAGAGGGCATCTGGACATGGGTTTCACTCTTCCATTAGTGTGTGCCAGTTGGTTCTGTTTCAAAAAGCTCAATTTAGAGAAAAATGTTGAGAATTGGTAAGATGATTTAAGTAAGTATGGGTGGGTGCCACCAAGCCTGATGACTTACATTCGATTCCTGCCCCCACATGGTAGAAGGAGAGACTCTCACAAGCTGGCTAATATTCAGAGGCACATGTCCCCACTCCATATACAAATCCCAACACTGGTGACAAGCAAGCACAGCACTGCCACCACTGCCAGGAGGGAAAGGCAAGTTCAAGCCACTGACGCTTCGAACCAATAAACTCCATGGCTCCACTCTAAAACTGCCAGGTGACGGCCAGGACTCCAGGTGCTGTAAGTCACACTGGAAAGTGGGCAACGGTGCAGCTCTGAAATGGCTTGGCAGTTTCTTATAAAGTTAAACACATTCATACCATGTGGCCTGGCAATCTCACTCCTCAATATTACCCCCAGAAAAATAAAAATTATATCCTTACACATAGCTGTTATACAGTATTCATGCTAACTCAATTCATGACCACCCAAATCTAACAACAACCCAAATTTCTTGAGTAAATAGATAAGCGAGCAACGGCAAATCCATCAAACAGACATCTACTCCTCAGGGAAGAGGAATGGATTACCAACACCTGTAACAAAGGATTAATGTCTGGGATCCATAGTAAGTGGATAAGGCCAGAATCAAAAGGCTCCATGTGATATGACGGTATTTTAGGTGATGCTCCGGGGAAAGCAAAGCCGTGTGGAAGCAGAGTTAATGACTGACAGGGAGGGGCCAGCTGAAACGAGGGAAACGGTGGTGGGATGCAGAGCGAGCATGCACGAGCGAGCGAGGCCCAGGGGTCCATCCCAGCACATCTAACACACAGGCAAAGGATCGCACATAGCAAGCTGCTCAGGGGTCCATCCCAGCACATCTAACACACAGGCAAAGGATCGCACACGGCAGGCTGCTCATTCAGATTAGAAATCTTCTTCGGCCTTACTGGGCTTTTCTTTTTTTTTTTCTTTTTTTTCTTTTTTTAATTGAATTGGTATCGCTTGTAAGACTTCCTTAACAAGTAAGTTTATAACAAGGAGCTACAAAATTGAGGGATCCTCTGGGAACCATCCCCTAATCCCTTCTGCTGCTCCAGGCCTCTCCGAGTCCTCCAAGCACTCAGCACACACCTCTGGGACTTGGCTCCTCTCCAGTCACCTGCTACCTTCCAACAGGAGCCGTCACCTGTGCCCTATTCCTAGACTTATGTAAAGCTGGTTCCCTGCTCTGCCCCTGAATGTGCAATAAGACAGCTGAGCAATGACTAACCCAGCAACCAGAAAAGCATCCATGACCCAACCACGAAACCATGTCCACAGGTAACAGGACATCTCTAACAAGCTATAATTAATGTCCCGTGTCAGCCCAAAGCACAGGCTCAGGGGAGGCTACATACATTTCTAAAAACCATTAGAGAAAACCTGCAGAACTGGCCTGTTGCCTGTGCTATTTATAGACTGGAGCTTTGAAACAGCACCCAACACGAGAATTTATAACCACCCTGGCTGGCCCTGCGGCAGCCTCCCAGGAGCCAATGAACTCTAGCCTGCATCTGCTAAAGGTTCAAAGATTCAGCAGGAGTGTGTGACAGGGACAGCAGAGCAGCCAAGTGAAAACCAGCCTGATGACCCAGGGACGTGCGTCACAGAGGGGAGGAAAGCAGAAACAAAAAATTGGTTTTGGACTGAATGAGTGGTCACCACTCTTTTCTAGAAAGCCTGTCCTCACATCCTCCGTGGAAGCCCATTCATTAACGTGCAGCTAGTAACAATAAGCTCTAGCCTTATTAGGATGGATTCCTTTCCGAGATTCCTAGCACAAGCCACGCCCATCCAAGAGTGATATGTAAAAATTTGCTTACTATAAAAATAAAACAGAAAAATCACAGTGTCACAGAGCAAAGCAAGCCAACAGACTGTCAGTCACACACAATAAAAACAAATTAAACCGCATCCAAATATCACAACTTTTGACACTCCAGTTCAGTTAATGAAGCAGGCCTGTCTCCAGCCTGCCTCCAATGACTGCTACCTGGGACAGGTTTTCAGAGCAGGACTCTGGAAGCTTTAAGAGGAGGAGGGGGAAGGCCACCCCTAGAGTCAGGAACCTGTTTTCCCTCCAGTATTCCTAGGTTAGATCTAAAGTAGCCGCAGACCCAGAGCAGAGGAGCAGGCGCACAAGGAAAATGACAAGGTTGTTCCTCATTTCTTACTCCCCACACCTGAGCAGAGGCACTGAGGTGAATGCCCACAGCTCTCAGTCAAGGGATGCTTCTCTCCCTGTCAGAGCTAGCCCTCAGACATGGCTTCCCTTTTAACTTACTTATTCTGTGTGTGGGCACTCGTACACCTGTGTACAGGTGTGTACAAATCTCAAAGCACATGGAGAGCCCAGCCTAGGCTACATGTGTCCATGCCTCAAAAAAAGAACAGGAGCCAGGCTCGGTGGCACACACAACCTTACTTCAGCACTCAGGGAGGCAGAGACAGACAGAAAGCCATAAGTAAGCCTGAGGCCAGCCTGGTCTACACAGGGAGTTCCAGGCCAGTCAGGGCTACTTAATAAACCTGTCTCAAAACAAAACAAAACAAAACCTATAATAAAAACACTAATTCATAAACTTCTTCTTTAAAATATGCCTGATAGTTAAGTGCAGAATTTTAGCTCCCTGAGACACGGTTTCCGTGGAAAGCAAAAGGGAACTAGGAAACTGTGGTGTTTACAACAACAAACAGGCCAGATGTTAGCATTCATACAGACGAGAGTCCTAGGAAAGTTGCAGTGACTATTAACATCAGACAAAGAAAACTTCACCCTGAAAGCTGCCACGAAGAAAAGGGGATTACATTACACAAAAGTTCCAACTTACTAAGACAGAGCAATCCAAACGTGCACACAACTAATAACAGAGCCTCTAAACACACAAAGCAAAAACTTATCACACGCACAGAGGCAAAAGTCAACATTCTTTTCCTCATAATCGGTTTCAACCAGTAAACAAAATCGGCAAGAATGCAGAAGTGCTGCGGGGCATACCTTAGGAGGAGGGGCTGCAGAGGCTTCCAGATACTGGACTTGCTAAGGATTCCTTGATATGCCAAAGAGTTCAGCAAACACATGTTAACACAGAGAATTAGTACTACATTAAAGCAAAGCGTCTACACAGAGGAATCCTCAGGGTTAACGATAAAACTACAGAGAAGTTTGTTTGGGTTTTTTTTTTTTTTTTTTTTTTTTTTTGGCTTTTTGAGACAAGGTTTCTCTGTGTAGCCTTGGCTGTCCCAGAATTCACTCTGTAGACCAGGCTGGCCTTGAAATCACAGAGATGCACTACCATGGCTTGGCTCCAGAGTGGAAGAAATTTTATAAATCATATGTGTGTGTGTGTATGTGTGTGTGTGTGTGTGTGTGTGTGTGTGTGTGTGTATAAAAGTCAATATCCAGAACATATAAAGAAACATAGTTACACGCCTATAATCCCAGCACTTAGGAACTAAGGCAAGAGGATCACAAGTTCAAGGCAAGCTTGGCCTATACAATGAGACCTACCTCTAAACAGGCAGAATAGTGAGGGAAGACTATGAAATGCTGTGTAAGCAGAACACCTATAACTGTCATAGACTGCTAGTAAGAATACAAATGATAGCTGGGGATGGTGGCACATGCCTTTAATCCTAGCACTCGGGAGGCAGTGGCAGGTGGACCTACAGAGTAGTCTATAGAGTGAATTCCAGGACAGTCAGAGATAGACTGATAGACAGACAGACACAAACACAGACAGATAGACAGACAGACAGACAGACACACACACACACACACACACACACACATCTCAAAACAAACAAAAAAACAACCAAACAAAACAAACTGTTTACACAGTCTTTAAATAATTAGAACAGGGAACTAAAAATTACCTTTGGTTAAGAGCATGGGCTTCTCTTCCAGAGGACCCAGGTTCAATTCCCAGCATCAACAGGGCACTTCATTACTAACATTCCATGGACCTGAAGCTTTCTTCTAGCCTCCTTGGGCACCAAGCATGGACATGACGCACAGACATACATGCAGGCAATACACCCATACACATAAAATAAAAAATTTAAAGGCTATAATAATTAAAACATACATTTATCCTATGGCCCAGCAATCATTGTTCTAGTAAACATGTACTCGCGTGCACGCGTGTGTGTGTGTGTGTGTGTGTGTGTGTGTGTGTGTGTGTATGTGTGTGTGTGTATGTGTGAACCAGGGCCTAAGCACTCTATTATTCGGCCATCCCCTTTAAGTCCTTTTAGGCTGTGAGTGTCTGGGTATATCCACGTGGGCATCAGGGCTTTCTGTACATGGTAGGCAAATGCTCTAGAAAGAGCTGCATCTCTAGCTCCACCTCACTCCCAGGTAGTAACCCGGGAAAACACACAGAAAGTGGATGTCCAACTACAGCAGCTCTATCCATCACACTCAGCAGCTCCCAAGAAGTGAATGAGTAATGAAACAAGCAGAGCTGGGTGCCTATGGCCCTGGGTACATAAGGCTGAGGCAGTGAGACTAGGTCTTAACGAAAGGAATGGAAGGGAGGGAGGGGAAGTTTTTATATACCATAATCAAAAACTATGTGATAATAAAAAGAACTTAACTACTGACAAAAAATACAAAATGAATGAGTTTCAAATACACTATGCTAGTGAAAGATAATCTCAAAAATATACTGCTACCATTCCACTTTCAGGACATTGTGGAAAAGACAAAGTGTAGGTATGCAGAATCAGTGAGTGGTAGACAAAGGCGGGGTGAGACTGCACAAGGAGGTGCTGAGGGGTGGGGAGACACTACATGAGTATGTGCTTGTATGCACACTCAGAATGACACACAAGGCCATGTGCCAACTCGGCACAGTGCAGACCACCAGCCTCGCCACCCACCAGTCTCACCAGCACGTATCCAACCCCCACAGGGTCAATGTTGCCCGAGTTGTTTTCAAAAAGAAAATGGTGGGTGTCTCCTCATTTAATTTTTTAATACAAAATCATTACTTTAAAATTAGCTCTAGTTACTGTGTCTGAGTTTAGCAGAGAAAAAAAGCATGAAGTTTTTCTCACTCAATCATGAAACAAAAGTTTCATTTCCAAAATGAGACAGAGCCCATTAGAGTGGTCTACCAGAAGCTACATACAGCTGCGACTTGTGCCTACGTACACTCTGAATTTCAATAGAAAGGTTTGTGTGTGCACGAGTGCGTGAACAGACACAGAGGTCAGAGAGTCACATCTGGTGTCTCTCCTCAATCATCCTTCACCTTTCCTTTTTTGAGAAAGGCTCTCTTGTCAATTGAGCTAGACTAGCCAGCCAGTGAGCTAGAGACCCGCCTGTGTGGGCTCCATCCCACTAGATCCAGTCGGAGGCAGGCAGAAGCAGGAGCACTGCTTCATCCTGGCTGCTCAGGCGAATGGACGCTAGAGAGCTGAACTGGGGCGTCACACTTTCATAGCCACATACTACCAAAGAGCATCTCCATGGAAAGTCCTTAAGAGAAATAATGTAAATCTATTTTCAAGCTGTCATAGCCAAGGATAAGTTATGAAACAGCGCCCACAGTATCCCATCAAAGTAACCTGCATACAGGAATAAGACTAACACAACACACACCCAATTCTTTGAGGACGCCATCCTTGATAGCTAAGAAATCTGGCAATTTTTACCTTTTTAAAAAAGATGTAAGCCGGGCGTGGTGGCACACACATTTAATCCCAGCACTCGGGAGGCAGAGGCCGGCAGATTTGAGTTCGAGGCCAGCCTGGTCTACAAAATGAGTTCCAGGACAGCCAGAGCTATACAGAGAAACCCTGTCTCGAAAAAAACTAAAAAAAAAAAAAAAGGATGTATTTGTTTATTTTATGTATATGAGTACACTGTAGCTGTCTTCAGACACACCAGAAGAGGGCATCAGATGGGCAACCATTACAGATGGTTGTGAGCCACCATGTGGTTGCTGGGAATTGAACTCAGGACCTCTGAAGAGCAGTCAGTGCTCTTAACTGCTGAGCCATCTCTCTAACCCCCCAGCAAGTTTTATTTTAAAAACACTTTTTTCTACAAAAGCCTGATTTTTTTTTAAAAGGCACACATGACTTAGGAGGTTACTCTCCCACTCTGTGGGGTTACAGTGGAGTACAGTGTGCTATTCCTAATACAATATGAGGTCCCCAACATAAAGGAACCTTGTAAGCCCTGTGCAGCCCCAGATTCCCCAAAGACCCTTCACGAGATGTGAGGCTGGAGCAGCAGAGGAACTGGAGTGGCTTTAATCAAGAACTTGGGGCGTCTGAAGCAGGAGCTGGGAAGCAGGAAACCTGAAGAGATGTGTGGGCAGACAGCAGCCAGGCCAGTGATGGAGGCAGAGCACAGCTTCTGGAGACCCACACACTCGCTCACTGCCCTTCTGGAGCTGCTCACTTACTCCATCACATCAAAAGGGACTCCAGACTGCTCGTCACATGATGTGCCATGCTCAAGACCCAGACTTTGAGGGGTTACACGCAATGGGGTACACCCACACCCAGGCTGGCCAGGCATCTCTAACTTGACCCAGATAGATATAAACAGAGATGGTTTCGTGCTCACCAGGATCAAACCACCAGGCGCAGGTTAGCACGGGATCTGGCAGACAGTCAGACACAAACATTTAAAAAGCATCACTTATCACAATGCATTACAGGTATAGTTCAAAAAATGGAATGCTTGAACGCCACTTAACCACTCCTTTACGATCACTCTGACCCACCAGGGCTGTGAGTTGTGCTACTGTAAATGGGAAACACAGGAAAGCAGGACTCACTCTGAACGCAACCCTGCACTGACCAAAATGTACTGCAAATGTGCTTTGCTCCTCGTAATACAGCATTCGGAGCAAGGCTGTGCTCCTTCTACAGACAAGGCCAGGCAAGGCAGCAAGGTCTCCCAGACTACTCCCTGCAGTCTTTTCCACTCACTTTCAAACACAGCATTCTCCCCTGCTGGGTTTGTTGGCTTGGCAGCAACTACACAAGGGCTGGCACCTTCCTTAGAACAGTAGCTTCCTCTGCCTCAATCCTCACTGGATGCTTTCAGGCAACCAGCCCTCACCTCTCTTAAGACAAGCAGTGCCACAGTGACACAGCCCTTAGCTTCCCACCAGTCTTGCCCCTAGGTTCTCAGTCCAAGGCAGTCAATGATCAGAAGTCTCTACCAGACAAGGCTGACAAATGGATGCCCTTCCTAAACTGGCCAGGTTGGCAGAGAATGAAGTATCCCACTGGCTTCAGGCAGAAGTGGAGCCAGAACAAAGCTGGGCAGAGCTGAGATCTCTTTCAAATGCATCATCCAATATGCTGAGGGCCACTGAGGCCCAGGGGTCACAGGTTGCCATTGATCAGGCAGTCAGAGAGAAAATGAACAGTGGCTCAAGCCCTGCAAGATTCAAGAGACCCTGTGGGTGGTTTGCTCCAACTCAGTGTATGTGTGCCAGGCAGCACAGTTAGCCCAGCGCTGAGTGTAACCACAAAGCTGCCTGGTGACCCGCAAAGGTATGGGCACAGTGGTGAACCTCTGGGGCCTTAGCTACTTGGGAAGCTGAAAGAGGAGGATTGCTTGAGTTCAGGAGTTCAAGGCCAGCCTAGGAAACAGCAAAAGAGAAGATGGGCATGGGACAGAAAGGAGGAAGGAAGAAGCCCCTTAGAGGGCAGGTGGAAATTCCCCTACCTGTCTACACCACCTCTACTACCTATCACACATCATTGGTTTTTCAACGGATATTCTGGTAACTTCAGGATTTTCCTGAGAGGGTAGCAAGGATTGAAGCCAGTGCTTTGTGCATGCTAGGCAAGAGCTCTACCACTGAGCTATACCCCACCATAACTTGGGTTTTAAGAGGAACTGAGAGAACACCTTTAACCCCAGCACTTGGGAAGAAAGGTCAGAGAGAGGTAGATGCTGGAGAATCCCTGTTAGTTTGAGACCAGCCTGACTGATCTACAAGCTCCAGGATTACAGAGAAAGATCCTGGGGGCTGGGGGGGGGGAGGGGAGGTAGATGGGGGGACTACTGTTCGTTCAACAAACAGGAACACTTGTTGAAGTAAGTCAGTAAATCACTTGTTTGTCTGAAGGCATTTAGTCAACTATGTGGCGTTGAATACACTATTATCTGCATTCAGCAAAGAAAATGCTGCAAGGTGCCACATGTTTATTAATTCAAAATAAATCTGTTTTAAATAGTATGTCTGGAAGATGCCTAAAGTTTATGTCTTTGAGTAGTTGAGAACATGCTTCCCTATCTGGCTAAACACCATGCCCAAGCTATGTCTAAAATAAATTTCCCTACTAGATAAGACAGAAGCTGCTGAAAGAAAAACAAACAAAAGAAACAAGCTATAGATAGAATCCTTGACCAGTCAATCCCCCACCCTAAAGAAACAAAAAGAAAGCAAATGTCACTGCTCCCTCCAGAGCCTCTAAGATGGGAAGGCAGGTGTAGCAAGACACATCTATAATCCCAATCAATACTCAGGACACTGCGGCAGGAGGAGTATTGAGAACTAGGAGCAGCCTAAGCTATATACTGGGACTCTGACTCAGAAGAAACAAGCAAACAAAACCACATTCATTCTAGACAACAGCCAGCCTTCCCTGCCGGCAGACGCTGCCCAGTGCCAGGCCTGTGGCTGGGCAATCAGGACATGCAAACTGCACTTCAGCCTTCCTTCATCCTCGGGCAAACCAACCACGCAGTGCAGAGCGGGCCCAACTTAAGCCACACTACTTGTAGCAGGATGTTGAGAGCAGGAACCGCTGAGCCGGTCTGACTTGTCAGTAGGCGTGCCTTACTAAGACATTTATTTTAAACAACTAGATTTTCCCTTTTTAACTCTTCAACTATGTTGATTTGGTCATTTAAAAACAAAACCAAACAAAACAGCAAACAAACAAACCTCCAAGAACTAGGAATGGAACACCGATGTTTTGACAAACCCCTGATCCTGCAGACTCCCCGGGACTTCCTGGCAATCAGTCATTCTCTGTGGGCTCCTAGCTTGGCAACCCTTGGGCCTCAGACCAGCAGCTGAGGCTTTCCCAGATACGTAGTAAAGGTCCTACATGGGACGTGTGCAGGACCAGCCTGGTTGGCTATGTCGCCGAAACCTCCTCACCGGCCCACCAAGCCATACATAATTCAGTCGTCACACAAAGCCATGGGCAACAATGTACTCTCTTCCCTAGCTTCAATCCCACAGCTATATTCTATGAGGAACATGGATGTTTTCTGCCTCACTAGTATGCTTTTGCTTTACTGACACAGAAGTCAAAAACCCAAAAGGCAAAATTCTATCTGCCAATCCCAAAGAGTTACTTCAGTGCAAACCCTGGGGCCTCCTAGCTGTTCCAAGACATTGGGCAGTCTTCCTGGGCTGGGTCAATGCCAGCCCTTTAAACACAATGGCACATACAGGACTTGACTTCTTATACATGGTGCTTCCTAAGCTATGGGGCTAAAAATACCTGAGACTCTGAAATTCATCAGTCTTCCCCACAGGAAAACACACACACAGGCTCCTCCTATGATTCTAACTGTAGAGTCACCCTGAACATAGGTTATCACTGCTGTGTTGGTCAGCATGAATCAGGTAGGTCTTTCTTCTTGGACTTGGGACTTTTCCAAACTTTAACAATCCAGAAGACCAAAGCTCAGATGAGCTGATAATGCTTGCTCGGAAGTCAGGAGTTCTCCAGTATGGACAATGAACAGAAAACAATGGGACCAGAGCAGCCAGAAAGGGCAATAGACAATTCAAGCTAGTGTCAAGGACAGAGGTGCTCAGTCAAGCAAAGAAAACCAGTGATGGGGGGCTGGGCCAGGATGGCTGGCAGAAATGAGGACGGTTCCTGTCTCAGCCTCACAGGCTGGGAATAGGGGATATGCAGCAGCAGTGTGTGAACAAAGCTACTGAAGAGGAATGAGAACCTTTCAACCACCTCGGACTACATAGAGGGAACTGGAAAGGAAAAGAAGCTGAGTCAGATGAGACAGGACCCGGAGTGCTCACAATAATGGCTAATATTTACCAAGCATTGCCCACAGCTAAGCGCCAGGCTCGACACCTTCCACCCAGCCTTTGGTGACTGGCAACCTCTCACCTAGACTCCTGACTGGCCAGGTCTCATGAGTCACTTGGGCCCAGCAAGGCCAGGCTAAGGCTCTGAGGACATGATCTTACACATGGCATTGAGCATTTAACTTGAGACTTAAAGTGATCAGGGCTAAACAGGAAATCTAGAGTGGGGAACTGAAGACCGTCCGTGAAGGATGCCTGTCCTATGTAGGGACAATGCTTCAGGCTAGAGGAAAGGGACAAGGGACAGATGAGATCTGAGGGCCTAATAAGCATGGGTAAAAATGTAGCCCTCACAGGGTGGTGATAACATACTTCTTTAAGCCCAGAACTTGGGAGGCTGAGGCAGGAGGATCTTTGTGAGTTGGAGGCCAGCCTGGTCTACAGAGAGAGTTCTAGGATAGCCAGAGCTGTTACAGAAGCTGTCTTAAAACAAACAAAACAAAACGCAAGCCTTCATAGCTCCCTTCAGAGTAGTCATCTCAGGATAAACTAAACAGTTTTGAAGTGGAGTAAAAAGGTTCCTAAATACTTCCAATAAAGATCAGATCTTGTGAGATTTGCGTTTCAAAATGAGCTGGTTCTGTAGAACTTGCACACTTCATCTCTGAGCTACTTTATAACTGGTTAAACTGTATAGAACTAGTTTGTTTGACTGAAAATGATTTCTGTCTAGGGCACAAAAAACCCAGAGTGATATATATCTACATCTATCATATGGAAGAAGTGGGATGTAACAACGTTTTAATTTCCTTGAACAGTTTGTAACATCTTACTGGTTTCCTCACTACTAGACCTGCTTATATTTTGTAGTAACCATCTTTATAAAAAAAAAACAAAATCCTTTAAAACTAACAATCTCAATTCGGGAGGAGCATGGACAGTTTATAATGGCAGGATTTAGGCCAAGAAGAGAATCCGGAGGTCCCTTGGCCCCAAGGACAGGGAGGCTAAAGGAGTCTGTTCTCCCTTATTCTCCGCACCAGCCATCTCAGTGCAGCTTTAAGAAAGTGCAGGCTTGCCGGGCGTGGTGGCGCATGCCTTTAATCCCAGCACTCGGGAGGCAGAGGCAGGTAGATTTCTGAGTTCGAGGCCAGCCTGGTCTACAAAGTGAGTTCCAGGACAGCCAGGGCTATACAGAGAAACCCTGTCTCGAAAAACCAAAAAAAAAAAAAAAGAAAGTGCAGGCTTGCCAGGCAGTGGTGGTGCACGCCTTTAATCGTAGCATTTGGGAGGCAGAGGCAGGCGGATCTCTAAGTTCAAGGCCAGCCTGGTCTACAGAGTGAGTTCTAGGACAGCCAGGGCTCTACAGAGAAACCCCGTCTCAAAAAAAAAAAAAACCAAAAACAAAAAAATAAAAGAAAAGAAAGAAAGTGCAGGCTCTGGATTGGAGCTGAACCTCAAGCATAAAGCACTGACCTGGTGTGCAGGAGGGCCCCAGGTGACCCCTAGTGCCCACAAGGGCAGGTGTGTTATAATCTGTTTACCTTGTTTATTATTACTCTGCATGCATGTGTGTGTGCTATGTAAGAGAGCTTGTATGTGCCGTGGCCCTCATCCTGGAGCTCATAGGATAGCTGTCAGGATGTGAGTCTCTCCTTCACATTGGGAGCCTGGGATTGAACTCAGGCCATCAAGCTTATGTGACAAGCACTTAGTGGCTGAACTGCCTCTGCCACCATGCACAGGTCTGAATCTCAAGTTTTACACACTCACAAACCCCAGGGCACACACAGCTGAAGGGATTTCCACAAGAAGAGCCCTGAGCCTGCATCTGGCTTGCCTGCTGCCTTTTCCTTTTCTTTTCCCCCTGGCACTGCATCTTTATGGTTTACACTGTTTTCATAGCTACACTGGAATCAATGGGAAACCACAAAAATGAAGGCTTCCATTGCACCCCATCATCAAACTGCAGCGGCAGCAAAGAAACACCCCAGAACTAGCCATAGTGAAACCCTGACAACCTTAGCTGCCTGTTAACTCAGTTTCCAAACTCAGCCAGTGCTTTCAAGTGTGTGAGGGGCACGCATGGGTATCTGTGCGTGGGTATGTGTTGCTGAGGAAGGAAGCTAGGGCCCTGAGCCCCACCTCCAGCCTCCAGAGACAGATCCTGGGCTTCATCACAGCCTATGGCTTTCCCAGGCCCCTGGAGCTGCGGTTCTTTGCTTTTAATTAGAAGGTTTCTGAGAGCCACCATGCGTCTCAGCCTAACTCTTGGCTGCAAGCATCTACTCGGCTCTGAGGGGTACCAAAGGACCCCAGCTTGGCAGATAGGAACGGCTCTCTCTCTGAACAGTTATCAGAAAGCAAACAACTCCAATAATAATTACAGGATCCCTGGATTTCATTTTACACGTCTCTAAGCAAGCAGCTTGGCAAAGCTTCCGACGGTTCCCCCTCTGTTACAAAAATCCATCTTCTAAGCAAAGGCTTCGGTTCCCAGGAGCAGCAGACTCCTCACAAGAGAAGTTCAAAAGAAAGAAAAAGTCACTACAATGCCACTTTATTTCCATGATTTCTCCCTATCATTTTCTGCTTAAAACTGAATCTGGCAGTTTATGAACATACATGAATTTTCCCTTATAAATTCCTTGGTTTAAAAACCTTAACCTTATAAACTATGCTGAGTAATTATCCCATGTTTTTTCTCATTCATCACAAAGTATGTATATTCATCTGCTTAGTCAGTGCCTCGTGATGTGCTAGGCACTGGGGACACAGCAAAAACTTAGAACCTTACTCCCATGGGGCTGACAAAGATTTAAGGGTGGGAGGGGACCACACACAGAGTGGGGCAGTCCTAGCGGGAGATCAGGAGGCAACCTGAGGAACAGAGCTAAGAGGGCAATCTTCACAGAGGGCAGAACAGCTGAGAGCTAAGGCCAAGTGCAGCACTGAGTGAGGGAGAAGGATGCTAACGGACATGCCAGGGAAGGGCAGGAGGAGTGTACCCCGAGGTAACAACAAGGTAACCAAGGCTCCTGATCAACACAAAATCAGGATTAGGGAAAACTCCAGTCAAGGGAAAGAAATGTACCGCATGATGCTTTGGTTTATAGTATACTAGACTTGAAATAGAATTAATGCTTAGCCTCCCATTCTGACTTCAACCCCTCATGCTACCATCCTGGTGGGAAGAAGAGGGATCAGCAGGCTTGTGCAGGGCAGAGCTGGACGGGGCAGGAGGCAGCCTCATTCTCACAGAAACTAATCCAGTCCCTGAGCAGAGCACTCACTGGAAAGCAGCAGTCATCCATCCATTCATGGTGTTCTGCACCCAGGACCACACACTTCTCACCAGACTCCACTGCCCCACTCTCTGGCACTGAGAAACGAAAGCCATAACACAACTTTGGAGACATACTTCAACCACAGAGCAGCCATCTCTTGAGCAGGCGGGGGAAGCACCTGGGACTCAGAGATGCACATAACCCCACCCGTGCTTCTCCTCCTGGGACTCTGACAACTGTTGACATGTCCCAGTTCCTACTTAGGAACACAGTTCCTCTAGGGCTGTCAGGAAAGAACTGACAGGGCCTGGTGACCCAGGAGAAGCCATAAGGACTGACAGAGATCACCACTGCATGTCTCTAGTGTATGGTTAAGCACAGTGCAGACCAGGGACACAGACACCTCACATATCTTATGAGACTTGTTAAACAAGTCTGGGTTTGTAATGTTTAGAAACGTGAGAGGATTGCCCTTTGAAGTAGTAACTGCACCCCTGGAAATTTAACATCAAACCTGGTAACGATTCAAAAGAAGCATCCAGGTTACTTCATGAGGACATTTACAGATGTGGTCATAACAACAAGCAGATAGCAGTACATGGACTTCCTTCAGAGACACTTAGGTACTTATGTGACCTTTCAAATACAGACATTCCAGGCCAGGGAAGCTAGTGCCGTGGGTGAACCACTGGGCACACAAGCATGAGGACTAGAGTTTGGCTCCTTGACTTGGCTAAGTGCCAGCTAGAGCACTGGTTCAGGGCACAGTGCTTGCCTGCCACAAAAATGCCAGGTGGGCGGGGCAATCAATCCACCTGTAGTCCCTGCACTAGGAAGGGAAAGAAGGAATCCCCAGAGCAAACTCCAGATACATGGGTGAGCTCGAGGTTCAGAGAAGAGACTTGCCTCAATTTACAGGAGGGTCAGTGATCAAAGAGCAAGCTAGTATCACCTCTTTCCTGAAATACCCAAGATTCTGCCCATCTGAGTCTCTCATACTAAAATGATTTTTTTTTTCTAATTTCCTTTTAAAGGTAGAATTTGCTGGGCATGGTGGTAAATGCCTTAATCCCAGCACCACAAAACAAATCATTTAATAAAATAGTTACAAAGTTTTTATTTTTATTAAGATTTTTAAAAAGAATTATGTATATGAGTACACTGTAGCTGTCTTCAGACACACCAGAAGAGGGCATCGGATCCCACTACAGATGGTTGTGAGCCGTGATGCTGGGAATTGGACTCAGGACCTCTGGGTTTACTTTTTTTTTTTTTTTTTTTTTTGACAGGGTTTCTCTGTGTAGCCCTGGCTGTCCTGGAACTCACTTTGTAGACCAGGCTGGCCTCGAACTCAGAAATCTGCCTGCCTCTACCTCCCAAGTGCTGGGATTAAAGGCATGCACCACCACTGTCCAGCAAGATTTACTATTTAAAGATTCCTTTCAAATAGAAGCTTTCCATTAGCTTGAGTAGCATTAGCTACAATATAGAATGCTTGTTGTTTTTTTTTTTAATAGGAAAATGTATTTTGTTCTTATAGCCCTGGTCAGGAACTTGATAGGTAGACCAGGCTGGCCTCAAACTCAGAGATCTGTCAGCCTCTGCCTCCTGAGTGCTGGGCTTAAAGACGTGAGTCACCACATCTTGCAAGAAAATGTACTAAAAAACAAGAAACAAACAAACAAAAACAAACAAACAAACAAACAAACAAAAAAACAACCAAACCCTGTTAAGCTTCTTGTTTGTTCCAGTGTTCAGTATTATCTAAGCCATTCTCCCTGAGGGCCTCCAAATCATGGAGGAGGTAAAGGGAGAACTGCAGATTATGGCTGATACATTAGCTTTAAAATTAATCTGCACTAAGGCAGAGCTGGTGCCAGTTATTTTTAAAATATCTGTGTGGAGGTATATGCCAGCAGTTACAGGTATATGTGCAGATGTGTGTGCACATCTGCATTTGTTGTGTGGAGGCCAGGGGTCAATTGGGGAGTCATTCCTCCTATACTGCCCACCATATTTTCTGAGTCAGGGTCTCTCACCGGCCTGAAACTTGCAGACTAGGCTGGCTAGTCAGGGAGCCAAGGATGAGCTCCCTCCTCAGTGCAGGGATTACCAGTGAGTGTCCACCTCCTGAGTACAGGATTACCAGTGTCCACCTCCTGAGTACAGGATTACCAGTGTCCACCTCCTGAGTACAGGATTACCAGTGAGTGTCCACCACCACACCTGGAGTTCTGTTTTATCTTTTCAAATGGCTTCTGGGGAACTACTTAAAAACTCCCTCTCCCATACTTGCATTCAAGCATTTTGCTGACTGAACTACCTCCATATGTATATTACATAGTAGATAATAATATAAATTATATAGTATATATTACATATTAATATATAATGCAATTATATTAAATATTAACATATTATGTACACATATGATATTTATTATATAACTATATTACATATTAATATATTATATGTTCTATTACTTAATACATCATATACTATATGATATATTACAAATATATATGTTCATTTATATATAATTTTATACATACACATCCCTGTTGAAGTTAGGCCTGGTTCTTCCTACCAGCCCACTGCTCCCAGAAGTAAGATTCAGACTCAAAATATATTTACAAATACCTTGGCCATATAGCTTTTACATATCCCAGTAGTTATTAAGAGAAAATACTTGCATGTAGAATAAAATTCAATATGGAAAGGGAGACAGATAGCAAAAAAAAAAAAATGTCTCCCTGCCACTCAAGGCTTCGACCATCCATTTCTCTAATCCAGAGAAAGAATGACCAAGGATACAGCTGTCTAATCACACTACTATAACAAGGCACCCTACACTGGCTAAGATAAACAATAAAAATGTACTGCTTCCTGCTCTGGAAGTAACAAAGTCCAAGATAAGGAATTAGCAGATTTTGTTCGTGGTGAAAGCCTATTTCTTATAGTTGACACCTTCTATGCTCCTTATCCTCTTGCCTCAGCCTGCCCAGAGCTGATAGAGCCCCTCACCCCGCTAAGGCTCAGCTCTGCTTCCTAGCCATCTCATTAGTGCCAGACTCCAAGATATGAACTGGAGGTTCTGGAGCAGCACTCAGACCACAGCAAGTGTCAGGAGGCTTCGTGAACAGAAGTGGTATCGAGCCCAGAGTTTGGCATCTCTGCAGTGGCCAGGCACGAAAAGCAACTTCTAAGACTCTCACCTGATAAGAGACACAAAGTCCATTCCCAAGGGAACTTCCTGCCACCCCACCCAACACAAACACCTTTCTCCCATCACCACCTCTGGAGCCACTTGGACTGGCCACAAAGACTCATCTTTTCTCTATACAAAAATCTTGCCAAGAAGGGCAGTGGTGGCCCACACTTTTACGCGAGCACTCCAGAGGCAGAGGGAGAGAGAGGTGGATCTCTGAGGCCAAACTGGTCTACAGAGAGAGCTCTAGGCCAGCCAGGGCTACACAGAGAAACCTTGTCTCTGAAACACACACAAACGTTGTTGAGTATTTGGAATGCGTTATGGCTACAGCTCTCCAGTCCGTTATACAGTATGTCTGTCCATTTGCTTAGGTCACATGGGATTTCTTTCTCCAGTGATTTGTAGTTTTCAGAGTAGAGATCTACATATTGTGGTAGATTTCTAAGTATTTTATCCTTTCCAAAGCTAGCAACTGTTTTTGTTATTCTTTTCTTTTTTGGTGAGATAGGCTTTCTCTTCAGCACAGGCGAGCTAGCATCAAACTCAGAGAAACCTTCCCAGCTCAGCCCCCAATACTGAGATTACATACAGGTATGAGCCACTAAAGCAGGCTTTTTTAAAATTTTAATTTCTAATAATTTGTTGCTAGGATACAGAAATATGGTTGATTTTTACATGTTGATCTTATGTATGAAAACCCTGCTAATTCACTATTAATTCTAGCATACTGCCAGATAATTTTCTACAGAGTTTTTCATGCTACCTGCACATAAGTTCCAGTCTATATCCATTCACCCCTACCCATCCATCCCTACCTACTGACTTCCCCACCCACTCACCTTCCCACCCACCCATCCATACATCCATCTACTCACTCATCCATCCATCCATCCATCCATCCATCCATCCACTCACTTATCCATCCATCCACCCACCCATCTATCCATTCACTCACTCATCCATCTATCCATCCATCCATCTATCCATCCATCCACTCACCCACCCATCCACTCATCCATATACCCACTCACTCATCTATCCATCCATCCACCCACTCACCCACCCATCCATTCACTCAGCCATCCATCCATTTACCCATTCACTCACCCACCCACCCATCATCCATCCATCCATCCATCCATCCATCCATCCATCCACTCATCCATGCTCGCACCAGATTGAGCTTTCTGTACACTGCTGACTATGAAGAACAGGCATCACTGTCTGGCCCCCATCTGAAGGCAAAGCATTTGCTTGTTTCCATAAGTAGGAAGTTAGCTACAGAGCTTTTAGTCATCCTTTCCAGAACTAAGTTCCCTTTCCTTCCACGTTTGCTGACAGCAGTTATTAGAGGGTGAATCTGGGGGCCGGTGAGATGATCAGTGAGGAAAGGTGCCTACCTGCCACTTGAGGATACAAGCCTGATGATTACATGACATCCCTGTAGATCACATAAAGGTAGAGAAGAGAACCGGCTAACAGAGTCATCCTATGACCACCACGTGAATGTTCACTGACAGCTGGGGCTTGCCAATTAAGATGGACCAGCAAGCTCCAGGGATTTGCCTGTCTCTGCCTCCCCAGGGCTGGCTTTACAAGCACAGGTCCTCAGGCTTTTGAGGCAATCATTTACTCACAGTTACCTCCCAGGCCCTGATGCCTGGTCTTTAGACCAGCTCTCCAAAGGAGAGGACACCAAAACCTGTCCCAATTAAACCAACTGGCCCAGAGCCTTCTAGAGTAACTCTGGGATCCGGGACCGATAGGCTCTGCACAGTGGCTGCAGCCAGTGTTTACCAGAGTCGAAGGCGTGGAAATGTGGCTGTTTTATGCTATGTATAGTTTCTTTATATTCCCGTAGGGCTTTAGTGGAAATGCAGGTTTGGTTTTTGTCTGTTTTACCATCACATCCCACACGTCTCAAGAGTACAATAAAACAATCTCCAACTGTGCTGACTGGCTCCAGGTTACAAACTGACAGGGCTACCCACCAAGCAAAAGATGTGGGAATGCCCAACTCCGAGATGCAAATGCTCACATCTGCCTCCGAGTCACCTAAGAGGGCACCTCCGTACCTTAACTCCTTAATTCTTGCAATTCCTAAACACGCTCACATGGTCATTTCCCCTCATTCTATGACTGAGGAAAGGGGTGGGACAGAGGTTAGAGATTTAAAGATCGGAGATCTGGGGCAAAGTTTACCCCCTCACTCTTTTTTTTTTTTTTTTTGGTTTTTCGAGACAGGGTTTCTCTGTACAGCACTGGCTGTCCTGGAACTCACTTTGTAGACCAGGCTGGCCTCGAACTCAGAAATCCGCCTGCCTCTGCCTCCCAAGTGCTAGGATTAAAGGCGTGCGCCACCACACCCAGCTACCCCCTCACTCTTTTAAGGAATGAACACTGCTAACTGCTAGGACAGAGACAAGAGCTAGCACCCGTCAACAGGTTTTCTGGATTTTTTTTTTAAAGATTTTAAAATTTATGTTTAATGTGTAAATATGTGGTCTAGTGAGTATATGCCACCTAGGTGTCACAGAAGACAGGACATGGCATCAGATCCCCTGTAGAGCTAGAGTTACAAGTGGCTGTGAGCCACCAGACCTGGGTGCTAGAAACTAGACTCAGGTCCTCTCAAAGAATGGCAATGGATCTTAACTAGCAGGCCCTCTCTCCAGCCTCCTGTGTACATGAGAATCACCTAGGAACTCCTGTTAAAACCTGAGTAGGTTGAACAATCATGTCTTCCGCTCCTATCTGATGTAAAAAAAAAAAAATCTAAATAGGTTTCAGAGGGTCTGATTCGGCTGACTCTACAGAGGCCTAAGGAGGTGGCGACGCTGGACCTAGTGTGAGAAAAGCAAGGATCTGCAGCTTCCTTAGGCCTCATGTCACAATGTCTATAAATACTAAGCCTTTTAAAAGCCAGACTTTATTGAAGTGAAAGAAGTAGTACCTTCCCTTCTCTCTGGGAGGAGTCTGCGCTATGTGACATGGCAGAAGGACCCTCATAGGGACTTCTTGTTTATTTTCCAGTTTAAATTTCAAGTCTAATCTCTTGGAACTTGTTTGTTTCCTTGAGGGAAGGTGGATCTCCCTGAAGGCCCAAACACTTAGCAAGGCTGAGAACCCAGAGGGCACGAGACCGTAGACTGCCACATCACTCAAGTGACCAACCCTTCACTTGCCACTACACAACCCACAGTAGACACTCGGCAATTAGGAAAGCTTTTAAAGGCTGGCCCCTAAAGTCCTTCCACATGGAAAGTAAGGATGACCTCACAACCACACCTTTCCAAAGGAGGAAGCATGGTGGCTCCAGCTCCTGCTCCTGCAGAGAGCCAAGTCCCAGCAGTGAGCAGCTAATGTTCTGTACAAACCACTCCATCTCCATTCAGAGGGGCAAGTTAAGAGTTGTCCTTACTTTCAATGGCCTGCTAAGTAAACTAAGAAGGTCCCTGACCAGGCCCTGGAGTCCACCTTCTGGCTCCAAGTTCAGCCCTGCCCTTTTCTTACTTCTGATTATCTACACCGCACTCAAACATTAGCTAGCTAGCTGCCTCTTTTTAAAAAGGATTACGTATCTCTCCCACACCTACATTCTCTCTGCTAACAGCAATGGCTAACAGAAGCTTGGTATCCCTGAGAACATTCCAGATTACCGGATTAAGAGTGTTTTAAAATTTAAAGATAGGTAACTTGCTCCACTTATTTCTCACTAAAGCCCTTCAAAACTAGGCATCAGAAGACCAACAAGCCTTCCGCACAGAAGAGGGAAAAGTCTACAACCTACAAACACAGGGACCTTTATTTAAAGGGTGTCCACATATGGTATTTCTCCCAAGAAAGGTTAACGTATGCACTCAGTTAATAAGCTGAACAGGCCCGCTGCTCCCTGAAAGAAAATGCAAGTATGTTGCAGTTCTGTGCAAAGGGCTTCTCGGTCTGGTTGACAAGTCTATAAAGTTTTGAGGCCTCAGTGAAAGGCTACCTATGACAGAGAGTAGGAGGAACACAAAGGTTTTTCAAAACTGGACCATGCCCAGTCCACCACAAAGGTAAACTACACTGCCCAAACGGACCTGCTACAAAAACCACAAAACCTAAACAGAACCCACAAGCCCCTGAACCAAACACTCGGGGGTTGGGAGGTGACCCACCAAGAAATGTGCTCTCGAATGCCTAAGTCCAACAAAAAGTTCCCATTATCTGTCACCTCCCAAACTGGCCGCCCTCCCAGAGTGACTTAACTCTGGGTACCAATTTGGGCAGTCCCAAGAAGCCACCACCAGTGCTGAGACTACTGGATGCTAAGAAGGAAGCTAAGGTCCGCAGTAAAGACTGGAGGCTTTGTGGATAGATCTGGACTCCCCCACTGCATCTGGGCTACACGCCTCCATTCAACAAATATTTATTGAGCGTCCACCATCTGCTGGGCACCCTGCTAGGCGCCAGGGAGGAAACCATGCCACAGCCCCTGGCCTCTGTTAGCAGAGAACCGTCTGGGGGTTACGCGAACAGGAAAACCTGCTACAAGTTGCTAAGCACAGTAGTAGCCAGGCGATGGCACGGCCCTCGCAACCGGCTCTGCGCACCAACCTCGTCGATGAAGCAGGGAGGGCACAGGTAGGCCCGGAGCAGGTGTGCAGGCACCAGGCACCCCTGAGGCTTCGGAGCTGCAGAGGGCAGACTCCGGCCGAGGGCGCGGTCCCCAGAGGAGCAGGGACTGCAACCCAAGGACCTCGGAGTACGGGGTGCGCGCAGCGGGGACCGCGCAGCCCGGACCCGACTCTGGTCCGCCGGGCCTTCCCCCGCGGCCGGGTGCGGGTAAAGAAGGCGCGGGCTAGGCCGCCGACCCGCCCGTTTGTACCTGGAGCCCCGCCCGGCACCTACCACTTGGGCGACCTTGAGGCGGCCGAGCGCTCCGCGCAGGTAGTCCGGGTCGCAGCGCAGGCCGGCCAGCCCGCGGCGCTGGCTCACCGGCTCAGTGGTGGGTTGGTACGGGCTGCTGGCGCCCGAGATCATGGAGGTGCTCGAGGCCTCGCCCTCGAAGCCGTCCAGCTCCTCGCCGCCCCGCATGCTGCCGCCCCGCGCGGCCGGTTCCCCCGGCGCCTAGAGCGGGCAGGCTCAGAGCGGCCGCCGCATCGCCGTCGCCAGACCACCCCGCCGCCTCCGCTTCTGCGACCGCCGCCCGCTGCGGCCGCGGCTCGGTCCGCTGGGGCTCGGCTCCCGCCGCCTCGGCAGCGGAAAGGGAGGGAGGCGGGAGCGGGCGCCGAGGGAAGGAGGCGGGAGCCGCGCGCCGGCCCGGAGGGGGCGGAGACTGCGGCCGGCGCGGGGAGGGGCGGGGCGCTGAGGGCTGGGGGCGGGGGGTCGTCGGGGAGAGGAGGGGCGATGCAGGTTGGGGCGGGGCCGGTGAGGCGCCTTAGTCACGCCCCCACCACGCCCTCACCTGCTGGGCGTCCGGCCTAGACTCTGGGGGGGTGGTCGCCGGCTGCCCTAGCAAGGAAAGGCCGGGACCAAAAGAGGGAAAAAGGGTGGAGAGGATGGAGATTGACCAGAGAGTCACAAAGCTGCCTTTCTCTGCCCGCAGCTTCAGAGCCTGCTTTAGAGAAAGCAGGTATTCTTGGGGACTTCCCAATGAAAACTATACTTGGGGCTGGAGGGATGGTATGGAGGTTAAGAGTGTTCCTGTGGCTCACAGACTGTCTGACACCCTCTTCTAGACTTGGCAGGCACCTGCATTTACGTGCACATTCATATTCTCTCTCTCTCTCTCTCTCTCTCTCTCTCTCTCTCACACACACACACACACACACACACACACACACACAAATAAATCTTAAAAAGATAGGCTATGCTGGATGTCGAGAGAGATGGCACAATGTGTAAAAGACACATGTCACCAGACTTAATGACCTGCGTTTGATTCCAGGACCCACATGGTGCAGAAAAAGAACCTAGTCCCTCAATATGTAATTAAATGTAAATATAATAAAGATCAGCTGCATCTCTGCCCAGAACCAGACACAGTGCCTGTTCCAAGCTGGACCTGACTGCAGCTGTGTGACACAGCAGAGTTTAAGTGTGTGTGTTTCCATGCTGGGCACACTGAGACAACCCTATTCTGTGTCAGAGGTACAGCCTGTGGGGGCGTGGGGGAGGTCGGGGTTAATGGAGCCTACAGAATCCACACAACCCCAGTGTCATTTTGGGATCCAGCATGCTGACATAGGAGACATATATGAGCACACAGTAGGTCCTTGGCAAGTAATATCAGTTCCCTATCCTGGCTGAGAAAAGTTTTGCCACCTCTAAGCATCAAGCTAGGTGACACTCAAATTTTGCTCTGAAGGCATTAATTATAGGCCAATTTGTCATTCAAGTGTGAAGACTAATTTTAAGCTTAAGTAAAACACTGACTTTCTAAGAATTGTCACTTTGACACTGAACCTTTCAGCACCCTGAATATGGAGCTTTCTCTGTCCCGGGCCTTGGGGAAGGCACTAGATGAGGTGTTATAATCATTACTATTTTACACAAGTGGACACAAAGCTTCCAGAGTAGAAGTGGCTTGTCCAAGGGCACCAGATATTCAATGAGTAGAACACAGGGTCTATTTCCAAAGCTGAAAGGATACCAGCTTCAATATTTACATTATTTGACTTACTAAATTTTTTTTGGGGGGGGGGGAAACACTTACTGTAAGGTAAGCAATATGCTAAGAATTGAGGACAGGGATGTTGAGAAGTCTCAGTGGGTAACAGTGCTTGTCACTAAATCTGACCACCTTTGTTTAGTTCCCGTGACCCACAGTGAAAGAAGAGAGCCAGTCCTGACAAGCTGTCCTCTGGCCTCCAAAAAGCACGCACCAGAGTCCTGCCACCCCAAGGATAAATGTTAATAGCTTTTTTTAAAAACTTGAAGACAAACTCTACTCTCTCTTAAAAACCCTCCTGAAATGGTAGCTACAGAGGTCTATTGATACCACAGAGACAATGAGTAGGAACGGAGACAAAGACAATAGAACACTGGATTCTGGAGGGAAATGTGCGCGCAGCAGCTGATACGGCACATCTAAGAGAACGGACATCCAAGCTTGCCGTGGGAAAGGTTGGAATACAACCCAGATTGCACATCAGAACAAAAGGCTCAGGGGAGCCAGCAAAGTCTATGAGTATGTGTGTGGGAAGCAGGGGAGAGGTGACAGCCGGCAGGAAAATGCAAGATGATCCATTAAAAGCTTTGAAGATCCAGGCAGTGGTGGCGCATGCCTTTGATCCCAGCACTTGGGAGGTAGAGGCAGGCAGATTTCTAAGTTCCAGGCCAGCCTGGTCTACAGAGTGAGTTCCAGGACAGCCAGGCTACACAGAGAAACTCTGTCTTGGAAAAAAAAAGTTTGAAGAAGTATAAAAGGGTCCCTGGATCCCCTCCTATACCCCAGACCTCAAGTCAAGTTGCAGTCTGTGTGTATGTAGGTATATAATTTTCTCAACCTAATTCAACCTCCCCTCTAGCCCACCACCCATCAGACGTAGTAGGGGAAAAAAAGGTTATTAGGATAAGGGGAAAGTAAAGTAGAACTGTTTAGAAATAGTTCTTTGGGGCAATTCCAACTTCATTTTTCTCAGTCCAGTCCACTAGCAAACACCAAACACGAATCAGCGGCTGCCACTAAGCAGACACCAAACACAATCCAGCAAGGGGAGTTCAATCCAGAAGAAATCCTGAGGCTTGCCAATCAGACCTACTCCACAGAAGCATCAAGAAACTATAGGAACCTCGGCTAGTTTCTTTGTTTCTCCCTGTGACATCACCACAAGCGAATCTCAACAATGTAATGTAAGGCGAACCAACACATGCCGTGTGTTGTCAGCGAAGAGTAGCAAAGGAGAGCTAAGTGAACCAACGATCTAGCTCCCACTGACTGTGGAGTCATATTTATAGACTTTCTAAATAATTCTTTTTCACATGTCTGCTATGGCTAGACATGCTTGTGTTCCCCAACAAACTATCATTTGACATAATTGACTTTGCAAAGAACCAGAGGTTTCCACTTCAGTGTGTGTACACACACATGTGTATTATGCCCAGGTTTATTGAAAATATTACAGCACAACTGGGCTGCAGGTGGAGACACACACCTTTAATCCCAATACTTGGGAAGCAGAATCATCTCTCTGTAAGTTTGAGGCCGGCCTGGGCTACAAGGCTACACAGAGAAACCCTGTCTCAAAAAATAAACAAATAAAGAAAGAAATAAGAAAGAAAGAAAGAAAGAAAGAAAGAAAGAAAGAAAGAAAGAAGAAAAGAAAATAGGAAAAAAGGAAAAGGAAGAGAAGAAAGAAAGAGCAAAATACTACAGCACAACAAAAAAAGATTCAAATACCCCATGGTATTTTCAGATTCATCCCCACCGCAAGCTGAATGGCCTGCAAGCTGGAGACACTGGCAACATCCAGAAGCTAGCTACAGCATTTCCCTAGTATCAGGGTCTCCCTCCATGATGCTGGACTGAGGCCTCCATTCTCTCCCACTCCTGTAGCATGATGGAGGAGCCTCTCACAGAACGGCTCTGAATCTGCTTGCAGATTTCTTTTGTTGTTTTCTGACGTGAACACCAGCCTGGCTCAATAGCTTCTATCAAGTCTCCTGTCAGCACCTCACATTTCCAGTAGACGGCATTAGGGGCATGCTAGGATTACAGACACTTGTATGTCTGGCTTTTATGTGGAGGCTGGGGATCCAAACTCAAACTCAGATTAGCATGGCAAGCTATGAACTATCTCTGGCATTGGGGCTAGGTATCTCTCAACCAGAGATGGCCAAGCACAGTAAAGGCCACGGCAGGGTACCTTCCAGAAAACTGGGATGAATTAACTGGAAGTTTGATTATTTAATGTAGAGAGTCCCAGGCATCTTTTCCAAGATCTGAGATCATAAAAGCCAACAAACACCTCGGCTCTGCTGTGGCAGCTTAGGTAGCCAGGACAAAAGACCTAAAGAGACCAGGGATGAAGGTTCCTCCAGGGGCGGCTAGCCAGTTCTCCCTAGCACTGAATCAACAGCTGAGAAATATTACCTAAGCCACAGACCTTCAAATAAGATCTAGAGGGCCAATCAGCTTTGAAATATGATGGCTAAAGGTCATTGAACATTTAAGGAACACAAATCATGAAACAGAAATCGGAACAAGGAAAATCACCTGGGAAGAAATAAGCAAGAAGGCATGTAAAGTATGTCATGATGTGCTTACATGTGTGTTCGGACTAAGCAGTGAACTGATTGATGTCTGCCAAAAACAAGATATTAAAATGCACATGTAAAAAAATGTACATGTGCCATTTTATTAAGATGTTGTATCTGTGTATATGAAATGTATATGTATCATAAGCAGTTGCACAGGAAATTGGCAAGCATAAAAGATTTAGATGCAGGTGTGGTGCTGCATGTTGATCATTTCTCAGTCAGAATGCACAGGCAGGGGGATTGCCTCAACTTAATCTTTAAACCAGTGGTTCTCAACCTTCCTAACGCTGGGACCCTCATGCTGAGGTGACCCCCAACCATAAAATTATTTTGTTGCTACTTTATAGCTGCAATTTTGCTACTGTTATAAATTGTAGTGCAAATACCTGATGTGTGGAGCTGGAGAGATGGCTCAGTGGTTAATAGCACTGACTGCTCTCCCAGAGGTCCTGTGTTCAAATCCTAGCAACCACATGGTGGTTCACAGCCACCTGTAATGAGATCTAACGCTCTCTTCTAGTGCATCTGAAGACAGCTACAGTGTACTTATTTATAATAATAAATAAATCTTTGGGCCATAGAGAGCAGGTTGACCCGATGAACAACCAGAGGAAGGCTCACAACTATCTGTACAGCTATAGTATGTACTCATATACATAAAATAAATAAATAAATCTTTAAAAAATATGCAGAGTATCTGATATGCAACCTCCCACTGGGGGTCGCGACCCACAAGTTGAGAACCACTACTTTAAGGTCAGCCAGGTCTTCACACTTAGCTCTAGAGCCCTCAGGGTCTATTGACTAGGGTTTATCACAAAAACAAAAGAGAACTTGAGTGTGGTAATGGCTTTTTGCCAGTTATCCCAGTACTCAGGAAACCACTACTTTGTAGCCAATCTATTATACCTAGAAAACTCTGGGGCAGCCAGAGCTACAGCTTGAAACCTCATCTCAAAAAGAAAGAAAGAAAGAAAGAAAGAAAGAAAGAAAGAGAGAGAGAGAGAGAGAGAGAGAGAGAGAGAGAGAGAGAGAGAGGAAGGAAGGAAGGAAGGAAGGAAGGAAGGAAGGAAGGGGGAGAGGGAGGTTGAGGCAGGGGAGTCACCAGTTGGAAGGAAGGGAGGTTAAAAGAGCAAAATCAAGACTATAAAAGAGAAATATAGGGGCTGGAGAGATTGCTCAGTGGTTAAGAGCACTGACTGCTCTTCCAGAGGTCCTGAGTTCAATTCCCAGTAACTACATGGTGGCTCACATCCATCTGTAATGGGATCCAATGCTCCCTTCTGGTGTGTCTGAAGACAGCAACAGTGTGCTCATATACATTAAATAAATAAATAAATAAATAAATAAATAAATCTTAAAAGAGAGAGAGAGTGAGAGAATTATAAGAATAAAGGGGGCTGGAGAGATGGCTCAGCAGTTAAGAGCACTGACAGCTCTTTCGAAGGTCCTGAGTTCAAATCCAAGCAACCACATGGTGGCTTACAACCATCCTTAATGACATCTGATGCCCTCTCCTGGTTTGTCTGAAGACAGCTACAGTGTACTTGCATGTAAAAATAAATAATAAATAAATCTTTTTTTATTAGATATTTTCTTAATTTACATTTCAAATGCTATTCCGAAAGTCCCTTCCCCCTTCCCCCCTCCCTGCTCCCATGCCCACCCACTCTCACTTCTTGGCCCTGGCGTTCCCCTGTATTGGGGCATATAAAGATTGCAGTACCAAGGGGCCTCTCCTCCAAATGATGGCCAACCAAGCCATCTTCTGTTACACATGATGCTAGAGACTCGAGTTCTGGGGGTTCTGTTTAGTTCATATTGTTGTTCCTCTTCTAGGGTTTCTGACCCCTTCAGCTCCTGGTGTTCTATCTCTAGCTTCTCCAATGTGGGCCCCGTGCTCCCTCTTATGGATGACTGTGAGCATCCACTTCTGTGGGAGTCAGCTATATCAGGGTCCCTTCAGTAAACACTTGCTGTCCTATGCAATAGTGTCTGAGTTTAGTGACTGATTATGGGATGGATCCCCGGTGGGTTAGTCTCTG
>LR755190.1:185396-231092 GCA_902729485.2 Mus minutoides | reverse complement strand
CGAGGTGGCGTACCCCTTTAATCCCAGCACTTGGGAGGCAGAGGTAGACAGATTTCTGAGTTCAAGGCTAGCCTGGTCTACAGAGTGAGTTCCAGGACAGCCAGGGCTATACAGAGAAACCCTGCCTCGAAAAACCAAAAAAAAAAAAAAAAAAAAAAAACCGAGTTTGGTTTTTGTTTTGTTTTGTTTTTTAAGAGAAAAAGACCTGTAGCTACTGGCGAGTGGTACTGCAGTGCTTCCTGGGAAGTGTAGTTTGCTGTATCATGAAATCTTTGTGCACTGAAACCTAGGCTTCTCTCCCACTATTAATTGCATCTGTTTGCAAGTCCTAGCCCACCTGGACTGATGCAATTTTCCAGGTACCCCTTGAGCTCGGTCCTCAATGTAAACTAGGTCCCCTTTGTTCTTTGGTTGGTCACGTGGACCGATTCGCCACGCAAGTCTGGGTCCTCAAGCCTTCCAAGGGGTCCTCGCTGCCTCGGAGGCGCTCCTAAAGCTGCCTGCTCGCGCGAGAGTTTGGAGAGGCGGGCTTAGGGTTAGTTTCGTGGGGGGCTCGCACGGGACCCTCAGATCTCCGCTTAGGTGCCTAGTTAAGTGCGGGAAGCTGGGCCAGGCAGTCACTGGCCACCCTGAACCTGGCGGGCGCCGGAGCGCTCTGGAGAAGCCGGGACAGCCCCGTTTTTCCCAGCCAGCTGCTAGGGTTGGGAGCCACAGAAAACAAAGTGAGAGTCCGGCTGCTTTCCAGTGCCTGGGCCACGGCGGCGGCCGTGGGAGCAGAGGTGGGACAGATGCGAGCGTCAGAGGCTGTGTGCGCACTGAGGTTGGGAATGGACCCGAGCGAAGCAATGGCGGAGTCCTGACAGAAGGGGCTGGTCTGTCTGCACGGGAGCTACTTACATTCTAGAGATGGGTATTCCGGAACCCTTGGTGCTAGGTCCACATAGGCCCTGGTTATGGAGTGTACTCGCTGGCTTCGTGGCCTGACTGATGGTTCCTTGCTGGCAGCTCCTTTCTGCCCGTCATTCTCGCGTAATCGATAACCTTCATCTCAAACCTACTGCACAGCTCTCTGAGCCCTCAGTGCCCTCAATGCTAAAGTATCAAAGCCCAGGCCCTCACCTGTGGAGGACATAGTTTCTGGATCTGAGTCCCAGTCCTGAGCTCTCACATCCTTATTCCCCCATCCCAAACTCCGGTCCCTCTGGTGTAACGAGGTCTTTTCCTGGAAAACAGAATCAGAATCACACCGAGGTCTCTAAAGGCCTTGAAATGAGGGGTGACGGTCATGGGGGAAATGGATCGCTCTCCTCACACCTGTGTTTCATTTTCATACAAATCCAGGTGGAGCGACCCTGTTACACTAAAGATGAAAGGCTGGGGTTGGCTAGCCCTACTTTTGGGGGTCCTGCTGGGAACTGCCTGGGCTCGAAGGAGCCAGGATCTACACTGTGGAGGTAAAAGCACGAAGACCAGTGGAGAAGTGGGAGGAAGCTGACCCTTGGGAGTCATAAGATCCAAAGCTTGGAACAAGGATGGATAGAAAAACCCTTGGGTTGACTCATTCCCCTCACCCGCTGTTCTCTTCCCTGTTGACACCAGCTTGCAGGGCTCTGGTGGATGAATTAGAGTGGGAAATTGCCCGTGTGGACCCCAAGAAGACCATCCAGATGGGATCCTTCCGAATCAATCCAGATGGCAGCCAGTCAGTTGTGGAGGTAATTTACTATCCCTCAAATAAAGTAGCTCACCCGGGCTTAGAGTATGAACTTGGTCGGAAGAGAAGAAAGCAGGAAGTTATTCGACCTGTAATGATAATAATCTCAGAGTTCTAGTTCTGGTCTAGACCATTGAATTAGGTACTGTCTTCGAAAAGAAAAGAAACAGCCTGGTGTGGTGGTACATACCATTAATCCCAGCAGAGGCAAGCAGATCTTGAATTTGAGGCCAGCCTGGTCAACAAAGAGAGTTCCAGGACAGCCAGGGCTGTTATAGAGAGAAACCCTATCTCAAAAAACCAAACAAACAAACAACCAAGGAGCCAGAATATTGTGTATCTGAAGGATTGGGCTCTAAGCCACTTATGGTATTTGCCTGTAATCCTAGTACTGGGAGATGGAGACTGGATGGTCAGGAGTTCAAGGCCAGCCTGGACTACTTGAGACCTTGCCTCACAAACAAACAACAGAGCAGTTGGGCTATGACTATCTGGAAGAGCCTGGAAAGTTATAACCACGTATTTCTTTGCCTCAAACCTCAATTAATTGTTTCTGCTGTAGAAGTTAGGCCTTGATTAGTCTGTTTCTCCTCATCCCCAGTTTGAATGTCTCTTGTTTCACTATAGCAGTACTGTATATATACATTCATTTAAAAAAAAGAATAAGAGGTCTTGTCCAGCTGGGAATGTAGCTCAGTTGATAGAGTGCTAGCCTAGCATGCACAGAACCCTAGGTTTGGCCCTTACCATCCCATAAACCCAGCATACTGGTACATTCCTGCGATCCCTGCACTCAGAGTCTTCCTTGGAGCTAGAGAGATGGTTCCGTGCTTAGGAGAACATGCTGCTATTGCAAAGGACTTAGTTCAGATTCTAGCACCCATGTAATGGCTCATAATTCATTCTGGGGAATGAAACATTCCCTTCAGGTGTCTATGGTCACCAGGCATGTATATATGCAAGCAAACATTCATGCATAAAATAAAAATAAATCCTTTTTTTTAAAAAAGAAGCCTTTGGTGGTGGCGCACGCCTTTAATCCCAGCACTTGGGAGGCAGAGGCAGGCGGATTTCTGAGTTCGAGGCCAGCCTGGTCTACAAAGTGAGTTCCAGGACAGCCAGGGCTAGACAGAGAAACCCTGTCTCGAAAAACAAAAAAAAAAAAAAAAAAAAAAGAAGCCTTTGTATTCACGAAATTTATATTAGCTAGAAGCATAAGTTAAAGCTATACCTAGTAAGGAGTATGCAAGGACATTTATTTTAATGATGTATTTATTTTTACTTTATGTGGATTGGTGTTTTGCCCGAATCCATGTCTGTGTGAGGGTGGAATTAAATACAGCTGTGAGCCACCATGTGCAACCCAGACCCCTGGAAAAGCAGTCACTGTTCCTGAACACTGAGCCATCTTTCCAGCCCCTTCAAGGAAACGTTCCTGGGAAGCGTGTTGGTGTGCTGTCATCGAAGCTTGTACGCCCTCTTTATATTTTTGTTTGGTTGGTTTTTGTTTTTATTTCCAAGACTCTGCAGCCCTGGGTGTCCTGGAATTCACTATGTAGACCAGTCTGGCCTTGAACTTACAGAGATCTGCCTGCCTTTGCCTCCTGGGTAATGGAATTAAAGGTGAAAATATGTCTGGCTTTTAATGTTATTTTAATAAATAATAAATACCTATGTCCACAAAAACTAAGCAAGTTCACACAGGAAAAAAAAAAAACATAGTTGATTATAGTTAATCAAAGTGGTTTCTGCCTATAATTTGGAGCTAAGAGTACTTACTGATGCATGTTTTATAATCAGGCAAAATAAGATTGTACATCTGCAAGCCCGCACGCCTTTAGTCCCAGCACTCGGGAGGCAGAGGCAGGTAGATTTCTGAGTTCGAGGCCAGCCTGGTCTACAGAGTGAGTTCCAGGACAACCAGGGCTATACAGAGAAACCCTGTCTCGAAAAACCAAAAAGAAAAAAAAAAGATTGTACATTTGCCTGGAGTGGAGGTTGTGAGTTACGCTGTGCTAGTTCTTGGAAGCTAATAGGGATTCTAGGGGACACAGATTGGGAGTTGGAGGTAGATTTCTATGAGTTCCAGGCTAGCCTGGTCTACATAGTTGCAGGCTAGCCAAGGCTACAGGGTGAGAGCCTGTTCCAAAGGACGAATAAACAAAATGTGCACATTTGATAGTAACTTGAGAGGAAGAAAGGATGGGCAGATGTCGCCACAGAATATTATTAGGGAAGGTTTTTTTTGTTTTGTTTTTAGAATGAGTTGTTTGAGCTAGATTCGAAAGGAAAGGTAAGAGTTCAAATGACTAATATTTGAGGTAGAAGGGAGTGACCGAAGGCTGAGTACATTTCTAGGTGCCTTATGCCCGCTCAGAGGCCCACCTCACAGAGTTGCTTGAGGAGGTGTGTGACCGAATGAAGGAGTACGGGGAACAGATTGACCCTTCTACCCATCGCAAGAACTATGTACGCGTTGTGAGCCGGAACGGAGAATCCAGTGAACTAGACTTACAGGGAATCCGAATTGACTCAGATATCAGCGGCACCCTCAAGTTTGCGGTGAGTTACGGCTGTGCCGTGAGTAGCTGGTTCTTGGGAGTTCATATGGATTCCGGGGCACGGGTTGGGAGTTGGATGCAGATGTGGTGTTGCCTGCTTATAACCCAAGCACTCGAGGAGCAGCTATTGGAAGATCAGCATGAGTTAGAGGCTGGCCTAGTTCACAGTGAGGCCAGCTGGGCGGATATAGTAAGGCCCTATCTACAAAATCCCCACCCCCGACCCCAAAACCAAGTAGAGAGCTGAGCCACTGTCTTTGCCCGGCTCGGGATCTGGGTCAGCTCTTTTTCTTCTTGGTTGGCAGTGTGAGAGCATTGTGGAGGAATACGAGGATGAGCTTATCGAATTCTTCTCCAGAGAGGCTGACAACGTTAAAGACAAACTTTGCAGTAAGCGGACAGGTGAGCACCCCCCAAGCTCACAGCCCTGTGTAACTCGGCTTGCGGCCCTGACCCTTGCCGCACAGAGTATGTGGCCACACACTCAGACCTCTGACAGGTGTCCCACACAGCTGGCTTCCATTTCCCTTGGCTTAGGGTTTGGAGTGATTTCTCTCCGGTCCCCGCCTCATAATTCTCAGAGTATGTCTCTGTTACCCCGGATTCAGGAGAGGGAGCCGTGGGGGTGGTTGGCAACGGTGGTTGTTGGTTGGTGCGGGGTGCTTTCTGGTAAGGGGTGTGTGTGTGTGTGTGTGTGTGTGTGTGTGTGTGTGTGAGGGTGGCTGTTTCCTTCACACTGTTACATACTATTTGCAGATCTATGTGACCATGCCCTGCACAGATCTCATGATGAGCTATGAATCACTGGAGCAAGCAGCCTACACCAACGTGATGGAACACCCCCAGGAGGGGAAGATGGCAGCCTTGCCTTTTATATTACGTTTTTATGGAAATGAACTGAAAAAATTCTTAAAACCAAAACTATAAACNTGGTTTTTCGAGACAGGGTTTCTCTGTGTAGTCCTGGCTGTCCTGGAACTCACTTTGTAGACCAGGCTGGCCTTGAACTTAGAAATCTGCCTGCCTCTGCCTCCCAAGTGCGCCACCACCCCCAGCTTGAAACTTCTTAAACACCCTGATGCTGAGGAGTTTCAGAGTTTAGAATGAAACATTCGCCGGGGCGTGGTGGCGCACTCCTTTAATCCCAGCACTTGGGAGGCAGAGGCAGGCGGATTTCTGAGTTCGAGGCCAGCCTGGTCTACAAAGTGAATTCCAGGACAGCCAGGGCTACACAGAGAAACCCTGTCTTGAAAAACCAAAAAAAAAAAAAAAAAAAAAGAGTTAGAATGAAACATTCGTCTCTATCTCAGGAATGTCTTAGGGCATCTAAATGAAAATTTCAATTTTATGTTTCTTTCTCTCTCTCTCTCTCTCTCTCTCTCTCTCTCTCTCTCTCTCTCTCTCTCATTTTCTGTATCTTGCCTGTATGTTCCTGGTGCCTGTAGAAGTCAGAACTGAAGTTAACAGACAGTTATGAACCACCATGTGGGATGTGGGTACAGGGAATTGAACCCAGGTCCTCTCCAAGAGCAACAAATGCTTTTGACCCACTGACCCATCTCTCCAGCCCCAGTGGTGGTTTCTTTATGGAGTTGCTGGAGATGGAACATACAAAGGTTTTGCTCTTTAATTTTACATTTATTTTGTTTGTGAACTCTGGATAACCTTCGAGAGTTCTCTACTTTGTGGGTCCAGAGATCAAACTTAGGTCTTTAGACTTGGTGTCATTACCCTTTGCCTGCTAAGCCATATCACCCACCCTTCAGGTTAAACAAAGACAATTACAACTTTTAAACCTGGATGTGGGGCCTCCTACGAGTTATCCCAGCATTTGGAGATATGAGGCAGGAGGATTACCCAGAATTGGAAGACAGCTGGCCTGCATAGACCTTGTCTCAAAAAAAGAAAAAAAAAAAAGAATATAGGGCTGGCAAAGTGGCTCAGTAAGTAAAGGCACTTGCACCAAGCCTTAGTTGAGTCTAATCCCCAAATCCCACTTGGTAGGAGGGCACCAACTCCTGCAAGTTGTCCTTGGACCTCCATTTTGTACACTGTGACAGGAATACTAAAAATTACAGCGTTTTAGCCAGGCAGTGGTGGCGCACGCTTTTAATCCCAGTACTCAGGAGACAGAGGCAGGTGAATCTCTGAATTTGAGGCCAGCCTGGTCTATAGACTGAGTCCCAGGACAGTCAGGACTATGCAGAGAAACCCTGTATCAAAATAACAACAAAACCCCCAGCATTTTAGAATCATTTTAGAAAGAGATCCTGGGGTGGGCACCATAGTATAAGGCTAGCAGCTGGGAGGAGGATTGCAGGTTTGAAGTCAGCCTGGGCTAGTTGGTGAGGCCCTGCTACAAGGTTTGGCCAGGGCTTTTTTTTTTTTTTTTTTTTTTTTTTTGGTTTTTCGAGACAGGGTTTCTCTGTGTAGCCCTGGCTGTCCTGGAACTCACTCTGTAGACCAGGCTGGCCTCGAACTCAGAAATCTGCCTGCCTCTGCCTCCCGAGTGCTGGGATTAAAGGCGTGTGCCACCACGCCCGGCTTGGCCAGAGCATTTTAACCCCCAGACTTTGTGTGTGTGTGTGTGTGTGTGTATGTGTAGTGTATAGTGTACCATGTGACTGCCTGGTGCCTATGGAGGCCAAAAGAGGGTGTTGCATCATCTGGAACTGTAGCTGTGAGCCACCATGTAGGTACTGCAAATTGAACCCAGGACTTCTGGAAGAGTAGCCAGTGCTCTTAATCGCTGAGCCACCTTCAGCCCCTGGAGCATACTTTAAAGAAAAAGAAAAAAGAGGGTTGTTTGTATATGCATACATGGGCACATATAGAAGTCAGAGGACAACTTTATGAGGCCTACTCCTTCCACCTTGACTGTTGGGGTCTAGGAGTCACCCCACAAACCATATGAACACTGATCTCAGACAGGGATAGTTTAGAGCACGTGCCCCAGGACCTGATTGATCAGGGCTGCAGAGCAGACTCTGGAGCCGACTGGGACCCTGAGCCAGGACCCTACAGAGCTTTTGAGTCTGAAACTCACAAACATCTGTGCTGAGTTATCACACCCACCAGGATTTAGGGATAGGAGACTTCTTTAGGAACATGTCTTTGTTTTACATTTACCCTGTTACTATTGGTTGGAGTATTCAACTGTGGTGGAGGACTTGCCTGGTCTAATATTCCTGTCTTAACTTGCTAACCAGGATGTCAGTTTCCCATATACATGTCTGTTTCTGACAGGCAGTATGTCAGTTCCAGGGAGGTCTTGCAAATTTCAACTTTACTTGACCCCTACTCAAAATGGAAGTTTTACTCCAAATGGCTTCTTATATTGGAGCAGGTGTCTTTCTTATGGTGGGATCCAGCTTATAAAGGGAAGAGACCATAAAAGCTCATACATAGATGAAGGAAGTGTGGCTGGGTGGTTGGTTTGGGTCCAAGCTTATTGCAGCTAACTGTACAAAGCAGTTCTACCTGACCCCTATTGTAATTGTTAAGGCCTAGGTAAGATGTTAATGGCTTGTGATCTGTTACTTGTCTAGCATGAAACTTTTCCATGAGCTGTTACTAGGAAAATTTCTCATACACTGTTACTGCTTCACCAGGATGTTCTGTGCTTTGGTGTTCTTGGAAACCAATCACAATAGAAGTCAGAACTGCTTTGTACAGTTAGCTGTAATAAGCTTGGACCCAAACCAGCCAGAACTTCCTGCACCTATGTATGTATGAGCTTTTATGGTCTCTTGCCTTTATAAGCTGCACCTGGAATGGACACCAATATAAGAGAGACACCTGCAGCCTGGCAATGGTGGAGCACGCCTTTAATCCCAGCACTTGGGAGGCAGAGGTAGGTGGATTTTTGAGTTTGAGGCCAGCCTGGTCTACAGAATGAGTTCCAAGACAGCCAAGGCTACACAGAGAAACCCTCTCTTGAAAGAGAGAGAGAGAGNAGAGAGAGAGAGAGAGAGAGAGAGAGAGACTCCAATATAAGAGGCTATTTTGAGTAAGACTTCCGTTTTGAGTAGGGGTCAAGTAAAGTTGAAGTTCCCCAAGAACTCCCTGGGAACTAACATCCTACTGCCTGGCAGAAAGAGACATCTGCATGGGTAACTGACATCCGGGTTGGCAAGTTAAGACAGGAATGTTAGGCAAGGTAAGTCCTCCACCACAGTTGAAATACCCCAACCAATGGGAACAGGATACATGTACAAGAGACATGTTTCTAAGGAAATTCCCTATCCCTAAATCCTGTTTGGTGGGATAACTTGGCACAGATATTTGTGGATTTTAGGCATAAAAGCCCTATAGGATCTTAACTTCACAATCAGCTTCTGAGTCTAGTCTGTGGCCCTGATGCATCCATCCATGCTGGGGTATAGCAGTCAGTAAGCCATCCCTATTTGACTGAGATCTGTGTTTGGGTGATTTGAGCCACGATTCCCAGACTCCAACTATTAGTTTCCAAGAACACCAAAGCACAGAACATAACTGAATATGCAACCAACTGAGGCATGAGAGAGTTTCCCAGTAACAGTACATGACAAAGTTTCCTTGTAACATTAGTAAAAGCACAAAATGGCAGGCTAGACAGGCAGCAGTTACCCAGGCTTTCACAGACATGACTCTATGGGGACAGAGCTGAGTTTTCAGTGTGTGTGTGTGTGTGTGTGTGTGTGTGTGTGTGTGTGTGTGATGTGCATGTCCTTTTTTCCTTTTTTATTGATTTTTTTAAAAATTTCATTTGCGGGCTGGTGAGATGGCTCAGCGGGTAAGAGCACCCGACTGCTCTTCCGAAGGTGATAAGTTCAAATCCCAGCATCCACATGGTGGCTCACAACCATCCGCAACGAGATCTGGCGCCCTCTTCTGGAGTGTCTGAAGACAGCTACAGTGTACTTACATATAATAAATAAAATAAATTTTTAAAAAAAAAAATTTCATTTGCATTGGTGTTTGGTCTTCCTGTTTGTTTGTGTGGGGGTGTTGGGTCCTGTGGAACTTGAATTACAGACAGTTGTGATCTGTTATATGGGTCTGGGAATTAATTGAACCTGGATCCTCTGGAAGAGCAGCAGCTGGTGCTCTTAACTACTGAGTCATTTCTCCAGACCCTCTGCCCACCCCCATGATCCCCCTTTTCCTTTTTCTTTTTTTGAAAATTTTATTTATTTTATTTTATTTAAGTACACTGTAGCTGTCTTCAGACACGCCAGAAGAGGGCATCCATTATAGATGATTGTGAACCACCATGTGGTTGCTGGGAATTGAACTCAGGACCTCTGGAAGAGCAGTCAGTGCTCTTAACTGCTGAGTCATCTCTCTAGCCTCTTCCCTTTTTGTTTTTGTTTTTGTTTTTGTTTTTGTTTTTGTTTTTTGAGACAGGGTTTCTCTGTATAGCCCTGGCTGTTCTGGAGCTCACTTTGTAGTCCAAACTGGCCTCGAACTCAGAAATCCACCTGCCTCTGCCTCCCAAGTGATGGGATTAGAGGCGTGTGCCACCACGCCCGGCTTCCTTTTTATTTTTAAAGACTAGTATTCTGCTTGTTCTGGAATTCACTCCATAGATTAGGCTAATTTCAAACTCAAGAGATTTGTCTGACTCTGCCTCCCAAGTGCTGGGACTACAGGCATGTACCACCATGCCTGGCTGAGCCTATATTCCTAACTTTGCCAATCAAGTTCTCTTTTAAACATTGGATGCCTTCTTATTTATTTATCAGTAACGTTGTAAAGCTTCAGCAAACGTTTCCATAACAGTCTGGATGTAACCAGAAAACTTTATTACATGAAAAAGTAGTCCTGGCAGGAGTGATGGACCGGTGGTTTAGAACATTTGCTCTTGCAGAGGCCCTGGGGTTGGTCCCCAGCACACACATGGTGGCTCACAGCTGTCTGTGACTCCAGTTTCAGAGGATCTGACTCCTTCTTCTGACTTGTGTGGGCACTGGACACTCATGTGGCTCACATAAACAAAAGTTTTTTAGAAAGAAAATACAGACCAGCTGCATCACCCAGTGCCACATGCTGGTAGTTCTAGATAATCTAGAGACGAGGTAGGAGGATACTTGAAACTATGAGTTGGAAACCAACCTATGCAATGAAACAAAAGCCTACTAGATTTTGTTATCCAATCACATGGGACGGTGGTGGCAGGAAGGTCTCAAGTTCAAAATCAACCTGTAATATCGTTTTTTTCTTTTTTTTTTTTTTTTTTTTTTTTTTTTTTTTTTTTTTTTTTTTTTTTTTTTTTTTTTTTTTTTTTTTTTTTCGAGACAGGGTTTCTCTGTATAGCCCTGGCTGTCCTGGAACTCACTTTGTGGACCAGGCTGGCCTCGAACTCAGAAATCCGCCTGCCTCTGCCTCCCGAGTGCTGGGATTAAAGGCGTGCGCCACCACGCCCGGCTGTTTTTTTCTTTTTTTAAGACAGGGTTTCTCTGTACAGACATACCTGTCCTGGAACTCACTCTATAGACCAGGCTGGCCTCAAACTCAGAAATCTGCCTGCCTCTGCCTCCCAAGTGCTGGGATTAAAGGCATGTGTCACCACTGCCTGGCAACCTGTAATATCTTGTCTTAAAAAACAGACAAACAAACAACAACAACAAAGCAGACAAACAGGCTGGAGTGATGGCTCAGCGGTTAAGAGCACTGACTACTCTTCCAGAGGTCCTGAGTTCAATTCCCAGCAACCACATGGTGGCTCAGAACCATCTGTAATTGGATCTGATGCCCTCTTCTGGTGTGTCTGAAGATAGCTTACTCATATATATAAAATAAATAAATCTCTTTTAAAACAGACAAACATTTATTTATTTGTTTAGTATTTTTGGTCTTTTTGAGACAGGGTTTCTCTGTTGATCCCTGGATGTCCTGGAATTCTCTCTGTAGACCAGGCTGGCCTCAAACTCGAAGGTCCACCAGCCTCTGCCCCCCAAGTGCTGGGATCAAAGGCATGAGCCACCATGTTCACCTGACAGTGTTTTAAAGGAGGTCAAACTCACGGCTTTGCCCATGCTAAGCAAGCGTTCTACCCTTAAGCTATGTATACCCAGCTTAGAACTCTTTGATGTTGAGAAAGAGCAGAGACAAAATTCTTTACTATTATTTTTGTTTGTGTGAGGCAAGGTCTTGCTATACACTGAGGCTGACAGAGTGTGTCTATATAGTGCCAACTGTTCTGAATCCTGTGAATCCCATGCTGATGTTTAACTCTAGGACTTTCTGCTTCAACTTCCTAAATGATGAAATTACAAGTATATGCCACCATGACCAGCATGATTTCATTTGATCTTTGTGACTCTGATTTTATATTAAAAATAATGTTTTTAATATATGTGTTTCTGTGTGAGTATGTGCACCTGAGCACAGGTGTCCATAGAAATGGCAGACCCCCCTGGAGTTGGAGTTATAGGTGGTTGTGAACCTCCTGATGTAGTTCTAGGAATCAAACTTGGGTCCTCTGAAAGAGCAGTACATAGTCTTAACTGCTTAGTCATCTCTTCAGCCCCTCATTTATTTTTTCTGCTGTTTGCTTGTTTTTGAGGCAGTGTTTCTCTGTATAGTCCTGGCATCCCTGGTCTCCATGGCCTTGAATTTACCAACAACCACCTGCCTCTGTCTTCTAAGTTCTGGGATTAAAGGTGTGTGCCACTGTGCTACATTTCTTTAAAATTTTATACATATATGTGAGTGTTTTTTACATGAATGTATGTATATATGCTGATGTGATGCACACAGTCGCTAAAAGAGGGAATCAGTTCTCCTAGCTGGAGTTACAGGTGGTTGTGAGCCTTTAGATGTGGGTGCTGGAAATGGGACCCAGGTCCTCTGTAAGAGCTGGAAGAGGTCTAACTACTGAGTCATTTCTCTTGTTCTTTGTAACTTTTTTTTTTTTTTTTTGGCTTTTCGAGACAGGGTTTCTCTGTATAGCCCTGGCTGTCCTGGAACTCACTTTGTAGACCAGGCTGGCCTCGAACTCAGAGATCCGCCTGCCTCTGCCTCCCGAGTGCTGGGATTAAAGGCGTGCGCCACCACGCCCGGCTCTTTGTAACTTTTTCTTTTCTTTCTTTTTTTTTTTTTTAAGATTTTATTTATTTATTTTATGTACAGGAGTACATTGTTGCTATCTTCAGACACACCAGAAGAGGTCGTCAGATCCCAGATGGTTGTGAGCCATCATGTAGTTGCTGGGAATTGAACTCAGGACCTCTGGAAGAGCAGTCAGTGCTCTTAACCACTGAGCCATCTCTCCAAGACCTCTTTGTAACTCTTTAAAAAAGAGATGTTATTCCTATTTTACAGTGAGTCAGTGCTAAAAAACGTACCTAGCATGCACAAGACCCTGAATTTCACACCAGAAGGGGGCATCAGAACTCATTACAGATGGTTGTGAGCCACCATGTGGTTGCTGAGAATTGATCTCAGGACCTTCAGAAGAACAGTTAGTACTCTTACCAGCTGAGCCATCTTGGCTGCCCCAGTTTTAGCTTTTGAGATAGGGTCTTGCTTAGTATCCCTGGCTGACTTTCCACAATCCTCCTGCCTCAGCTGCACTGCTAGAGTTACAAGCATGTACCCCCACATCCAGATATAAATTATTCTTTGTTTAATTTTACTTTAAAAAATTTTAAAGTTAGTTTATTTTTATGTATATTGATATTTTGCTTACAGATATGTCTTTGTAAAGGTGCCATATCTCCTGGAATTGAAGTTAGAGACAGTTGTAAGGTGCCATGTGGATGCTAGGAATTGAACCCAGGTCTTTTGGAAGAACAGCCAGTGCTGAGATATCCCTTCTACCACCCCCCTTTTTTTGAGACTGTTTTTCTGGCTGTCCTAGAACTTGCTTGGTTCACAAGGCTGGCCTTGAATTTAGAGATTGACCTACCCCTGCCTCAAGAATACTGGGATTCTGGGGGGCTGGTGAGATGGCTCAGTGGGTAAGAGCACCCGACTGCTCTTCCGAAGGTGATAAGTTCAAATCCCAGCAACCACATGGTGGTTCACAACCATCCGATCTGGCTCCCTCTTCTGGAGTGTCTGAAGACAGCTACAGTGTACTTATGTATAATAAATAAAATAAATCTTAAAAAAAAAAAAAAGAATACTGGGATTCAAAGCATTTTTCCACACCTGGCTTCATTACTCTATTTTATAGATAAAGAAGCAAGCTCAGGGGGGCTGGTGAGATGGCTCAGCGGGTTAGAGCACCCGACTGCTCTTCCGAAGGTGATGAGTTGAAATCCCAGCAACCACATGGTGGCTTACAACCACCCGTAACAAGATCTGAAGCCCTCCTCTGGTGCGTCTGAAGTCAGCTACAGCGTACTTATGAAGAATAATAAGAAATGAATCCTTGGACCGGAGAGACCAACCGGAGCAAGCCAGGCTGTCCGGAGCAAGCGGAGCCGATTGGAGCCAGCGGGGCTGGCTGGAACAAGCGGGGGCTGTACTGGGGGCGGCCGGGAGCAAGTGGGGCTGGCCGGAGCGAGCGGGGTTGACCGCAAGAAGGGAAAAAAAAAAAAAAAAAAAAGAAGCAAGCTCAGAGAGATTAAGTGATCTTGCTAGTCAACAAGGAACCGAGAATCCATCTATGATCATCTTAGCCAGTGATCTTTCTGCTACACCTCACTTTAGGAAGTACAGTCTGCATTACTCTATAGTAGTTGTATAAAGTAATATTTCTAAAATGTGTTTGCACACCCCCTGGGAGTGTGGATGAGTGTGTGCTGGGTTCTGACAATCACCAATGAAGAAGCATTGCATTCTCTGATCCCCCTTTTCAAGACTGTTTCTCATCAGCCCATTTTGAAGGTGAGGAAAGAGGATAGTCCGTTAGGGCTGAATTGTCTAAAAGCAGCAGCCTGATTTAGAGCTGGGTGCAGTAGTACATGCCCGCTGCCTGAGTTTTTTTGAGAGGATGAGGCAGAAGTATTGCTTGGGTTTAGGAATTTGAAGTCAACCTGGGCAATAGTTTTAGACCCTGTTTCTTCAAAATAGTTTAGGTTTGAGATTGTAGTTCACATGTTTAATGCTTTCCTAGTGTTCATGAGCTCTGCTAACTTGTTCACCAAAGTCATTTCAGCTGCTGCATCATTCGTTCTCTCTCTCTCTCTCCCTCTCCCTCTTTCTTATCTGTATGTGTTGTAGGGTGGGTGTCTCCAGTTCCATACATCAGTTATGGATGTGCAAAGGTTTTACAGATGGGCGAAACTGCATAGTTCTTATCTTTTAAACTGCCTTTATAGCAACATATTGTGCTGGTGTCTCCAGGAGACTGTAGACAGTGATTCAAAAATCCTCTCTGGCCAGGGTGGGGTTCAGTGGAACGATATTTGCCCAGTATGAAAGGTGCCTTGGATTCCAGTAGCTAGGGAGAAGATGGTAAAGCTTGGCAGAGAGACTTGAGCTCTGGAATGAGGCTGTGAATTCTAGCTAGGCCAGCTATGAGCAATGGCCCTTGGCCAGACATTTTATCTCAGTTGCCTTCTCTTTAAAGGTACTATTACCTACATATTATAGAGTTGCAAGGATTAATTAAGATGACTCATGCACTGTAGTTAGATAGTGACTGGAAACAGTAAGCCCTGTAGTGTAGCTTTGTTCAGCTAAGCACAGCAGTGTATGTCTGGGATCCAGGAGGATCACAAGTTCTCCACCAACCTAAGCAATTTAGTGAGATTTTTTTTTCCCCTCAAAATAAATTTAATTTTTCTTTTAGACAGGGTCTCTCTATATACTCCAGGCCATCCTTGAACTTACTGTGTAACCAAAGATGACCTTGAACTCCAGAGTTTCCTGCTTCCACCTCCCAAATGTTGGGGTTATAGATACATGTGCCAGTCCTGGTTTCTCAACATTTTAAAAACAAGGCTTTGATGTATGTAGTTCATGGCTTAGCATATGTGAGACTCATGTAACCATATACACGTTCCTGTACACACGGGGGAGGGGGGAAAGAGAGAGAGAGAGAGAGAGAGAGAGAAAGCAAACTACTGTCTACTAAGTAGGGAAGTTTGTTTACCTATAGGAGACAATTTTAAGATGACTCTAGAGCCTGCATTTTCCCACTTGTTCTTGACCACCAGGGGGCATCGTTGTCCCTGAGCATTTTGAATCTTTCCAAGGTCACAATGATGTCGTCGTCCTCACTCAGGTATATTTGGACCTAGAGTTTACTTAGCTGTTATAGTCATGGCAGTCTTAACTTTCCCACCTATGTTCAGAAAGAAACTGTAGGGCTAGGGGTGTAGTTTGGTGTTTGAGTATTAGTAATAGCATGTTACAAACCGCATTAATTCCCAGCAATGAGGGACAGACTGATACAGACTCAGCTTTTGGGTGAAACCACTTAACCCCCTTCATCTCTGGGCTTTTACATTGATTTTATAACAATGAACACCAGGATTAAACAACTTCAAATAAATAAAATTTTGACCTTAAAATACAGAATCTTATCAAGGGGCTTAAAGAGGATGACATTCTCCCTGCAATTATTAAAACTCCAGTTACCATTATGGCCACCCAATATTGTCCCTTCAGCAGCCTCACCTGATGGGGACAGCCTCTGGTTACTTAAGGCACTGGAGTTCAGGCCTCTGATCTGCTAGCTAGTCTCTGTGGATAATTAACTATGGGGGAAGGAACCAGGTCAGACTATTTGGGGTTATGAGGAAACCCCATGTGAGATGCTAAATTAGGAGCCAATATTGATTAGTGAAGCTTTGAAGTCCCCGGGGAGGTAGTCTAAGGTTATTGCTTCTCAGAGGTGCAGCTTCTCTTGATAAAGTTCTCAAAAGAACTACCTGACTTCCAAGCCAGAACAACACTGCTGGGCAGGTATGAATATGTATATGAGCAAACTTGAGGAAATGGGGGTTTTCTTTCTCTTTCCAAATCTAAGCCAAAAACTACATCCTCTATAAACAAGGACTATCTGAACTTGGCTTACATGGAGACTGAGAACTCTGCACTTTGTCATGTGGTGAGATAAAAGGATTGTACATTTGAGGCTTGGCCTTTACAGATAAGGTGCTCTGATCATTGGGTCAGCTTCTCTCCACCCTTAGGCCAATTACACAGTAGGCACAGGAAAGGACAGAAGTTCTGAGGTGTTCTACCCCGGGGCGTTTAAGAGTGATGTGTAAGATCATCAAATCCTTGTGTCATTCACTGCAATGGTTTCTGAGGGAGAAATAAGAGAGAGAGCCAAGTAGGATACACGTCCTCGAGTCCTTTGGAAATACTGTGAATGATGGGACAAAAAGAGAGAGTGTCTAACACCTGGTCTTGAGTGGAGAGTTGCAGCTCCTGATCCTGTGTCTGAGGGGGCTGGCTCTATGGGGTTTTATGAAGAATGTCAGAATCATAAGGCCCAGGACCCAAAGACTGAAAGGTTCCTTCATATTAAGGGGGCTTTTGTAAGACTTAAGATTCCATACAGTTCACAAACATCACTAAACATTCAGGCTTCTGGTTTAGCTCTTCTCCACATAACGGGGTCAGTATCTGTAATTTCAAGATTTCTTCTGTTCACAAATGACCATCAAGCAACTAACTCTGGCATCATAGCGGGTTTTCTGCGTGATGTCACCTCCATGGCCATGAAGTCATTAATCAAAGACATTCTTTTAAAAAGCATGCCAAGCAGGTAGAGGAAGTGCAATGGTCAGTTGCAGTGTTCTGTGACCTTCAAATGTCGCGTGCTGGAGCTTTATCTTCAGCATTCTCCGGAGAATCCGAAATGTGTTAAGGGCAAAGGGAAAAGCCAAAGAAGGAAGTTAACTGAGTTCTCAGGCACATCCTTAGACACCTACAATCCCCTCCCCACCCACTCCTAATTAGCCTAATCCGCACGGTCCAATCCTCCCCGCTATAACATCTGTCAACGAATCAGATCTCGCCCCTCTTCCATTTTAGGCCAATGGCCGAGGCCGGGGTGGGTCCCCGGAGGGGGGCGGGCTCAAGTTTCGGGCAGGGGGCGGGGCCTCGCTGAGGACCCTGGGCTGGGCGCCTGTGCCGGTTTGTCTACCCTTCCCCTCAGCTGCCTCCTTTCAACCTTGTCGGCCGGTTGGCGCGGTCTCCATCATAGAGGCGACCGCTCCTGTTGCAGCTGCACCTCTCTCCCTTCGGTCCCTTCCCGCCAGGTCCCGGAGTTTCGCCCGCCATGGCTCTACTCACTGCAGCAGCCCGGCTCTTGGGAGCCAAGGTGAGCTTAAAGGAGGGAGCGCGCCACGGCGCACGGGGTGGGGCTGAGGCGGCCGCAGGGCCTCCGGCACCGGCTCTCCCTCCCACACCGGAGCGCAGCCCTCCGCGCCTTAAAGGGGCACGGCCCTGGCGAATCGCCAGCCCTTCCCGGAGCTCCTAGGCCATGTGCTGCGTGCCCTTCCGGCTAAGGTGAACGCTGCCGGCGCCGGCCTGCAGCCCCCGGCGACCCGGAGGCCCGGAGGCTCGCCTTCCTTCATATCAAGCATCCAAGGTGCAAGCGAGGGATGCAGGGCCCTGGCTGCAAGGCCAGAGAGCAGAGGTGTGGTGTGGCTCCCCGAATTAGGGAGAGAACTGTCGGAGGAGGAGTGGGGGGGGGATGTACAAATATGTTCACTTGGTCACTGGGGGCTAATTAGGGTGAGTCCTGTCAGGACCTGTTTCTTTCCTCAGTGTAATTGAAGCCTGTAAGTGACCCCGCCGTTTTAGTTTTGTTAGAGGACTAGAGCCCCCCCTCCCCCCCAGCTCCTCTTTGTCCTTGGGACTCCTGCACTTAATGTATATAGGAGGAGCTTGAATAGGGTGGGGCATTTCTGTTAAACCTGCTGATTGAGTAGCACATAAGGCTCTAGCAAGAACCAGAAAGGTTGTTCTTCCAAGCTACAGGCCAATAAATGAAGACAGGCGTGAGGTAGTAACACCAAGGTCACATGACTCAATTCTACTACCTACCAAGAGTATTTCCCCTTATTCCCTGGGGCCCTTTAATTTGATGGTTTGCCTTTTGAATTCTGAAGTTCAAGTCCAAGAAGGGATAACTTAATTTCATGTTATCACTACTTTGGGCTCTGCATAACTTGGGCCTTTAAACAGAGACCCAGCTGTGCTGAGGGAATCTTCAGCTCTAACCCAAGCAGGGACAGTCCCACAAATGACCTTGGCTTCTGTTTTAGTTTAAAGGAACTAATAGGTTTTCTCACCAGTAGATAGTTTGAAGCAGAGTACACCTGGAAGAAAGAAAAGACTTAGAATGGTTTTGACTTTCTGTGTGAGATGCATAGTTGTCAGATGTACCACAAAACCTGTAGGATTTATCTTGGGGCTTTTCTGTGTCCTGCAACAAGGTAGAGACTGGTTATTTGGTAGACACTTGTCTTACTTGGCTGTTGCTACTGCTGCTGCCAGGGAACTGGGTAAGGAAACCTCTTGGGAAATGAAGCAAGTTCTAGACGGTGTTTGGCAGAATGGTGGACCTATAATTAGATCGGTTCAGAGCTGTTAGCCCAGACCAGATAGTCTAACACAACAGTGAACTTGAAAAAGCCTTTGAGTTTACTTTTTGAGTTTATCTTGCTTCATAAAGCCCTAGGAAATTTCAGAACGCTTTGGGAGAATGACTGGGCCACATTTGTGTTGTCATTCTTTACTTTTATGTTAGAAGTGGAGTTGAGGATCCCAGAAACTTTACTAGTCTTTTGTACTCTGTTGGTCAAGTTGCTTGAATCTCAGTGTGCCTTGCACTGAGTGTGATGGTACATGGCTGTAATCCTAACACTGGGGAAACGGAGACAGTGGATACGTACTAAGTTTGAGGCCATTCTGAGCTACCTGCTTCTCCCAAGTAAAGAGGTGAGGCTTACTCTTGAAATCAGCAAGGGCAGCCGGGTGGTGATGGCACACACCTTTGCCTGTAATCCCAGAGGCAGGTGGATCTCTGTGATCAGGAGCTGGAGGCCAGCCTGGTCTACAGAGTGAGTTCCAGGACAGCCAGAGCTACACAGAGAAACCTTATATCAAAAAACCAAAACAACAAAAAAAATCAGCAAAGCTCAGAAACAGGACATGGGGACTCAACTGTAAAACAAACACTGGGAGGCTTAGACAGGAGAATCATTACAAATTCAAAGACATCCTGGGCTTCACAGATGTACAGACTTCACAAGTGTGATTGCTGTGTAAGCATAAGGATCTGAGTTCATATCTCTGCCTCCATCTAAAGGCCACATTTAGTTACATCACCTATGACCCTTATTGTGCTGGGGTTGAGGGAAGAGTGGAGCCAGATGGAACCTCAGGGTATCCTTTGCCAGTCAGTCTGTCAGGAATCAGGTCTTAAAGAGACTTTCCATTCAGATGTTAATAAGATGAAGACAAGTGTGACACCTGAAGTCCCAGATACACTGGGAAAGAGAACAGCAACAATAAAACAAAAACACACAAAACTGTCAAAGCCTAACAGAATTAAGGGGTAGAACCTGGAGAGGGCTATGCAGTATAACTGATAGTCTGAGGGGTAGAACCTGGAGAGGGCTATGCAGTATAGCTGATAGTCTGAGGGGTAGAACCTGGAGAGGGCTATGCAGTATAGCTGATAGTCTGAGGGGTAGAACCTGGAGAGGGCTATGCAGTATAACTGATAGTCTGAGGGGTAGAACCTGGAGAGGGCTATGCAGTATAGCTGATAGTCTGAGGGGTAGAACCTGGAGAGGGCTATGCAGTATAGCTGATAGTCTGAGGAGCCTTTCAGCATATCAGCATTGCTCTTCTCTGCCTAAACGTTCTAAATTAGCCCTGTTTCCTTAGTCATTGGTGACCAGTTTTACTTTTTTTTTTTTTTTTTTTAAGNAGTTCCAGCCAGGGGTGGGGGTGGGGGTGGGGGGCGAAGACTGGTGGTGGTGCACATCTTTAATCCCAGCACAAGGGGGTGTAGAGGCAGGCTGATCTCTGAGTTTGAGGCCAGCCTGGTCTACAGAGTGAGTTCCAGGATGGTGGAAGCTACACAGAGAAACCCTGTCTCAAAAGGAAAAGGGGGGGGGGGGGCTGGAGAGATGACTCAGCAGTTAAGAGCACTGATTGCTCTTCCGAAGATCTTGTTCAAATCCCAGCAGCCACATGGTAGCTCACAACTGTCCTTAATGAGAACTGATGCTCTCTTCTGGGGTGTCTAAAGACAGCTACAGTGTACTTACATATTAGATTAAAAAATGTTTGGGCCGGAGTGAGAAGAAAAAGTATCTGAAGACAGCTACAGAGTGCTTACATATAATAAATAAATAAATCTTAAAAAAAAAAGAAAAGAAAAAAAAGTCTGAAAATATGGAGATAGAGCTCAGTGATTAGTCTTAGATGTGCAAGACCCTAGGTTTATAAACCTTCAGTGTGTGCACTGCACTAATGCATGGTTGTAATTCCAGGATTGAGGAAGCTAAGGTAGGAAGATCTCAAGTTCCAAAAGTTTTAGGCCAGCCCTGGGCTACATGAAACCTGTTAAGGAAAAACAAACAAATAAACAAAAAAACAAATAGAAAAAGGATTTTTCTTTTAAACCAAAAAAATAAAATCTGTCAAGACCTATAGATATATAAGTAGACCTTGGCCAGGAGGTATGTAGCTCATACCTATCATTCTTTTTTTTTTTTTTAAATATTTATTTATTTATTATATGTAAGTACACTGTAGCTGTCTTCAGACACTCCAGAAGAGGACATCAGATTTCATTGTGGATGGTTGTGAGCCACCATGTGGTTGCTGGGATTTGAACTCCGGACCTTCGGAAGAGCAGTCGGTGCTCTTAACCGCTAAGCCATCTCACCAGCCCCCCATACCTATCATTCTTGAGCTCGGTTTTGTCCTGGTCTTTTCATAGCTGATCTGGAATTGGATAGGAATTGGAATAGGGCCACCAGGTCACCTTTAAGCTTTTGAAGTCAACATGCTTTATCAGCCCTATCTAAAAGGAATATTGTTTTAAGAATCTCACCATGTAACCCAAGTCTGGCCAAGAACTCTTTCTTAACCCCCATGTTAAGTCTGCCTCAAGGCTTGCACCATCGTGCCCATCCTAAAGGGGAATTCTGTGTCAGTGAGAATTATTTCTCTAGGCTAGGCTGTTTGGAACTTTGAAAAGATCAGTGCAGTTTTACATTAACAGTGACTTGCAGCATGTTCACACCACTACTTCTTCCCCTCCACCATTACTTATTTATTTCTCCCCCCAAGATAAGGTTTTTCTGTGTAGTGCAGACAGGCCTCAAACTCAGATACATCTGCTCTGCCTTCTGCCCCCCAGGCACTAGAATTAAAGCCCGGCACCACCATGCCCAGCTTCACTGCACATTTTCTATAAGCCCTAATCTGAAATTAATCTCAACAAAGCAGAGTCGTTTTTCTCCTGTAAAACCCAAAACTTTTGAAGGCAAAACTCTGATCTCTGGACATTTACCTTCCTTGACCAAGTGAAACTTAATGTTAATTGTGGGATAAGTCTATTTGTTCCTACTAACCTTTAAATTGTTAGCATATGACTTCATGGCTCAGTCATCAGTCAGTCAGCAAGGACAGAAGTGTGGGTGAAGAAGTAGAGAAGAGCTCTGTTGGCATTCCCAGTTCTTAGAATCCAAGCATGCAGCACAGGAAACCAGACTTGGACCTCAACTAAAGCCACATCATAATTTCTTGTGCAACTTTAGCACTATCTTCTTAGCATCTGCCAGTTATTTCCACTGCCCAGGTTTTCTTAGGCACCATTATCTGCCATGCTTGCTGATTTGATGAGATTGTGATCCTGAAGAAACGGGATGGAATCTGACAGTTTATGTTTATATTTTTTGAACTGATATGTGTTGCTGGGATTACAGGCATGACCTACCATGCCCAGCTTTATTTATTATTTTACATGACTTTAGAAAGGGTTCTTGTAAAACCTAGAGCGAAGTGTTAGGAGCTAAAACTTGTTTTTTAAAAAAACCTAGCAGAAGTGAGGAAATAATTTATTATTTTCAAGAAAATGCTAAGGTGACATTTGGTGTATATGTAATAATTTGTGTCTGGGCGCATGTCACACAGCAATTACGAATGGTCAGAGGGCAGTTTATATGAGTTAATTTTTTTGCTCCTTCTATAAACTCAGATCATCTGGTGTGGCAGCAAGTGCCTTTACCTGCTGGGCCTTCTCTGCAGCCCAGGGATGAATTTTCAAGTTAAAAGTAATACAAGCAGCTGGCCGTGGTGGCGCATGCCTTTAATCCCAGCACTCGGGAGGCAGAGGCAGGTGGATTTCTGAGTTCGAGGCCAGCCTGGGCTATACAGAGAAACCCTGTCTTGAAAAACAACAACAACAACAACAACAACAACAAAAAGTAATAAAAGCTAATACATTAAAAAAACAATAAATTGGATCTGGAGAGATGGCTCATTAGTTAAGAGCATAAACTACTCTTGAGGAAGACCTGAGTTGGTTTCCAGCACCTATCCCCTTCAACTCCAGGTTCAGGAGATCCCATCCTGGCCTTTGTGGGCATCTGCATGCACATGCCATACTCAGATGCATAAATTAAAAGAAATCTTTAAAAATTAATTTTATAACCTAGGCATGTTGGCATTTAACGTAATCCCAGCATTCCGAAGGCAGATGCACATGGATCCAAACTCTTATGAGTTTGAGGCCAGCCAAGGCTGTATAGTGAGGCCCTGTCTTCCGCACATAATTTTAAGAATACTTAATAAAATAGTCATACAAAGAGCAGAATGGATTTATGCTGAAACAAAAAATTAAGATTCTATCCTTTGCTTTCGATTTGGGCAACTCAGTCTCTTTCTGAGGTATGAATGATAATCTTTGATGGTCTTCCTCTCTGAAAATTAGTGGATTTGTAGGAAAGATACTGTGAGAGTGACCGGTAGGAGCCAGCAAGATGGCTCAGCAGGAAAAGCCACTTGGCTGCTAAGCTTGATGACCACTCCGGTCCCACGTGGTGGAAAGACAGAACCAATTTCTGTAATTTGTCCTCTGACCTCCACAACAAAGCCATGGTGTGTATGTGTGACTCAAGCACTTTAGTAATGTAATACAAAATTTAAAAGGAAAATGATAGGTAGACTTTATCTTCTTTTTAAACAAACAAACAAACAAACAAACAAACAAAGAAGGTATTGTAGTCCTGGCTATCCTGGAATTCTCTCTGTAGACCAAGCTGGCCTCAAACTTAGAGATCTGCCTGCTTCTGTGTCCCATTGCCAGGATCACAAGAGTACACAACCGCCGCCTAGCTTGACAGGTACAATTATTAAGAGAATTCTTATTAGTATTACGGGGGTCAGAGTATAAAATCTGGACTCCTCTGCTGGGTCTGTAAGTGGCCTGACCAAGCATTGCAGGCTAGCTTCCAGCATGATCATTGTGAAACACGGAGTGTAAATGGTTTAGTTCTATGACCTGATTCTGGAAACAGAGGAGTCTTTGTCCTAGGCCAGTTCACTGTTGTTGTTTGTTGTTGGTTTTTCTTTCCTTTTTTTGGTTGGTGGTTATTCTTTTATTAAATTTCCTTTTCAAGTTTCTCTGAGACAGGGTTCCATATAACAGAGGCTGATCCTGCTTCTACCTCCCAAGTTCTAAGGTTATAGGTGTACTACTGTGGCAGGCCTTCAGGTCTTAACACTAAGGAAGCAGGCGTGAGTCTCACAATGTAGCTCTGGCTGTTCTAGAACTTAATGTGTGTGGACTAGGCTGTCCTCAAACTCACTGTGTCTCTAGTTCTAGGATTAAGGGTCCACACCAGTGCGCCCTGCCTGATTTAGTTCACTATGAGTATGTTTGTGTATTTTCCTCTGAGAGTTATGGCTTAAAATACCCCCACCCCTGAGCTAAAGAAAAGTTTTTCTTTCTTTTCTTTTTCTTTCTCTCTCTCTTTTTTTTTTTAAAGATTTATTTAAGCTGGGCAGTGGTGGCACACGCCTTTAATCCCAGCTGAGTTCCAGGCCAGCCTGGTCTACCAAGTGAGTTCTAGGACTGCCAGGGCTACACAGAGAAACCCTGTCTCAAAACAAAAACAAAACCAAAAGATTTATTTATTCACTTTATGTACACACTGTAGCTGTCTTCAGATACCCCAGAAGAGGGCATCAGATCTCATTATAGATGGTTGCTGAGATTTGAACTCAGGACCTCTGGAAGAGCAGTCAGTGTTCTTAACCCCTGAGCCATCTCTCCAGCCCAAGAAAAAATTTTCATAGCATTATCATAACTCATTTTTTCTCTTAGCCCTGTAAAATAGAGGTGATATATTTTTTTGATGTCAGCCCATTTGAGAACCATAATCTACTTCCATCAATAATTGCAAACTCACCGGCCCAGGTATTTTGTGCCTACAATCCTAGGTTTCATTGATGCCAACCTGGGCTACATAGTGGGACCTTGTCTCTGAAATAAACAGATCAGAAGTAATCAGTCAGGTGCAATACAAGCACACCTGTAATCCCAGCACCAGGACTCAAGCAGGAGGAGCTTAGATTCAAAGCCAGCCTGGGTTACATGAGATCCTGCCTCAAATAAAATGAGCAAACTCAAGGCAACTGCATATGATATGAGGGTTGAAAAAGCTTCTTAATGGTTGTGGTACTTGAACTTTCACGATGTAGGGAAGGAATCCTGGCTGTCAGCCATTCACCAAGCTGTGGTAGCAGCTCTCCCCAGGAAGGAACTAACCTATTGAGTGAAGTGGCTGCCTGATTCGCCTGACAGCTGCTGTTCAGTGAGGTGACTGTGGCAAGCAACCAGAAACGGAAATCCCTGGTACCACGCCTCCAGGGTGGGGGAGGAACTGGGAGATAGAAGTTCAAGAGTGACTCAGAAGTTTGTAATCTGCCTGTCCTATCAGTGAGAATAACCTGCGTGTACTGTACAAAGCCATTCTGCAGCTCTATGTGGCAACCATTTGTCTGAATGGAGGTGTGCCTGGCTTGGATGTGACCCTCCCCAAGCACCTCCTTTCCAGAGCTGCAGACATTTTAGAAAGTTTAGGGAGGATTTAGGCACAGGTTCCAGGTTAGTGTGTTTATATACTGAGTCCCAGAATACTCTTGGCTATAGAGTAATAACCCTGTCTCAGTAACACCCCTCACAAAAATAGGAAATCGAGGAATTATTTCCTGCTATGTTGCCAAAGGGAATTAGAGACTCACTTTTTCCTGTAGAGTTTAACTGGCTCCTCCTGTGGTAGCCAACAATTCTCTGTTTTTCATTTTGGTTTTTTTTTTTCCTTCTTTTGTGATAGGGTCTCACATAGCTCTCGAACTGGGATATGGTTTGTAACTGAGACTGTTAAATTCCTGACCCCTCCTTCTACATACCTTCCACCTGGTCGCGGGTTCACTCTGTAGCCCAGGCTAGCCTAGCACTCGAGTCTTCCTGCTTCAGCTTTTGTAGTGCTTGGATTACAGGCCTGTCACCACCATGCTACAAGGCCACTGCATTTTAAAAGAAACAAGTACTATACAAACAAATACTTATACACAAATCAGTATCTTGCATGCTTTAAATTTTTTTCTTTTTGGTTTTTGGCTTTTGGTTTTTCCAGAAAGGGTTTCTTTTCTTTTCTTTTTTTTTTTTTTTTTTTTTTTTGGTTTTTCGAGACAGGGTTTCTCTGTCTAGCCCTGGCTGTCCTGGAACTCACTTTGTAGACCAGGCTGGCCTCGAACTCAGAAATCCGCCTGCCCCAGAAAGGGTTTCTTTATGTAACGGACAGCCTTAGGTGCCCCAGAACTTGGTTTGTAGACCAGCTGACCTTGAACTGCAGAGATCTACCTGTGCTGAGATTAAAGATTTTCACCACCTCACCCAGCTTCTTGTTTTGTTTTGTTTTGGTTTGGTTTGGTTTGGTTTTTTGAGCCCATGTTTCTCTGTAGCCCTGGCTGTCCTGGAACTCACTTTGTAGACCAGAAATCCGCCTGCCTTTTCTCCCAAGTGCTGGGATTAAAGGTGTACGCCACCACGCCCAGCCCTCACCCAGCTTTTACTTAATATTCTTTTAAAACTTTATGTATATACGTGGTTTGCCTACATGTATGTCTGCGCACCACCTGCTTGCCTGGTTCTTAGATCCTCTGGTACCGGAGTTACCATGATTGTGAGCCAGCATGTGGGTGCTGGGTCCTCTGCAAGAACGAGTGTTCTTAACTACTGAGCCACCTCTCCAGCCCTCCTACATGCCTTCACACAAATTATTTCCTATAGTTTATTTAACTGTTCTGAAAGTGGCTCCTTGTGTGTGGTGCATACTATTATAAGTGTGTAGGTACATGTATGAGTGGAAGCCAGGTGCAAGGCTGGGTTTCTTCTGTCACTGTTCACAAATGCTTTGAGACTGGATGCTTACCCTTTTCAGGCTAGGCTGACTAGCTCTTAGGATCCCCTTTTCTCTGCCCCATGGTTTCTGAGATATAGATACAAGCAGCATGCTTATTATCTTACTGCTTTTTTTTTTAACCTACATATTTAGAAGATGCTAATTTGGATACAAATGCATTTAAAATAAAATATGTTAAAATATTCTGAAAAGAATTTACAGGTTATATTTATTTAATAAAATGCCTAGTAATTTTATAAAACAGCTACAATTTAGTATTGATGTCTTGCTTTTTATGAGGGTATTGGAGATTTGGGCTTGGTCTTCATGCTCGCAGAGTAAACACTCTTGCCCACTGAGCCATCTCCCACACCCCTAGAATTGGCTTTTTATTATCATTTTAGAGATTTGAAACGTGGGATTATTATGTTAGGTCTCATAGCCAACAAAACAGAATGAAATTGTAGACCTACATTTAGGACTTGCTTCAATTTTTCATGTAAACTACAGATTGAAATTAAGTCCGAGACTCAAGTCTGTATTTCCATTAATTCCTTTACTTTTGAGACATGGTACATGGCTGGACTCAAACTCATGCAGCTGAGAGTTATCTTACTCTGTTTCTAGTGCCTCTGCCTCCTGAGTTCTGAGACTATCGGCTTTATCACTACATACATAAAGTTTATGGTGTTCTTTGAGGGAGCGGAGTGGGGATCCAAGACCTTGTGCACATTAGACAAGTTCTTCTGTATACCATCTGTGCCTGGTACCTGTGGGAGCCGGAAGTGGGCATTGGACTTCCTAGAACTAGAGTTACAGATGGTCGTAAGCTGCCACATGGCTGCTGGCAATCCCTGGTTCTCTGGAAGAGCAGCCAGTGTTTCCATTTGCTGAGCTCTTCTCTGGCCACCTCTGTTTTGATTTTTGTTGTTTAGACATGTCTCACTCTGTAGACGTTGTGATCCTATTGCCTCTGTCCCAAGGGCTAGGACTAAGGTGTGTACCATCCCATGCTGGGCTTTCCTTCTCAAATCAAGTATTCTGCATTCCCTGTAATTAAAGTTGTTCTAACTTGAATTTTTCCTTCATCATTTTGAGTAGGGGTTTTTTGGGGTTTTTTTTTTTTTTTTTTTTTTGGTTTTCCAAGACAGGGTTTCTCTGTGTAGCCCTGGCTGTCCTGGAACTCACTCTGTAGACCAGGCTGGCCCCGAACTCAGAAATCCACCTACCTCTGCCTCCTAAGTGCTGGGATTAAAGGCACGAGCCACCACACCTGGCTCTTGAGTAGTTTGTTAATCAAGGTTTTAGAGAGTCAGTGAGAGTGTGTGCGTGTGCCCGTGTGTGCATTTGTGCATGCGTGCATGCCTGTACAGTGCACATAGATAATATATAAAAATGCTAGGAGTAGAGGGACAGGGGCACACCTTTAATCCCAGCACTTGGGAGGTCGAAACAAGCGATCTTTGAGTCTGAGGCCAGTCTGATCTATATAAAGAAACCTTGTCAAAAAAAAAAAGGAAAAATAAAATTATATTTGTATATGTATCTATATCTATGTAGATATCTATGTAGATATAGATAACACTTACATGTGTGTGCATGTTCACACAGATAAAGAGGCAAACAGGATGCCTGGAATAATAGTATGTTTCCATTCAAGTTCCTAAGTCTGAGAACCTGAGAAGTACCAGCATCAGTCATGGTGTTCAAAGGCAGATCTGCTGTGTGCTTGGAGAAAAGCTGGGAGAGACAAGAGACTGGTTTACTTTTTCTGGGTTTGTTTTTGTTTTTTGTTTTTGTCCTTCTTTCTGTGAGGCCCTCTGCTGATGGGGTAGTCCATACCCACATTGACCCTGTAACTTTCTTTTCACTTAGTCCCCTTCGACTTACTTTCTAAGTTCTTCTAGAAACACCCATCTTTTAGGCATTTTTAATACTCTTTAAGTTGACACCTAAAAATAAATGTCACAATAGGGTAATTTACTACCATTAAAATTCCTCTAATTCAAGCCAGGTGTGGTGGCCCGTGCCTTTAATCCCAGCACTTGGGAGGCAGAGGTAGGTGGATTTCTGAGTTCGGGGCCAGCCTGGTCTACAAAGTGAGTTCCAGGACAGCCAAGGCTACACAGAGAAAACCCTCTCTCACAAAAATCAAAAAAAAAAAAAAAAAAAAAAAAAAAAAAAAAAAAAAAAAAAAAAAAAAAAAGAAAGAAAGAAAATTTTATGTGTATGGATGTTTTGCCTGCATGTGTGCCTGGGTGCCACTCGCATGCCTGGTGCCTGCAGGAGCCAGAAGTGGGCCCTGGGTTCCCCAGAACTGAAGTCATAGGCTGGCTGTGAGTCACCATGTGGGTGCTGGGGTTGAAACCTGGGTCTTCTGCCGGAGCAGGTAGGTAATGCTCTTAACTACTGAGCCATCTCTCTAGCCCCTCTGTTGATCATCTTAAGTAGTTGTCTGTCAGTTGCTTCTTTGTAGATATTCTATGTGCTTTTAAAACCAGAAGGGATGTTCATGGGCAATAATCCTTTCCTACTTCGCCTTTTAAGGGGCAAGACAGAACATGACAATTGTCGTTTGCATCAGTTGTAATAAGCATCTTTGTATAATCAGACATGCAACACCCTGGTTGCTCCTGTCTGGTTCTCTGGAAAATAAAATAAACCATGAGAGTTAGGAAAGCTGTTGTGAAAGGATTGGACAGGTTAATTGAATAAAGAGACTTTAATGATGCAGACATCCTAGCAGCAGCAGCAATTGCCAGTGGGCCACTCAGACATATTGACAATTAAATGTGGATGCACTAGACACTTTAACAACTGTTGCCCAGAAACTCAACAGTGTGAAGGACAAGAACAGCAGTGACACTGTGGGAATGAGAAGCAGAATTACCAGCCAGCTGCTCAGCTTCATGCCAGAATGTCCTAAAAGGTGAAAATGGAGCGGGAGACTGAGTCACCTAAACCCCTTGATAGAAAGGCGTTAGTAAAGATTTTGTCTTCGTCTCTTTGCAGAACTCATCCTGCCTCGTCCTTGCCGCCCGGCATGCCAGTGCTTCTTCCACGGTAAGATCTGGCAAGGACCACAGATTCCTTGCCACAGTCTGACCTCAGAATAGAGTGCTTGGCAACTACTTACCTGATTATCCTAAGACTGAAGGAATTAGGCAGTAATTATTATTGTTGTGATTAGTATAACACTGTTTAAGGAAATTTATTCAGTGGAACATACTGTGGAAATAGCAAATGTTCCCTCTCCTTTTTGCTTTTTGTAATGCTAAGCATTAAAGCTAAGGCCTCAAACATGCTAAGAAAGCAGCTTTTCACTAAATCATACTCATAACCCCTGAATGAAGTAAAATTTACAGTTAAAGTTTTTGTTTGTTTTTATTCCTGGTACAAGGTCCTGATATGTGGCCCTTCTATTAGGTTAGGTTCAGGGTGACTTTACTAATCCCGCTGCCTCAGCCTCTTGAGTGCTAGGATTATAGACATGCGCCCACCATTTCTGATTTTGTTTGTTTGTTTGTTTTTGTTTTTCAAGACAAGGTTTCTCTGTATAGCCCTGGCTGTCCTGGAACTCACTTTGTAGACCAGGCTGGCCTTGAACTCAGAAATCCGCCTGTCTCTGCCTCCTGAGTGCTGGGATTAAAGGCATGCGCCACCACGCCCGGCTCATTTCTGATTTTTTAATCATTAAGTGAGCATCATTGTCCATATCTAGGACATTCCATCTCTGCAAAATGAAGCTCTTTATTACCTCCTCCCCATGCCTGGCAGACCAAGAAATGCTAACAAGCATACTGCACATACCTTCTCCACAGTAGGAAACCCTGTAGATTTTTCTTCCATCACTTAACTCTTCTATTTCTGTTTCTAGAATTTGAAAGACGTACTGAGCAATCTGATACCTAAGGAGCAGGCCAGAATTAAGACCTTCAAACAGCAGCATGGGAAGACAGTGGTGGGCCAGATCACTGTGGACATGGTAAGGGCTCTGGTGACTTAGATGAGGAAAATAGCTCTGTAATCTATGCCACAAAGGTACCATTTTCTTTNCAGCATGGACCTTCACTAAAGAGACAGTAACACCTCAGCATGGACATTCACTAAAGAGATAGTACACCTCGCATGGACATTCACTAAAGAGACAGTAACACCTCAGCATGGACATTCACTAAAGAGATAGTACACCTCGCATGGACATTCACTAAAGAGACAGTACACCTCGCATGGACATTCACTAAAGAGACAGTAACACCTCGCATGGACCTTCACTAAAGAGACAGACACACCTCGGCATGGACATTCACTAAAGAGACAGTAACACCTCACATGGACCTTCACCCCAGCATGGCATCTTGTAACATTCTGGTCAGTTCTAGAAATTCAGCCCCAGAGACTGCCTCCTGAGTGTAGTCTTGCTAGAAAGATAGTAAACATCTTTCTGGGCTCCATGAAGCTCCACCCAGCTTTATTTAGTCTGGTCACTGATGATTGGTTACAACTTCCTTCCTTCAGATGTACGGTGGCATGAGAGGCATGAAGGGACTTGTGTATGAGACATCGGTTCTTGATCCTGACGAGGTAAGACTCCATTGTCCACCAGTGATCATGCAATCACATTTGGCAGCTGGGCAGACACACAGTGCACACACAGTGCACACACACACAGTGCAGGTATGGATAGGAGCTGAAGAGTGCGCTTTCTCTCTAGTACATCACTGTACAGAGTAAGAGCAAAGAGTAAGTATGTGAACAGTGAATATTTGAAAGTACTGGGGTTTCGTTTGGTTTTGGTTCTCTTTTGATGGTTTGGTTTTGTTTGGTTTTTGAGATAGGTCTCACTCTGTAGCCTTGGCTGACCTAGAACCGACTGTACACCAGACTGGCCTTGAACCCATGGCAGTCTAGTGCAAGCATGACTTTTTTTTTTTTTTTTTTTTTTAAATCGTAATCTTTAATGCCAGCACGCAGGAGACAGAGATAGGCAGATCTTCTGAGTTCGAGGCCAGCCTGGTCTACAGAGTAAGTTCCAGGACAGTCAGGGCTACACAGAGAAATCCTGTCTTGAAAAACAAATAAACAAAACCACATTTATGGGACTAGAGAGGTGGCTTAGCAGTTAAGAACTCATACTTTTTTTTTTTTTTTANTTGTTTGTTTGTTTGTTTGTTTGAGACAGGGTTTTTTCATGTAGTGCTATCCTTGAACTCACTCTGCAGACACGGGCTGGCCTCTAAAGAAGAGATTCTCCTGCCTCTGACTCTACCTCCTAAGTGCTGGTATTAAAGGTGTATACCACCACACCTGGCCCCATAAATATATTTTTAAGTAAATAGATACTTTACTTTGTATGTGCGTTCGTGCATATGCCAGGTACAAGTGCCACACTGTAAGCCTGAACATCAGAAGACAATCTTCTCACACCACGGTGTAGATCCCAAGGATCAAACTCAGGCCATACGCCTTAGTGGCCAGTGTGTCTACCCACTGAAGGGTCTGGTGTAATTATATGATTGACAGATTAAATAAATTTGGTTGTAATTCTCACTTTTCTTTCTCAAGGGCATCCGTTTCCGAGGTTATAGTATCCCTGAGTGCCAGAAACTGCTGCCTAAGGCTAAGGGTGGGGAAGAACCCCTGCCTGAGGGCTTATTTTGGCTGCTGGTAACTGGACAGATGCCCACGGAGGAACAGGTACAGCCAAGAGCATTGGCCCTTCCCCTTCCCCTTCCCCTCCCACTCCCTCTTCCCCTTTCCCTTCCTTGCTTCTCTCTAGTCAAAATGTACTCCTCAGCTGCCCATAGCTAGAGTTTATAATTATAGAGTGTGCTTTGAGAAGTATCAGCAGAGTCTGACCAATTCTGAGTGGATTGTACTGAACCCTGCTGGATTATCTTTACTCAGATAGTACTGTTCTATTTTTCTGAGCATATCTCCTTTTTAACAGGTATCTTGGCTCTCACAAGAATGGGCAAAAAGGGCAGCTCTGCCTTCTCATGTGGTCACCATGCTGGACAATTTTCCAACCAATCTGCATCCTATGTCTCAGCTCAGTGCAGCCATCACAGCCCTCAACAGTGAAAGCAACTTCGCCCGGGCATATGCAGAGGGAATGAACCGAGCTAAGTACTGGGAGGTAGGAGATTTGAGTTGGGTGAACTGTTAGGAACTGGGATCAGAGAGCACACACACATTTACCATGAGTGAGGCCCCAAGTTCAGTCCCCAAAACGTAAGAATTCAATGTAAGATAGTACACTTGTTTTCTGTTGAAGTCATAAAGAAAATAGAGCGTGGGGTCTCCTATTTTTTCCCCTATCATCCTATTTATTTGAGCACTCACACAGCATGTGAAGGTCTGAAGACAATTTATAGGAATTTTCTTCTCATACAATGTGGGGTACCAGGGATCAAACCCAGTTTGTTAGGTGCCATTATCCAATGAGCCGTCTCACCAGCCCAAATAAGAAGAGCCCCCCCTTTTTTTTAAGATTTATTTATCATTATATGTAAGTACACTATTGCTGTCTTTTAGGCATACCAGAAGAGGGCATCAGATCTTATTACGGATGGTTGTGAGCCATCATGTGGTTGCTGGGATTTGAACTCTGGACCTTTGGAAGAACAGTCAGAGCTCTTACCTGCTGAGCCATCTCTCCAACCCCAAGGAGACCTCTTATGAAGCCTTAGGTTTGGGTGAATGATATTTAATCAACTAGGAGGACTAATGTCAGCCACTTTCTGCAGACAACCCAAGACACTGTCAGGGCTAGAAAGGTGACCAGTATCCTGCTAATAGGATCCCGCAACAAGCTTTATTTACCAGTTTCAACACTGGTTGGAACTCTGTTATTGGATGTGGAAAGGCCATAGTGTGCTGTTCAAATGCATAATATAGCACACACTGCTTCCGTCCCTTTCCAACTCTACAGAGATCACAGAAGTGCAGATTATGTAGCTAGGTTTACAAAAAGACACCTGTTTTCTTTGTGTGTGTGGAGTTGGTGTGTGTATTGGCCAGGGGTCAACATCAGGTGTCTTCATTATCCTTTCTACTTTATCTACTTTTTTTTGGTTTTTCGAGACAGGGTTTCTCTGTGTATCCCTGGCTGTCCTGGAACTCACTCTGTAGACAGATCTTTCATTGAAACGAGCTCATTAAATTGGCTTGCCTGCCCTGCCAGTAAGCTCCAGGGAATCCAGCAGTCTCGGCCTTCCCAACACTGTGTTACAGACACTGTTGCTGTGCTTGGGTTCTCACAGGGTGCTGCAGCTCTGCAGAGCTGCTTGAGGAGTAAGCACTCAGCTGACACATACATACAACACACAGACACATACCTACATACATCCATACACACATATAGATCAGACATGTACATACAGACACATACATGTATACACATACATTCAGATACACATACAGACATACATACACATACGTATATATATATATACACATAAATATCCCATACTACTTTATTAAACAGGGTGTTGAAAGGATCTTGCTATGTAGCAGTTACTGTCTTTGAACTCACTGTATAATCCAAACTGGCCTTGAGCCTTCCGAATGCTGGACCACACCATTTTATGAGATGCTGGGGATGGAAGACTATGTATCCTAGGCAAACACTCTTAAAGATTCACTTATGTATTTATATATGAGCCATTGTGAGTTATGTGCAACATATGTGGATGAGAACCCATGAAGACCAGATGTTAAATCCCCTGGGACTGGAGGAATTAGGGGTGCTTGTGTGTCAGAGCATGCATGTGAAGGTCCTACCACGGGGAGCCCAGGAGTTGAACTCAGGACCTTAAGCTTCATAACAAGTACCTTTTCCTGCTGTTCAAATAATTGTTATAGCTGGGTAGTGGAAGCACACACCTTTAATCCCTTGAGAGGCAGAGTTTGAAGACAGCCAGGGCTACACAAGAAACCTGTCTTGGGAAACAAAACAAATAATAATTATTATTTACTGTGTAGGTTACAATAATAGGAAAGATTGCCATGAAGTCAGTGATTCAACTATAAGTTTCATCTTTTGGGAATGGATTATCTTATGTGTATGAGTGTTTTGCCTGCATGCATATATGTATGTGTATCACATGTGTACAGTGCTTGAAGAGGTTGGAAGAAGGCATCAGATCACCTGGATCTAGAGTTACAGATGGTTGAGAACTATCATTTGGGGGCTGGGAACTGAACTCAGGTCCTCTGTAAGAGCTGCTAGTGCTCTTAACTGCTGAAGTGTATTTTTAGCTTTTTCTAAATTTACAAAGAAATTTTACAATTTCTTTTTTTTTTTTTTTTTTTTTTTAAACAATTTCTTTGTAAGTGGCCAAATTCACTGTCACTAAAGCCCTGGGCATTTTGATATCTGAGACCTCTAGTTATCATCACTTGTCCTATGATATTGGCGTGATGCTCTTAAGATCCAGTATCAGGGGGTTGGGAATTTAGCTCAGTGGAGCGCAAGGCCCTGGGTTCGGTCCTCAGCTCTGGGGGAAAAAAAAATCCAGTATCAGTTGTTTTTCTTATCTCAGTAGCCCCTAAAATTCATCTTTTAGAAATACACTAGTTGCTGGGCAGTGGTGGCTCATGCCTTTAATCCCAGCACTTGGGAGGTAGACGTGGGCAGATTTCTGAGTTTGAGGCCAGCCTGGTCTACAGAGTGAGTTTCAGGACAGCCAGGGCTACACAGAGAAACCCTGTCTCGAAAAGCCAAAAAAAAATAAGAACACTGACTGCTCTTCCACAGGTCATGAGTTCAAATCCCTGCAACCACATGGTGGCTCACAACCATCTATAATGGGATCTGATGCCCTCTTCTGGTGTGTCTGAAGACAGCTACAGTGTAATTATATATAATAAAGTAAATAAATCTTTGAGGGAAAAAAGGAAAAAAGAAATAGACTATAGTCAGCTAGGTATAACAATGAATGCCTTGACTGTCCTGGACTGCAGAGATCCACCTACAGTATGCCAGTACCACCCAGCAAATCATACTTTATAATAATGCCTATAAGATATTTTAGCGGTATCCAAACATTTCATATGGTTTTATTGGTTTAGATTTTTTTGTTTGTTTGTTTGTTTGTTTTTCGAGACAGGGTTTCTCTGTATAGCCCTGGCTGTCCTGGAACTCACTCTGTAGACCAGGCTGGCCTCAAACTCAGAAATCCGCCTGCCTCTGCCTCCTGAGTGCTGGGATTAAAGGCGTGCGCCACCACGCCCGGCTAGATTTTTTTTTTTTTTTTTTTTTCGAGACAGGGTTTCTCTGTATATCCTGGCTGTCCTGGAACTCACTTTGTAGACCAGGCTGGCCTTGAACTCAGAAATCCGCCTGCCTCTGCCTCCTGAGTCCTGGGATTAAAGGCGTGCGCCACCATGCCCAGCTCGAAGATTTATTTTATTTATTATATGTGAGTACACTGTAGCTGTCTTCAGACACCCCAGGAGAGGGAGCCAGATCTCGGATGGTTGTGAGCCACCATGTGGTTGCTGGGATTTGAACTTATCACCTTCGGAAGAGCAGTCGGGTGCTCTTACCCGCTGAGCCATCTCACCAGCCCCCGATTTATTTTTTGTACACATGCAAGACCCTTTTTTTTTTTAATGTTCTTTTTTCTCTGCATCTTATGACTGATAAGTGATAGCAATGCAAGAATCTTGGCCAGAATTTTATAGCAGTGGAGCTAATGAGGCATGAGAATTGTGGTCAGCTACATTCCTACAAGACAGTTGTAGTAGTGGCATGGTATTGCTTTGGGGGAATTTTTTAAATTTTATTTTTGAGATTATATTATAATTATATCACCCTCCCTTACCCTTTCTCCCTCTAAACCCTTCCATATACCTCTCTTTGCTCTCATTCAAATTCATGGCTTCTATTTTTCATTAATCTGTGTCTATGCGCATGTCTGCATGTGTTTTTCTAAATACATAAATATGACCTGCTTGGTCTGCATAATAGTCTGTAAAATATAAATGTGTATGTTTTCACTGCTGATCATTGGTATTTCATAAAGAGTATGCTTTCCTTGGGGCATGGTTTTCAAAATTGATTGATTGATTTACATATATGGGTGTTTTGTCTGCATGTGTATCTGTGCCCCATGTACACACCAGAAGAGGGCACCGATCCTCTGAATCCGGAGTTAACAGATCATTGTTAGGTAGTATGTTGGGAACTGAACCTGGGTCCTGTGCAAGAACAGGAGCTCTTAACCACTGAGCCATCTCTCCAGCCCCATATGTTACAAAAAAATTTAAGTGCCAGGTATTGAGCCCGGTGTCTTATATGCTGCATAAGTTTTCTATCAAAGTATACATGTATCAGAACTGGAGCTTTTGCTGGTCAGTAATTGGTCAGCACTTTGATGTGGACACTAAAACGTAGAATTAACTTTAAAACATTATTTTAAAGAAATAAATAATTAATATTAAACAGTGGGCCGTGAAATGGCTTACATGTAAAGACATCTGTACAGTCCTGGAAACCTAACTTCAGTCCCTATGGAAGGGGAGAGAATCTCTCTGTGAGCTGTGCCATGTTCCACCTCCCTCTGTGTGCCTGTAAAGGTGACATCTTAGCAGGTGTTCAGTAGTGCCAAGTTATAGCATCCTGGAGAAGACCACAACTGAGCACACCAGGGTTCATATTGTAGTTTAATAACTAAGGTCTGGGAACCTCAGGTCTTGATCTGTGAATATGAAGTGATGTATTTAGTGGAATGGAAACAATGGGGATTGTGTGTTAATACACAGCAGATGCTATAAACCTACATACTACAAAGTATACTTAATGTGTAACCACTCAGCATACAGCTATCGATGCAAAGGACACTAAGTGTCACAGCCTAATGCTTTGTGGATAATTCCTTTTTTTTCTCCACCTTTCTTCTCTTCAGCTCATCTATGAAGATTGTATGGACCTGATTGCCAAGCTGCCGTGTGTTGCAGCAAAGATCTACCGGAATCTGTACCGGGAGGGCAGCAGTATTGGAGCCATTGACTCTAAGCTAGACTGGTCCCACAACTTTACCAACATGCTAGGTTACACAGACCCTCAGTTCACCGAGCTCATGCGTTTGTACCTCACCATCCATAGGTGAGCTCCAGTTGGTGTTATGCCCCAGGGCCTGGATTGATGGGAAACTTTGTTTTGTTTTTATTTTTGTTTCTTGAGACAGGATCTGTCTATGTAGCCCTGGCTGTCCTGGAATTCACTCTGTAGATGCTGGCCTCATACTCATAAAGAACTGCCTGCCTCTGTTTCCCAAGTGCTAGGATTAAAGGCATGTGCCACTATGCCTAGCAATGGGAGCTAGGTATTGGGGTATGTTTCAAAAAACAAAACAAAACAAAAAACTTCTTAAAGTTATTGTCTTGGAACACAGGGTCTGTAGCAAATGGGAAGAAACATCTTGTAAGGGTTGAAACTAGGCAATAAATAAGGAAAGAAAGCTGAAAAGCCTAAGGAAATTGCCTCACATAAGGGAGTCCAACTTCCCAGGAGCGCCCTCTTGTGGTCATTACTAAACTGGGCTGGGTAGCTGAGAATGTGTGTGATATCCCTATCAGTGGAAGAAGTGGGGAGTAGGCATCCACTGACTGTGCTCGAGGGTGTTATTAGCCCATGAGGCCAAGATGACAAAAGAAATGTCTGTGTCATAATCAGCCCTTCTCTTTCTCCCTTTGGCTCTGCCTTACATCCCCACAGTGACCATGAGGGTGGTAATGTAAGTGCCCACACAAGCCATTTGGTGGGCAGCGCTCTTTCAGACCCTTACCTGTCCTTTGCAGCAGCCATGAATGGGCTGGCGGGGCCTCTCCATGGACTAGCAAATCAGGTGAGACTGGCCTTTCTCTTTGTTTCTGTTCCATGTTTTGTTTATACTCACATGTGCTGTCTCTTATCTTGACATGTTTCCCTTGTCGTGCACACTCACATTTCTCTGCCCACCCTTGAACTTAACATGTAGGAGGTGCTTGTCTGGCTGACACAGCTACAGAAGGAAGTTGGCAAAGATGTGTCAGATGAGAAGTTACGAGACTACATCTGGAACACACTCAACTCAGGACGGGTAAGCAACCAGGAAAGAGACTAAGACCCAAACACTGCAGTTCCAAAGAAAACTCCAGACCACTGAGACCTTGTCTCAAGGGAAAAAATACAGAAAATAAAATCAGTTCCTGCATTAGCCAAGAAGGGGCTTTTTTTCTATAGTTTCTCCAATGTTTTCCTTGTGAATTTAGTTTTCTTTTTATGATGTTAGGGCTTGAACCCAGCGTTTTATGGCTAGGCAAGCATCCCACCACTGAGCTGTATTTCCAGCCCTTACTTCATTTATTCTTAGACATGTCTCACTGAGCTACCAGATTGACTTTGATTTACAGTCCTGCATGAGCACCAGGACCAAATCACCCTGAGAATAAAAAGAAGAACCTTCTACCTGAACATGCCAATTCGTTTATCTTTTCCTGTTCTTTACAGGTTGTCCCAGGATACGGTCATGCAGTACTAAGGAAGACTGATCCACGATATTCCTGTCAGCGAGAGTTTGCTCTGAAGCATCTGCCTAAGGATCCCATGTTTAAGCTGGTTGCTCAGCTGTACAAGATTGTGCCCAATATCCTCTTAGAGCAAGGCAAGGCTAAGAACCCTTGGCCCAACGTGGACGCTCACAGCGGGGTGCTGCTCCAGGTGAGTCCTCTCCTCCCCCACCATTGTTCTCTGCCAAGCACAAGACCAGCTCCCTGATCAGAGCAGGGCCATGGACCCAGAGATTCGCTGCCTTAGTCCCCAAGGCCTGGCACTTTTGTACTTCGTTGGTGGGGAATGTGTTCATGTGTTTTTGCCATGTGAGGGCATAAAGATCCCAGGGTGCTGTCAAGTGTCCCCTTCTGTTGCTTTCTGGCTTTGATGGGGTCTCTTATTGAACCTGGAGCTCATTGATGCCACTAAGTGGTGACAAGTTCAAGTGGTCCTCCTGCTTCCAGGATTTCTTCCAGGATTTCGGGCACATGTCACAACCCTGACTTATGTGCAAGTTAGGAATCTGAACTTGGGCCCTCAGCCTTAACTGGCAAACAGTCTACTAACTGAGCTGTTTCCTTGGCTTCTGGCCTTAAATACATGGATTTTCTTCTGTGTGTGTCCGTCCTCACAGAGCCCTTTGATGTACTTGCTATAGCAGGCAGGGGTTGGGGTTGAGCTCTTGACTTGTGACTACTTTCCCTAATGTTCTTTTTATTTAAGGCTGACTGGGCTAAGACTGAGGAAGAGGGGTGTTCCCATGTTACTGTGTATTTGCATGTACCACTCTCACACAAGGCTTCCCTTCTACCTCAACAGTACTATGGCATGACGGAGATGAACTACTACACAGTCCTGTTCGGAGTGTCTCGGGCACTGGGTGTGCTGGCCCAGCTCATCTGGAGCAGAGCCCTAGGCTTCCCTCTAGAAAGGCCCAAGTCCATGAGCACGGATGGTCTGATGAAGTTTGTGGACTCTAAGTAAGGGTAAAATGGGAGACTGGGGGGAAACTGACTATAAGAAAATGAGGAAGCTTAAAAATAAAGTGTAATTTTGTTTTGTTTCAGGGGCCTTTAAGACTTAAGATTAAACTGTATCTGAGGCACTGAAAATACATTTGAAGTTAAAATATAAATTAAGACTTGAAAGACAAAGTGACCCCTTCTCCCCTCACCAGCTCACCTCCCCCTCCTGGTATGAGCTGCCCACCAGCTGTAGGATGACCGGGACTGAAGCATGTGGTCAGGGTTAGATCTGGCTACCCACCATCTCTAGAGCAAAAGTCAGGCTCCTCTTCTTTAGGTCAAAGCAGGTTACAGACAACTCAGGGGAGCTTTGTTTCTGCTCTGCCCCCCAAATCATCTACGCCAGGGATAGGCCCCCTTTATTTCCATTGAAATCATGTTGGATGTCAGCTGTGTCCAACACTAGGGTCTTTTCCCAATGTACACAAACACCTCCTACCTAGCAAGATGTCTTGGTTAGCTGGAGACGCTTTGGCAACTTTTTATGCTATTAGATGATCATAAATGGCGTGGTATTTATTGTGACCGGCACCCAACATTTGAGTTATTTCTCCTTTTACATTATACCATTAAAGTTAAGGTCTGGGGAGTTGTGTTTCCTTCCAGGCCTCTATACCTGCTGTGCCTCAAGCTGAGGATGCTGGGGGTCTCCCTGTCCTGAACTCAACTAGGGTCCTCTCATAGCAGGTCTGTCCGACCTGTGGTCTTCCCGGTCATTTGGCTTTATCAGTACTTAATGTGAACTAGTTCTTTTACTTCCATGGAACATAAGCCACTATCTTCTGACCTTGGTTTCTCCTGTTAATATGCTCTGGCACGGAACAAGGGCTCAGAAATGACCAGCCTCTTCGGGGCCTGGTCCCAGGGGTTCTAGCCTTTCTTTTTGAACAGCAGTTACACATAGTTCCCATTGAATATTAGATGGACCTAGGGCTGGGGGCATTCAAAACAGTAAGCCTTCTTCTCATCCCATGTCAAGGAAATGGTCCTTTATTTATCAGTGTCTTTTGCTCTTCCCTCAAGTAAGAGCTCATAGCACAGCACTTATTTTAGCAGCCCCATTTGCACAGATTTTCAGTGACTCAGAATGCTCTACTGCCTTTTCTTTGAGAAAGGGTTGAGATACACTCCTGTCGTGCCCCCTCCTTATCCCAAAGCTCCTGCCTGTGTTTGTATAGAACCCAACTCCAGCACCACCACACCGTTGAGATGGACACACTGTAAACCCCTGGGTAACTGTTAAAGTCATGATGCAGACTTCAGGTTGTTCTGTATAAAATGAAAAATAATAAATGTTTTTATTAACAATGTTTGAGCTTGCTCTTACATAAGGCCTGAAAGACTCATTGTGAAAAGGGGGTCTGGTTAGCAAGGTCTGAAGCAGTGATTCTGAGCATTCCTCCTCAGGCAAGCTGGACATTCAGAGGGAGGCTGACTTCCAAAGACCTTGAGTCTCTCCCCAAGGTTAAGAAGTCTTTACCTTTAACCCTCTTCCCTCCTAATTTGGACAGACTATAACAGAGACCTCACAAGTTTTTGTCTGACTAGCCCAGTGGGTGAAAGGAACAAGAAGCCTACCAAGGACAAATGTAGAAGGACACTAGGGGGCGCTTGCGGTTAGTGTGTCTCCTTGTCCTTTTCCTTAAGGAGGCCCCCAAATAAGGGTAGTCTTCGGAGGCACTAGATACATGGGAAGTCTAAGACCATATGGATCTGTCCTGAAACTCCTGCTATAGATGACTTTATGGAAATGTCTATAAATAGGCGAGAGGGTGGGTAGTCCTGGCCTACAGGATGTGCTGCTATAGTTAGCAGGGACACTGTCCAAGAGGCTGTCTTACACCTTTACTCATGCAGGAAAGGAAGCTATGACTTTCTTCTGCTTATTGTGTTACCCCCCACCCCAAGAAACAGTACCCCATTCCCCCTCAAAAAATGACAAATTCACACTGTCACCATTTATTGAAGTTTTATAAAAACTCAGGCCACATGGAAGAAAAAAAAGTACATCCCAACAACATGGACTGCACAGTTGAATGCTTTTTCCTCTGCTCTGTGGCACTGTGGTAAAGCAGCTCCTCACCTTCTACCTGTCAGACAGCATGAACATGTTCCTAAACTGAGGCAGGCTGCCATTTCTCCTGAGAATCTTAGCAGGGTAAAGGTTTCTTGCCAGCCAGTATCTCTGTGTCAGGAAGTTACTACTGTATTCCCCTGACCAGGCACAGAGACGGCAACAGCCCTGGTTTTTTTATTTGGTGTGCAACGGCCTTGGGCATGTGAGGCTTTCAGAATGTGCCTGACGCTTTCCTGTGTATCTGTCTTACTTCCGTACCTGCTATCTTTCCTGTGCTCAGACAGCATGCAGCCCAGTTTAGGAAGAATTGAGAGGGGGTTAGACCTCTCAGAGCAAGAGCCAAACCAATAAATAAAACTGGGTGTGAGGAGGGCTAGAGGTGCGGGAACACTCCCTCGTCTCAAGTTTGGTGCACTTCATGGAACATGAGTTCACGAGGGATGGCTGTTTCTGGACCAAACTTGGTTGCTGCCCGGCGCTCAAAGGCAGCAACATTCTGTTTTACAACCTCATCAAAAAACATGGTCGCCAGCTGGGAGTGAAGCAGAGAGCGGAACTCAAAGGAAATCTGGAAACACAGAGACAGACACATCAAGGCCATGTGGGTAGCTCCTGGCCAAATCAAGGACACTGATCTGTGATCCCCTTCTCTCTCTTTCCCTCCAGACATCACTTAGGAATCCTAACTTAGAACTGAGCAGAATGTAAATCTAATATGGACTTTGACCTCTGAGTACTTGATGACTTGAAGTGTTAAGTGTTCAGTTGTATCCTTAGTCCCAGGCCTGTGTCACAAAACCTGACTCACCGAGAAGTCCACAGTGCAGGTTCGAGGGTAGGAGGGAATACCAGGGCTGAATCTCCAAATAGTTTCTAAGTGGTTGAAGAGCTTGCCGTCAGTGCAAACAGCCTGGAATAAAATACATTCGTCTAGTTAACTCCTATTGTTAAGGAAGAGGGGTAGTGTTAGAGCAACAGTTCTTAACCTGTGGGTCACAACCCTTAGGGGTTTATCAAATGACCCTTTCACAGGTCACCTAAAACCATCAGGGAAAAGTTGACACTTTGATTCATAACAGCAGCAAAATGACAGTTATGAAGTAGCAACAGAAATAGTTTTATGGTTGGGGGCTCACCACAACATGAACTGTATTAAAGGGTCTTGGCATTAGGAAGGTCGAGAACCACTGAGCTAGAGGGTTCAGCTCAGTGGAACCACTTACCCAGCATATGTGATATCCTAGGTTGGCCCAGCATGACTCAAAATAAGTAAAAGTAGTTTTCTTCCCTTTAATGTTATATTTGGTAAAAAAAATTTTAACACAGACATCAAGTAATTACAGGAAAAGCCAAAGTAGTCTTTGACCGTGAAAATGGTAAGGAACATAAAACTTCCTGGGAAGTCCCTCCCAGGCAGGCCTCACCTTGACCATGTGTGGTTTGACCATGGAGACAGCAGAGGTATAACGTTCCAAGACAGGTGGAAACCCAACCTCCAACTGGGCTTTCAGGTGACCCTTACGGCTGGATACTACCAGTGACTTCTTACACCACGGCACAAATTCTCGGTACTCCTGGACATTGGACACCACCTCAAACATCTCCTGCATTGAGTACCTAGAGCAAGAGGAATCGGAGGCCAAGGAACTGCCAGCGAGTCAAGGCTTCCTTGCCATTGATTGGTCTTGAAATAAGACCTATTAACCATTATTGCCCATTAACCAAGGAACACAATTAACAATTAACACCAATTAACCAATATTGCCCATTAACCAAGGAACACAGACAAACCCGGATGATGTGTTTTACAATTAGAATGAGAGCTTCCCACCCCACCTGGCAAGGTCTCATGTAGCCCAGGTTAGCTTTAAACGCCGTAGAGTTGAGGTGATCTTGAACTTCTGATGTTCCTGCCTCTACTTCCTGAGAGTGAGCTGAGATTACAGGTGTGCACACCACACCTGGTTTGTGTTAGGGACCACACATAGCCTTGTGCATGCTAAGCAAGCACTCTGCCAACTGAGACACATCTTCAGACCACAATGCTTTTATATTATTTTATCCCAATACAGACTGTACACAACAGGTTGCCAGTTTTATTGGTAGTCAGATCTCAAAATTTCCTGTTTTGTATGGAACATGTATAGATCAGAGAACAACTTGCAGCAGACAGTTCTCCATTGTGTGGATTTGTGGAATCTATCAGGCCTTGAGGCTTGTTGGCAGGTGCCTTGACATGCTGAGCCACTGGAGTTTTTTTTGTTTTTGTTTTTGTTTTTGTTTTTTCGAGACAGGGTTTCTCTGTGTAGATCTGGCTGTCCTGGAACTCACTCTGTAGACCAGGCTGGCCTCAAACTCAGAAATCCGCCTCTGCCTCCCGAGTGCTGGGATTAAAGGCGTGTGCCACCATGCATGGCTGCCACTGAAGTTTTTAAAAGTCTTGTATAGCCCAGGCTGACTTTAAACTGTGGAGCCCAAGTTGGCTTCAAATTCCTGATCCTCCTCACTCAACACCATGAGTTCTAGGAACATACCTCTACGGCTTCCTAGAAACGGCCTGTGCCTCCATCTTGCCCATAACACAGTGGAGCTGGTAATACTTGGTTTGCGTGCTCATGAGGCCTGAATGAGATGATCTGGGTAAAATGCCTATGTGTATGGACTGGAGAGGGAGCTCAGCAGCAATGGTAGATGCTTGTTTGGCATATGGGAAGCCTTAGGTTCAGTCCCCAGTACCCACATTGGGGAGCTCATGGTAGTTTACAACCTCTGTAATTTCAGCTCTAGGAGGGTCGAACAACTCTCATCTCCCATGACACCCACATTCGTGTATGTGCACATACCTCACACAGTTACATGCATTTAAAAATAAGTCTTTAAAAAATTAAAAATAGGGGGCTGGTGAAATGGCTCAGCGGGTAAGAGCACCCGACTGCTCTTCCAAAGGTGATAAGTTCAAATCCCAGCAACCACATGGTGGCTCACAACCATCCGTAACGAGATCTGGCTCCCTCTTCTGGAGTATCTGAGGACAGCTACAGTGTACTTACATATAATAAAATAAATAAATCTTTAAAAAAAAAATTAAAAATAGAGCCGGGCGTGGTGGCGCACGCCTTTAATCTCAGCACTCGGGAGGCAGAGGCAGGTGGATTTCTGAGTTCGAGGCCAGCCTGGTCTACAGAGTGAGTTCCAGGACAGCCAGGGCTATACAGAGAAACCCTGTCTAGGAAAAAAACAAAAACAAAAAAAATAATAAAAATAAAAATAAATGGGTGCAGCAGTATTCACCTGTAACAACACTGGGGATTGTTTACCTATTCAACCTAGCAGCTTGTATGTAACAGGTGCTCAGAGTACTTACTCAGTAGTACTCAGTACATGTTTTTATTTGTCAGGAAAATAATGCCCTGCTGTGTGTGTGTGTGTGTGTGTGTGTGTGTGTGT
>LR755190.1:128036-185296 GCA_902729485.2 Mus minutoides | reverse complement strand
ACTACATAGAAAAATCCTGACTCAGAGTATTTTACATCTATTTGTGTATGGGAGCATGTATGCCACAGTTTGTACTGGAAGTCAGAAAACAAACCCCAGCAATTGGCTCTCCCCTTCCACAGGGCAGATCCAGGGGCGTCAAACTCAGGTCGTGAACCTTGGCCGTAAGTATCCTCACCTCAAATGCCATTTCACCACTGCCATCTCCTTTTTAGATAAATCTGATTGTATAGCCCTCAGTGCAGGTTAGTGGGCTGAAACCGATAGGGATCCTCCTGTCTAGGGCTGCTAAAGTTATAAGCTTCTACCACCACCAAATTTTAAAAGATGAATGTGTATGTTTCAGGGAGGGGATGTACACATGAGTGCAGGTGCCCACAGAATCCAGAACAGGACACGAGATCCTCTGGAGCTGAAGTCACAGGCTGCCTAGTGTAGGTGCTAGGAAATGAACTCAGCAGTGCAGGCACCTAGACATTAACCCATTTCTCCAACCTCCTGCCCCAATATTTTTATAGTTAAAAAAATATTTTTTCATTATTTTATGTGCATGAGTGTTTTGCTTCTATGTTTATCTGTGTATCAAACATGCTCCTGCTTGAGGTCGTGGTAAGCCTTCAGGTGGGGCTGGGAAACAAACCTGACCCTTTGCAGCAACGAGTGCTCTTCTGAGCCAACTCTCCAGTCCCTTATAGTTTAAATTTTTAAAAGCATTTTTGCTATAGCTGGACATGGTGGTGCATGCCTTTAATCTCAGCACTTGGGAGACAGGCCAGCCAAGCCTAAATAATGATACCTGTATCAAAACAACAAAAGCCTGACATCCTGGTAGCGGTAAAGCCCATTTAGTCCCAGAATTTAGGAGGCAGAAGCAGGCAGATGTCTGAGTTTGAGCCCAGCCTAGACTACATAGTTCCAAGGTAGATAGCCAGAGGTATATAGTGAGACCTTGGCTCAAACAACAATAACAAAAGGCTGTGACTTAATTGAGTCCTGTAATAGAGTGGTTTCTTAGCATGTTCAATCCCCAGCACTGCAGAAAAACAGTAACATGGTGGCACATGTCTATAATCCCAGCTCTAGGGAGGTAGGTGGAAGCAAGATATAAGTTCAAAGTCTTCTTGACTGTATATCAAGTTCAAGGCCAACCCTAGGCTATGTGAGAGCCTGTCTCAAAATGTGTGTGTGTGTGTGTGTGTGTGTGTGTGTGTGTGTGTGTGTGTGTGTAATAGGTATGATACAGCTCTGGCTATGTAGTCGGTAGAAGCTTCAATCTTAGATTACAGGCTGTACTACCTAGTCGGTTACCTTTCTATGATGTAACACGTGTAATACACATGCAGAACAACTAAGGTGGGAAATTTAGGTTGAAAGGCTGGCAGCAAAAACGTTGCTGGGGAGACAAGTGGCCCAATATGAATCTTACCCACTACTGGTATATGGTTATTTATTTGGAGGGGAAAAAAAGAATGCTCACCCCATGATCCTACGCTCCGAGTAAGCCTTTCGCTTGTTGGTAAAGGGGGCAGCAAAGCCCATGAAGGAACGACTAGGAGGTAGGCCAGCCTCTGTTGCCAAGGCCTGGGCAGCGCGAGGCAAGAAGAGGTTACAGGAAATCAGAAACCTAGCGCCAAAAAGAAAGGAGAGGCAGCGTCACGATTCTTTTTTTGTATTCAACCAGTTCCAGGTGAAGGGGAAGAGGGATGCATCATGGAGGAAGGTCGTACGGGCAAGCTTTTTTCTCCCTAGCACCTGCTGCAGCTAGCTGGGCTGGCTGGCCAGGCAGTCACGAGTGTGAAAGGTCGAGGGCGGCTGAGGACAAGGCCAGGAGTGGGGATGGGAAAAAGAAGGGCACGTCCGAAGTGCCAGCTGCCTTTGGGGCAACACTACTGCTGCAAGCAAACTGAAGCATCTCTGACGCCAGGGTCAGGCCAGGCACATCAAAGCCAGAACGCCGGCGAAGGCCCAGAAGTGGCTAGCACGGACCCGCCCCGAGCATCTAACTTGTACGCGTATCTCCAGAGCTCCATTCGAACTCCCAGGGCACTACCAATGCCAGCCCTTCTCCGGCCTGCCGTTTAAAGGCTGCCACCCTCCACCGCTGAACTTCGGGGTGCCGGGCGACCCCCTCCGGTCCTGCGCGGACGTCTGTGCCTGCCTCTCACCTCATTGGCCGCGGCGGCCGCGGAGGGCCCGGGGGCGGGGTCGTGACGGAGCGCGCGCCCCGGTAGAGCGAGAAGCCGCAGCAGCTCCGGGCGGCCGCGCGCGTCGGGGCCGGGAGCCTCCGCGCGCCCGCAGAGGCCATGCGCGCGCCCCTGCCTGGCACTCTGGGCGGCGGCGAGCTGCAGGGGAGGCCGGGCAGGAAGGGCGGCGCGAGCTCCGGCTGCCTTCGCCCTGCTCTGGCCTGCGCGCCGGGTAGGCTGTCACTGAAGCGGTGACCGCAGCTCCAGGTCCCCTCACGTCACGCCGTTGCCAGGGATCGGGAGGAGGGAGCGCGAGGAAGGAAGGGGCAACGCTGCCTGTCGGGAGATGTAGTTTCTTTGACACCTCTGGCGTGAAAGAAAGGGCGCTGGGTGCGTGTCTGAGGAGTTGCAGAGATGGCTCGGGGGAGCGAGGTCGCCTGGCCCAAACTACTTGGCGAGTCTGTGGTCACAGGACCTGCTGATACGTAGACGCGGAGGCGACGTCGTGGGCGTGTCAACGGCAGATGTCTGTAGATGTCCAGAGGAACGTTTCTCAGAGCCCTTTAGGAGAGGCTCTTTTCATCCTAGTGCCCTTTGCAGTGCCTGCTGCCGGTTTACGTTTTTGGAAAAGGATATTAACGTTGCAAATTCTGGGCTGACTTGCATAATCTCTCCTGATCTACACGCCCTTCTCTCTTCCTCTTCCTCTTCCTCCCCCACTCATTATTGGAGACAAGACCATTCAGGCCTTGAATTTGCTGTGCTCCTTCATGAACGTCCCTAGGAGCAGAATTTCCTGCCTAATATTTATGGAAAGAAGTCTGAGGCAGAAGCAGGAGGGTTGCCACGAGTTCCAGGTCAGCCTGGGCTACATACCCAGTTTTAGAGTAGCCAGCTCTACACATGAAGCAAGCCCTACTCTCAGACCAAACCAAACATAAGGCATAGTTTGTTCTTTGAGACGCCCTCGCTATATAAGCTTGGTTGCCCTGGAACTGTTGGATATCGTCCTGCCTCTTAGCTGCTGAGATTACAGACATGCGCGCCAGGAAGGGACGACTTTGGAGTGTCATGATCTTGCTCTGTAACCTGCGCTGGCTTTGAACTCATATGCATCCTCTTGCCACAGCTTCCCAGTTGCTGGAATTTCAGGTGTGAGCCACTACTAGCCAAAATTTACTTTTAGAGAAAAGTACCATCACTGTCTGGAAAAATGTGTACTCAATGGAGGATGAGACATCACAGGCAGAAAGCCCAAAGGTGAATATCACGTCCCAGGATTCAAGGAGAAAACAAGAGCTCTTGGGAAAAGTACGACCAAAGGAAAAAGAGAGAAGAGAAATAAACTACAAACTAGAAAGAGATTAGCCAAGACGGGTGCAAGAGCAAGCAAAATTCTCCGGTCTGCCACAGAGCAAGCTCTGCTTTCCCTCTGCTGGGTTAAAGCTCCCCACATTGATTCGAGCTTTGCCTGACAATGGAAATGTGCTGGCAGGAAGAAGACAGGCAATCAAAGCTACATTGTGATACAAGTCAAATGCTTTACACAAATAGACTCAGAGTCAAGCGGAGGCTAGCCAGATGCCTCGGTGGGTAGGGGTGCTTGCTGCTCAGTCTGCTCTGAATTCAATCCCCAGGACCCCCTATGGAGAGACCCAGCTAAACACACACACAACACACAACACACATGCGGGTCCCCCCCACACACCATAAACACACATACACATCCTCATGCACACACACACATACACATTCTCACACACACACCATGCACACACACATACTCATTCTCATGCGCGCACACACACACACACACACACACACACACACACACAGAGGGAAAGAGAGACTTTAATAAAAACGACCAAATGAATGTTTTCTCTCTTTTTCTTTTTGCTTTCTCCCACCCTCTTGGGGTGGGCAGGGGGTGGTGAAGGGAGCATGAAACCTCCAGGTGCAGAATGATTGCATTTCTAACACGTTTCCTTCCAAGCCCTTCAGGGAGAGCCTGCAATGTCTTCATTCCCATGTCCCTTCCCTTCCTTCCAGTTCAAAGGTAGTGTTCCTTCAGCGTATGACCTTGAAGGGCAATTCTCTGGTCTGAACCCACCTCCTCTGACGTCTGAGACAGCTGCTTGGAGTGAGGAGTAATGTTAACTGGGATACATGACTGAACTGTGACCTCATTAACAGGGCCTTCACAGAGTTAACTGCCTCAGAATCCCTAAGGTCCAGGAGCCCTACAAAACCAATGTGCTTGCTGTTCTCCAAGTAATTAAATAGCTAATTACTCCCATTTAATCCTTTCCTAGTTCATTCCCCTTACCTCTTGTTGTCCTCCTGACATTTTACACCAATAACTTCTTTTTTTTTTTTTTTTTTCTTTTTTTGGTTTTTCGAGACAGGGTTTCTCTGTCTAGCCCTGGCTGTCCTGGAACTCACTTTGTAGACCAGGCTGGCCTCGAACTCAGAAATCCGCCTGCCTCTGCCTCCTGAGTGCTGGGATTAAAGGCGTGCGCCACCACGCCCAGCTCAATAACTTCTTTTAAGTACTGACTTCAAAACACCTCCTCCAGGAAGACTCTCTTGACTAAACCCATATCAGTACTCTGCTCTGAATATTGGATTTCATAAAAATAAGCCATGTATCTTATATTTTCTCCTTGCTTTATGTGTTGTGTTATATTTTCCTGGGCTGTAAACATTTCAAAAAGAGGCACTTGCCATAACTTTTCCTTTAAAAACACAAACAAAAAAACTTTTGTTTGGGAGCTGGAGAGATGACTCAGAAGTTAAGAGCACTGGCTGCTCTTCCAGAGGTCCTGAGTTCAGTTCCCAGCAACCACATGGTAGCTGACAACCATCTATAATGGGATCTGATGCTCTCTTCTGGCATGTAGGCATACCTACAGGTAGAACACTCATATACATAAAAAGTAAAATAAAACCTTTTGTTTGGTTTTGAGATAGGGTCTCATATAGCTCAGGTTTTCCTCAAACTCATAATTTAGCTAAGCAAGGCTGACCTTGAACTCCTGATATCCCTCTTCATGAGTGTTGAGGTTACTGGCTTGTGTTACCATATACTTGACTATAACTTATTTGTTCATTTTGAGTCAGGGTCTCTCTACATAGCCCTGGCTGCCCGGGAACTTCCTATGTAGGCTAGGGTAGCCTTGAACCCTCAGAGATCTGCTTGCCTCTGCCTCCCAAGTGCTGGGGCTAAAAGTATTTGCCACCACACATAGTTAAGCTAGAACTTCTAAGTTTCTACCTACCGACCAGTTAGTGTGGTAAAGTATATATACTGAATATTTATATTTGTTAGTGTTGTGGGGAACCCATCAGAGAAGACTACTCAGTCATAGGTTTAAGCCAATAGAAAGTCTTTATTAGCTGGTTGGTGTCTGAGATTCCAGGGTTGCTCCTAGCTTTTCTCAGGGTGATTATTTTTTGTTTGTTTGTTTTGGTTTTGGTTTTTCGAGACAGGGTTTCTCTGTATAGCCTTGGCTGTCCTGGAACTTACTCTGTAGACCAGGCTGGCCTCGAACTCAGAAATCTGCCTGCCTCTGCCTCCCAAATGCTGGGATTAAAGGCGTGTGCCACCACGCCCAGCCAGGGTGTTTTGTTTTTTTTTTTAAGATTTATTTATTTTATGTATATGAGTACACTGTAGCTGTACAGGTGGTTGTGAACCTTCATGTGGTTGTTGGGAATTGAATTTAGGACCTCTGCTCGCTCCTTTCAACCCTGCTCTCTCTGGCCCAAGGATTTATTTATTATTACAAATAAGTACACTGTAGCTGTCTTCAGACACACCAGAAGAGGGTGTCAGATCCCATTACAGATGGCAGTGAGCCATCATGTGGTTGTGGGATTTGAACTCAGGACCTTCTGAAGAGCAGTCAGTGCTCTTACCCGCTGAGCCATCTCTCCAGCACTCAGGGTGATCTTTTTTTTTTTTTTTTTTTTTTTTTTCGAGACAGGGTTTTTCTGTATAGTCCTGGCTGTCCTGGAACTCACTTGGTAGACCAGGCTGGCCTCGAACTCAGAAATCCGCCTGCCTCTGCCTTCCGAGTGCTGGGATTAAAGGCGTGCGCCACCACACCCGGCTTTCAGGGTGATCTTTTAAAGCACAAAAAAACCACGTCCTAGTTGACATGCTTCAATTAACCAGAAAAGTTAGCCGGAACTACAGAGGCCAAAAAGCAAAGTCAGCACATTAGGGACTTGCCCACAACTCGGACTTTGATGGATTAGGCCCTTTGTTTTCATTTTGGCAAGTAAATTATCAGTGTGCCAAATTTTCTGACCTGAATGTTACTTCCATCATGGAGTTGGTTGTGCTAAGGTCTGGAAGGCCTGTTATGTTATAAGCCTCTGTGTGGATACTGGGACTTGAACTCAGGTCTTCTGGAAAAGCAGGCAGCATTCCCAAATGCTGAGCCTCCACACCCAGCAATTTCTGATTTTTAAGGTCAGGTCTTAGTAGTCCAAGCTGACCTGAATGTCAAGGCTGACCTTGAACTCCTGATGCTCCCATCTTTACCTCCCAAGGGCTTGGATTACAGGTACGTTTTACCATCCCCAGCAAGTTCTACAAATATCCCGTTCAGAAGTTGAACTCAGGATTGTCCTCATAGTTGGCCTTTGTCAACAGTTCCATCCCTCTCCACACATTCCCTTGTAACTCCAGATGTGTCAATGTTACTAAACCATTTCCTCTCTTTCTTCCCTGGGACATCCTCTTTCTTGCTCTACATAATATTAGAAATTAACCTCTAGTCCTTCCTCTTCCCATCTGCCCAGAGATTCAGTCTGTCTCTCTCCCTGGTTCACCCCATTCCTGAGCCAGGCACATGACTCCAGCTCAACTCCTGACTCGGAATTCTCAGGTTACTAAGAGCTATTTTGAGCACTAGAGGGTGTGTGCTACCCTCCTTCTCTTGGGCCATATCCTAGCTTAGGCCATCACACCCAATGGCCAAGCAAGCATCCATGTGACCCTCAGCTACGTTCAGTTCCTATCTCTTCCCTCCTCCTCTTCTTCCTCCTCCTCCTCCTTCTCTTCTTCTCCCTCCTCCTCCCCCCCTCCTCTCCCTCCTCCTTCTCCTCCTCCTTCTCTTCATCCTCAGATATAAAGTGCCAGTTCCCGACACTGATTTCCTAGTCTTGGAAAACCAACTAACCAACAAACAGTAACAACAAAAACCAACACTTGTGTGTGAGGTACTTTTATTTTTTTTCAATTTGTAATTCTATGGATCAAATCCAAGGCTTCAAACATGCTAGGCACTTATCCAGAAATTTCTCCGTGTAACCCTGGCTGTCCCAGAAATCCAGTGTCCTAAGCACTCTTTTTTTTTTTTTTATGGTTTTTTCGAGACAGGTTTCTCTGTATAGCCCTGGCTGTCCTCGAACTCACTCTGTAGACCAGACTGGCCTCGAACTCAGAAATCCACCTGCCTCTGCCTCCCAAGTGCTGGGATTAAAGGCGTGCGCCACCACCGCCCGGCTTAAGCACTCTTTCATTTAAAAAAAAAGTTTACATTTATTTACTTACTTATTGTGTGTACACATAAGCATTCGAATGCACTTCTGTGTGCCATAGCGTTCGTGTAGGGCAGCGGGCAGACATCAACTCTGTTGTTCCGCTACTCCAGTCTCAGGTAGTAAACTTAGGTCATCCACACCATCTTAACACTTAGCTGTATCCGTATCCTCAGCCCTCTTTTCCTTTTGTCAAGATTTGTTTTATTTTTATTTTTCGTTTGTTTGGTTGTTTGGTTTTTCCAGACAGGGTTTCTCCGTGTAACCCTGGCTGTCCCAGAATTTACTTTGTAAACCAGAGTGGCCTCAAATTCACAGAGATCCTCCTGCCTCTGCTTCTTGAGCGCTGGGTTTAAAGGCATGCTCCACCAACACCAGGCTCTGTTTTATTTTTATTTATGTATATGTGTGTGTTTGGGGGGGGTAGGGAGTAGGAGGTGCAGCACATGAGTGTCGGTGCCTGAGGTGGCCAGAAGAGGGCATCAGTTCCCCTGGAATTACAGGCGGTTGTTAGCCACCCAACACCGAGTGATTTTTCTGGATAAGCTCTCCTTTCAGCACCCTTAGCTCTCATTTGACTTTTTGAGACAGGACCTCACTAAGTTGCCCAGACTGACCCTGAACTCAGTCTACAGCTCAGTCAGGACTTAAACTTGAGCTCCCGTGCCTCAGCCTCCTGAACGGTTGGGATGACAGGTGTATATCTCCACAAGCTGTTGGTCCCGCGTGGTGTGGAAGGTGGGACCTGAACTTTCATGCATGCTAGGCTCTAGAACCCTATCCTTTTTGTTTTTAATTAAAAATATTTTTTTTAAAGATTAATTTTATTTATTATATGTAAGTACACTGTAGCTGTTTTTCAGACACTCCAGAAGAGGGCGCCAGATCTCGTTACGGATGGTTGTGAGCCACCATGTGGATGCTGGGATTTGAACTTATCACCTTCGGAAGAGCAGTCGGGTGCTCTTACCCGCTGAGCCATCTCACCAGCCCAATTAAAAATAATTTTAAAAAATATTTATTTTTATTTATTGTGTTTGAATATTTCTGTGCATGTGTGTAAGTACACCAAGTGCCTGGAGAGGCCAAAAGGCGTTTGATATCCAAAAATCGGGAGTTACAGATAGTTGTCTGTATTCCCAGCATGCTGGGAACCAAACTCTGGCCCTCTGTATAAACAGCAAACACTTTTAACTGCTGAGCTATCTTTCCAGCCTCCTTCCCAAATTTATTATTATTTTATTATTGTTTTTTTTTGTTTTGTTTTGTTTTTTGTTTGTTTTGTTTTGAGACAGGGTTTCTCTGTATAGCCCTGGCTGTCCTGGAACTCACTTTGTAGACCAGGCTGGCCTCGAACTCAGAAATCCACCTGCCTCTGCCTCCCGAGTGCTGGGAATAAAGGCGTGCGCTACCATGCCCGGCGAGTGTTTTCTTTTAACTCATTCAATTTAACTCATAAACTACTTTAATTATCTTACACGTATGAATGCTTTACCCACCAAAAATCTCTGGAATTGGAGTTACAATCTGCTATCAGTTGCCAAGTGGCTGCTGGGGATTAAACTTGGGCCCTTTGGAAGGGTGGTCAATGTTCGTTAACTAGCTGAACCATCCACCCAGCCCCAGCACTTTCTGGTCGGCTAATGGATATAGGAGGACCCCGTCCACTGTGGGTGGTACCATTCCTAGGCAGGTGGTCCTAAATTAAATAAGAGATCTGGTTAAGCTTGAGCGGGCAAGCTGCATTCCTTCCTGAGTTCTTCGTTCAAGTTCAAGTATGAGTTTATGCCCTAAGTTTTCTCAAAGATGGACTAAACCCTTTCCTTCTCTTAGTTGTTTTTGGTCATTGTTATCGTAGCAACACAAGGAAGCTAGGATAAACTGGGGCTCATGATGTAGCCAGGACAGTTCTTGAATACACCATCCTCCTGCCTCAGGTTCCAGAGCGCGGGAATCTTCACACCTGGCTCTAAAAGAGCATCTTTTAAAATTGTACCCATCTATCAGTCTCCACTTTTCTTCTTCCCTCGGCCAACTGTTCCTGATTGGCTGCCTCTTTTGACCTCTCCAATGGGTGAGGGGGAGTTCCTCTCTACTGCTTTTTTACCGGGAGAAAGTTATTACCCTGATCTGGCCGGGTAATTATGGACTTGCTGTTGGGCTTAGAGGCCTTTTTCCAGCTGCCAAGTGTCCTGCTCTTCACGGAGGCTTCCTGAAGCAGGAGTCTTTCTTGTAGCTTAGCAATCTTGCTATTTTCTTTCTTCGCAGTGGAGACTGGTTCTGGGGCCATATATAAGTCTCAGGTCGCCACACACCGAGTTTCCACTATCTCTGGGGGACTTGGGGGTGTGAGTACGGTCGGGAGGCGTCCGCTCTACCGGAGCATTGTGGGCTGGGTGAGCTCTCGCCGGCTGTTTGGTCCTGGGCTCGGGAGTCACTGGGGAGCGAGACCCGACTCCGTGCCATGGGCCTGCGAGAGACCCCACGGGCCACCCGGCTGCAACGGAGGGCACAGCGCGGTCCGCTGGCGGAGCTGCGAAACCCGCGCGCGGGGCAGGGCGAGCCCGGGCTGCCCTGGCCGTCCGGGCGCAGGGCGAGGGCGCCGAGGCCTGGGCAGCCTGTGCGGACAGCGAGTACCCCGAGGCCCGGCCAAGGCTCGCCGCCAGGGAGCGCTGCGGGCTCCCGCTCGCCCGCCCCCCGGTAGGCGGGGCCGCCCTCTCCCCGCAGCCGCCGCCGCAGCAGCCGCCTGGGCCGCCCCGTGTCCCCGGTGGAGCCGCCGCCGCCGCTGCCGCCGCCTCCGCGAGCTCGATGCGGACGGAGCCTGGGCCGGGCCATGGGGATCCTCAGCATCACGGACCAGGTCAGCCCTCCCGCCCTTCCCCACTTCCTCTTTCCAGGCCCCGGCGCCGCCGCCACGCGAGCTCGGGGATGTGCGGCCTAGGCTGGGCCCGAGCCCGGGGTTCCCGCGGCTCCCGCCGCGCCCCACGCCGTGCTCCACTCCGTGGAGCGGGTGTCCTTGGGGGCCTGGCGACCGGTGGGAGCACAGCAGGAATCCGCTGCAGCCAGGACCCTGTAGCGGAGCCCCTCCAGCGACGCCCCCCCTCCAACCTGTGTGCTCCCCCACCTCCCGGTAACGCCGTGGCTCGGGCCCGCTCCCTGAAAGCTGGTTCTCTCTGCAGCCGCCCCTGGTCCAGGCCATCTTTAGCCGAGATGTGGAGGAAGTACGTTCCCTCCTCTCGCAGAAGGAGAACATCAATGTACTGGTGAGTTGGGAGCAGGGAGGATGGCGAGCCGGAATCCGGTCTCCGGTGTTCGGGACCCCTCCCCACAAGTGGGGCGGCTCCGTTTCTCCTCTGCTCTGATGAAACTGCAGCTCTTTCTACCCAGAAATGGGAGCCTGCTCCGCATTTAAGGTTGGTCAGGCATGGAGCACCGACCATGGGTTCTGGGGATGCCCAGAAAACGGTGTTCTCTTCTCAACCATCGGGGTCTGCAGCGCCCCCACCCCTCCGGGAAGGAGTAGGTTTCTCGGTCGGTAGCCTTGACTCCACCCTCCCAAGATGCTAGCTTTTGAAGCCCGATATTGGGATTTAAGACCCTGCAGAACCTAGAGGAAGGGAAGCGCTTGGAGTTCTTATACTAGAACTGGCGTTCAGGATAATTTCTCTCTACAGCTGCTTCTCTTTTCTGTCTTTCCAGGACCAAGAGAGGCGAACCCCATTGCATGCTGCTGCCTACGTAGGCGATGTCCCCATCCTCCAGTTGCTACTGATGTCAGGTGAAAGTGGGGAGCTGGGAGGTGCGGCACCTAGGGAGGGGAGAAGTCTCTTTAGATCCGAGGATTGATTGCTGGTGCTTGGTCCAAGAATGGCTTTCTGTCCGTTCAGGTTCCCCACTCTGATTATTGGTTTCCTTCCCTCCCCCTCCTCAAATCCCAACAAAATAGCAAATTGTGTCCACACAGGTGCTAACGTCAACGCTAAGGACACACTGTGGCTGACCCCTCTTCATCGTGCCGCTGCCTCCCGAAACGAGGTACAGACCCTACCTCATTTCTCCCTTTTAAAAAGGATGGGCTGAGGGCTAGAAAAACTCAGTTCTCTGCCCTACAGACTCTTCTGCCCCACACAGGGAGGAGACCAGAGTTTAGCCTCTCCTTCCTGCCCCTAGAACTGGCTGGTGAAGGGGGGGGGGGGACTGAGTGCTGCCAGCTGATGTGACGTCAGGGAGAGCTTAACACTGGGCTGGCAGACTGCGGGGGCCCTGCTGCCAGGCCTGAGTGACTCATCTCTCCCTGGGGGCCACCTTAAGTCTGATCCCCCTCTGGGCACTGAGATTGCTCTCCTTGTGATGGGGTGGGGAGTGGCGATTCTTGTGTTCTTGCCCCTCAAGCAACATTTAAGTTGACTGCCTAAGGGTCCAAACTCATACAGAGTCCTGTACCTTGGTGTTATCACTCCTGAAGAGGAAGGGAAAGCCTCTTTGATCTCCCATCACTTCCTTAGCTCCAGCCCCCCAGGGGGAGAGAGCTTAAGGCCAGTGGGAATGGTGTGGGACGTGTTTAACATTGAATTTCGAAGGGGATCCAGTTTTGTTTGTTTATTGGGGTTATAGATGATATGATTTTGGTGTCTATGGAAGGGCTAAGGGGAAGGATGTTTTTGCCATTAATACAGTGGGAGCCATTTGTTTTTCCTGGAAGTAGGCTTGGGATGTGTGGATTTGCCCAGGGTGGGTGTGAGCGGAGATTTTCGGGGACCTGGGTTGGAGGGTGATAGATGCTAAGTGGCTTGGGGAAGAGACCCTTGTTTTCCTCAGCAAAGCAAAGAAGTTTCAGCTCCAGCGACCTCAGGTCTGGAGAGGCTAGGTGTGTAAAGGAAAGGAAGAGATACCGTGCTAGGAAGACTAGTCACCATACCAGCCCCTTCCTTCTGTCCTCTCATGTCACTTCCTGCTCCCCTCTGTCTTCTCTTGTCCCTTGCTCCACCACAGAAGGTGCTGGGGCTGCTGCTGGCACACTCGGCGGATGTGAATGCCCGGGACAAGCTGTGGCAGACACCACTGCATGTGGCTGCTGCCAACCGGGCCACCAAGTGTGCAGAGGCTCTGGCACCCCTGTTGAGCAGCCTCAATGTGGCTGACAGGAGCGGGCGCAGCGCTCTACACCACGCAGTACACAGTGGGCATCTTGAGGTGAGGAGCATTGCAGTCTAGGCACAGTCTTCTCTCTGTTCTTTCTCACCCCTTATGTGCTTCCAGACCTGATGGGCAGGAGTAGCTCAGATAGTTATTTAGACACTTGAGGCCCTGCCCCAGAGGAATGGATTGTGTTAATCAAAGGGTTTTGTTGGGGGGAGGGGTGTTGATTTTGAGATAGAGTCTTACTATGCATGCTTGTCTGGCCTGGAGCTTTCTATGTAGACTAGGCCAGCCTTGACCTTGAACTCACTGAGATCTCCCTGCCTCTGCTTTCTGAGTGCTCAGGTTAAAGGTGCACAGCTTATACTGAGTTTTTATTGAACCAGTGTGTTACACATGCTTAGTAAAGGCTGTGTCACTGAGCTATACTTTGAACCCATAGATTGAAATTCTTTTGTTTTAGTGTTGGCAATGGTAGGCAAGAGATAGACTGACTGTTCACCTGTATCTCCGTCCCGCCTTTTACATTTTACCTTAAATAGCCTTGAACTTACTCTGTAACCCAAATTAACCCTGATAGTTGTCCTGCCCGTGTGACAGTATTATAGACTCATAGGATTTTGAGAGTCTGCAAGCACCCGAAGAACCCTTGATTTTTTTTTTTTTTTTTTNTTTTTTTTGGTTTTTCAAGACAGGGTTTCTCTGTATAGCCCTGGCTGTCCTGGAACTCACTCTGTAGACCAGGCTGGCCTCGAACTCAGAAATCCGCCTGCCTCTGCCTCCTGAGTGCTGGGATTAAAGGCATGTGCCACCACGTCCGGCTCCTTGAATTTCTTTTATCTAGCGGCGTCTTATTGGTGCCTGGTCCCACAGCTCTGATTCTCCAGATTGTTCTGCTCAAGAACAGGCATTAGCTGTCAGCTGTCCCCCCAACATTGCAAACACAGAGAGGGAGATTCTGAGTGCACCTTTCTTTAGGAGGGCAGAGGTATCTGTACTTTGGCAGGTTGGGGGCATGAACATGAACCTGAACCTGTCCCGTGTCTTTTATATCCTCATATAGACAGTGAACCTGCTCCTGAATAAGGGAGCCAGCCTGAATGTCTGCGACAAAAAGGAGCGGCAGCCACTGCACTGGGCAGCTTTTCTAGGTGAGAGACACTGTAGGAAGAATTTGATTGTTAGGATCACCAGGGCAAGTTTCACCCTTTGGGGGTGGAGCCTAGAGCCTTTGGGAAGGAAGCCTGGGGCCTTTGGGGGTGGAGCTTAGGGCCTTTGGGTTTACCTTCCATCTGCTTGCTTCTCTCCTTCTTTCCCTCCCTTCTTCTTTCCTTTTCTTTCCCTTCCCCTTCCCCTTCTCCTTCTTTCCTTCCTTCCTTCCTTCCTTCCTTCCTTCCTTCCTCCCTCCCTCCCTCCCTCCCTCCCTCCCTCCCTTCCTTCTTTCCTTCCTTCCTTCCTTCCTTCCTTTTTTTTCTTCATAGGGCATTTAGAGGTCCTGAAACTGCTGGTGGCACGTGGAGCAGACCTCAGCTGTAAAGATCGAAAGGGCTACGGGCTGCTCCACACAGCTGCAGCCAGTGGCCAGATTGAAGTGGTAAAGCACTTGCTTCGGATGGGGGCCGAGGTAAGAGCAGCATACACTGGGTCTGGGGGCTCAGGACAGGGTGTTGGAGGTCAAAGTCTGTTATAGAGGCTGAGAATGTTGGGGCTTTTGGGAGGCTAGAAGGGCATGGGGAAAGGGTCTGAATAAGGCTTACAGTATGTATGTATGTATGTATGTATGTATGTATGTATATGTAACAGTGCAGTTATTGCTTTGGATTAGAAGCCTGAAGGGGCCGAGGCAGTCAGAGTTCTAGGACCCGTAGGCTAGTTGGCTGCTTCTGACTTTGTACCTTCACTCCTGGAAATGCAGATTGACGAGCCCAACGCTTTTGGAAACACAGCTTTGCACATCGCATGCTACCTGGGCCAGGACGCTGTGGCTATCGAGCTCGTGAACGCAGGAGCCAATGTAAACCAGCCGAATGACAAGGGCTTCACTCCACTGCACGTGGCGGCTGTCTCTACCAACGGCGCACTCTGCCTGGAGCTGTTAGTTAATAATGGGGCTGACGTCAACTACCAGGTACCTGAGAGGGTGATATACACACTAACATGTCTAGATAACCTTCCTGGGGGAATTACCCATTGGTCTTATGGGCAATTAGGTCTTATCAGGGACTTGAGAATGTGGCCAGGGTATCCATAAAGCATTTCCATCCTCACTGACGTGTTCCTAAAAGGCACTTTACATGTATGTATGTATGTATGTAAAGCGTGTACACATACATACATGTATGTAAAGATCGTGCTTTACATTCAATAACTACCTCCATGTTCCCATAGAGTAAAGAAGGGAAAAGTCCCCTGCACATGGCTGCCATCCATGGGCGTTTCACGCGTTCCCAGATCCTCATCCAGAATGGTAAGGACTCAGAAACAGTTGTGCTTTCTTCCCCCGAGGAATTCCCCCTAGAAGCCTCCTTCCTCCCTACCCCTTCTCCAGCTCAGGACAGGCATTTGGAACTCTGCTTTTCCCAGTCTAAGGCTTCCAATACTGCAGAATGCTTGCATCAGTTCAACATGTAATCACTAACTGGTATGATTGGACTTACGCCCGAGACGGGCCCGGGCTGTGTGTGTATCCTTGCCTCAGGTAGCGAGATTGACTGTGCTGACAAGTTTGGGAACACGCCCCTACATGTGGCTGCTCGCTACGGACACGAGCTACTCATCAGCACTCTCATGACCAATGGCGCAGACACTGCCCGGTGAGTCAGGACCTTTGACCCCACACTGTCCACACATCAAACACAGAGGGCACAGCTGGGGCCCCTCTTAACCCTGACTCCTAGGGTGGTGGCGGCCACAGAAACAAGCTCTGTAACTCTGTCCACCTCTTCCCAGGCGCGGTATCCACGACATGTTCCCCCTGCACTTAGCTGTTCTCTTTGGATTTTCTGACTGTTGCCGGAAGCTTCTCTCCTCAGGTACTTACTGATGGGCTGGGTGATGGGGCGGTGGCGCAGGGATCCCGGATGCAATGTGGCTGGTGTGCCCCTCCAGGTCAGCTGTATAGCATCGTGTCTTCACTCAGCAATGAGCACGTGCTTTCCGCTGGGTTTGACATCAACACACCTGACAGCCTTGGCCGCACCTGTCTTCATGCTGCTGCTTCAGGAGGGTGCGTTTTTCTCCCTCGGCCTTTAGAGCAGAGCAGGGGTGTGGGTCCCCACTGTCTGCCTGGCTTCTTTCCCTTGAACAATGAAAATAGTCACTGTCAGAGTGTCCACTCTCAGCCTCTACTGGGATTGGTGGCCATGCTTCAAGGCTTTTACACTCACCCCTTGTCTGTGTTTTAGGAATGTTGAGTGTCTTAATTTGCTGTTGAGCAGTGGAGCTGACCTGAGAAGGAGAGACAAATTTGGAAGGTAGGTTAGTGTGCTGGGGTGTCAGAGAGAATGCCGTGGGAGGAGGGGCATAAGCAAGGGACATGTTATGTGTACCTGTATACTGCTCATCTGGTGTTCATATCTGTCCCTGACTCTTTGACCTGTCCCTCAACACACTCTCCAGGACCCCACTGCACTATGCAGCTGCCAATGGTAGCTACCAGTGCGCAGTGACACTGGTGACAGCTGGGGCCGGCGTCAATGAGGCTGACTGTAAGGGCTGTTCGCCCCTTCACTATGCTGCTGCCTCTGACACCTACCGGAGGTGAGGCTCCTTCCTACCTTAGTGCTTCTCATCCCTCGCACCTCCTTGAGCTGTCCTAACCTCTTTTTCTGTGTTCTGCCAGAGCGGAACCCCACACTGCTTCCAGCCATGATGCTGAAGAGGATGAGCTACTGAAGGAATCCCGTAGGAAGGAGGCCTTCTTGTGAGTATTGAAGAGGCTGCTGGGATGTGCCTTCCTCACAGAGCCACCCTGACCCTCCCTTTTATCCTTCCTCCCATCCTGAATCTCCGCTGCCACCGCTGCCTCAGTCAGTTAGCCTGCAGTGTGGGGAATGTGTAGGGAAGGACAAATATGAGATGCAGCTTCCTCTCCTCAAGGAACAGGGAGCTAGCTTCCTAGGAGGTTGGGAAAGCAACATGCATGGGCTGCTTTAACTGAGCTTTCATGTTCCAGGTGTTGTAGGTGCTAAGGTCCTGGCATACCAAGAACACTGAGGTGCTGAGAAGAGAACCAGCAGGGCGGGCAGGCGGGCGGGCAGGCGGTCAGGAGGGCCCAGGAGAAGGGAGGGGAGGAGAAGGGAGCAGCACGGACTGAGTTTGCAGCCATGTGGGAAGGAGCAGGCCTGCTAGGCAAGGCTTGCTGGGCTTGGAGGCAGGAGTGAGCATATCCATCCACCAGCAAAGCTGGGAGCCATGAGGGTCCAGAGGATGGAGGATAGCATTGGAGATGGTGGCCCAGGTGTGGCCAGAGCTAGGGTTGAAGAATAGAATTTAGGTATCCTACAGAGTGGAAGGTGGCCCGAGGGCCTCCCTTGTCCCTATCCTCTGCCCCTCCCAGAGCTGCACCTTTGCTGGGCTGGGCCTATCTATCCCAGCCTCACAGTCTGTCCCTGACTCCACAGCTGTCTGGAGTTCTTATTGGATAATGGTGCAGACCCCTCCCTGCGGGACAGGCAGGGTTACACAGCCGTGCACTATGCAGCCGCCTATGGCAACAGACAGAACCTGGAACTGGTATGTACGAGGGACTTGGCCTGGGGGATATGGAGCAAGGATAGGGCTGGAGGCAGGATCACAACCTTCAGGTTTGTGATCACAAAGTCGGGCAGGCACAGTCGAATTGGGTGATTAAGGGATTACTGTGAGTGTGGCAGGGGCCCATGAATTCCGGAACCTAAACATGTACTTTCCTGTTCATTGCAGCTCTTAGAAATGTCCTTTAACTGCCTGGAGGATGTGGAGAGTACAGTTCCAGTCAGCCCTTTGCACTTAGCTGTGAGTTCAGCATCTTTTCCTCTTCCTTATTGTTCTGACTTGACACTACCCAGGCATGATGGCGCTGTGACCCTGTCTTTACATCTGCTCTTTTAAAAGAATAGTTTTCGTGGTTTTGTTGTTTGTTTGTTTTTGGTTTTTTTGTTTTGTTTTGGTTTTGGTTTTTCGAGACAGGGTTTCTTTGTATAGCCCTGGCTGTCCTGGAACTTACTTTGTAGACCAGGCTGGCTTCATACTCAGAAATCCACCTGCCTCTGCCTCCCAAGTGCTGGGATTAAAGGCGTGTGCCACCACGCCCAGCTTTTTTTTTTTTTTTTTTTAAGTATGATTGTATGTACTGTAATGATGTGTGGGGGCAGGTGAGTACGATGTGAAGAGTGTCTTGTGAAGATCTGAGGACAACTTGATGTAGCTGATCCCCTTCTGCCTTCATGTGGGTTCCAGGGATGGAGCTCTCAGGCCATCTGACTGGCAGAGCAAGCTCTTTACCCACTGAGCCATCTTGCCAGCCCTGTTTCTACATTCTTCTTGGGATATGACAGGGAGGTTGTCTGGAAGGAGCCCAAGGACAACCTGTGGGACCTGGAGCTTTCCCTTGGGTCCCGACAGCAGAGTAGGAAGAGGAAGGTCCTTAGCTGTGTGTGTTTCTTGGTTGCCCGCAGGCCTATAATGGTCACTGTGAAGCCCTGAAGACACTGGCTGAGACGCTGGTGAACCTGGATGTGAGGGACCACAAGGGCCGGACGGCACTCTTTCTGGCCACTGAGCGAGGCTCCACTGAGTGTGTGGAAGTACTGACGGCCCACGGTGCCTCTGCCCTCATCAAGGAGCGAAAACGCAAGTGGACACCCTTACATGCTGCTGGTTAGTGGTCTCTTTATACCTTGCTGAATCCCTGAGCAGTTAAGCTGGGAGTGGACTAGGGCAAGGGGGATGGAAGCTTCAAGCCTGATTAACAGCTTCTCACCTGTAGCTCTCTCCTTGCCCTAGGCCTTCTCAGAACTCCAACCCTTGAGCAGATTTAACCTGCCTCCTGCCCTCCTGGCACTGCCCTCCTGGCACTGTCCTGACAGAGGCTCCCTTTTCTTTCAGCCGCTTCTGGCCACACCGATTCCCTGCACTTGCTGATTGACAGTGGGGAGCGAGCTGACATCACAGATGTCATGGATGCCTATGGACAGTGAGTGTGGGCCAGGAATGGGATATGTTTTTCCCTCTTCCAGACCCTCATTCTTTCTCTACTCGGTCCTTGCCAAACAGCTGAGAAGTGAGGAACCCCCTCACCCTTTGTCCTGTTTGCTCTGTAGAACCCCACTGATGCTGGCCATTATGAATGGCCACGTGGACTGTGTACATCTGCTGCTAGAGAAGGGATCCACGGCTGATGCTGCTGACCTCCGGGGCCGCACTGCCCTCCACCGTGGGGTGAGTTGGCTGCTGGGAATGGGGTTGCTCACAGGCAGGTCTCAGGTAGAAGCATAGGGCCCACCAGTGGCAGGCCATCAGGAGATCTAGTGAGTAGAGTAGGATTTTGTCTCGGTCTTACTGGGCCTGCGCCTGCTCTGGGATCAGTATCTCCCATCCCTTCCTGATGGATCAGTGTCTCCCGTCCCTTCCTGCTGACTCTCCTTTTCTCCTCTCACTCAGTTCATCCCTTTGAGAATGTGCTTTCTACCTGCATACATGTTCTATTGCTCCTATCCTGAAAGGGCTGGTCTTTTAGTCTCTTTTTTTTTTTTTCTTCCTTCCTTCTTTCTTTTCCTACTTTCCTTTCTTCCTGGCAGACTGTGAACTAAGTCTGTAGGTCAAGCTGGCTTTAAACTCATATAGGTTCCAGGTGCTGGGGTTAAAGGTGTGCTGTCCCACTGTTCCCAGCTTATTTTAGGGGTCTCAATATATCACCCAGGCTCTGGCAATCCTCCAGCCTCAGCCTCCTGAGTAGCTGAGACCACTGGTGTGTCTGGCTTCCAAAACCACAGGACCCTTTGATGACTTGTTTCTTGCTCTCTGGTCTTTTGTTCCAAGAACCCCAGTAACCTGTGGCTACTCAGACTGTCAGGAATGAGCTGCTGGTCCCCAACACTAGAATACTGTAGAGATAAGGATGGGTTCCTGGAAGTGATTCTTGCTCCTAGTCTAGCCCCCAGCAGCTAGGCACTGGAAAAGGAGTGGCTTCTTACCACTTTCACCTCTGTGTGCCCTGCAGGCAGTGACTGGCTGTGAGGACTGCCTGGCTGCCCTGCTGGACCACGATGCATTTGTACTATGCCGAGACTTTAAGGGCCGCACACCCATTCACCTGGCCTCAGCCTGTGGCCACACTGCAGTGCTGCGGACTCTGCTGCAGGCTGCCCTTTCCACAGACCCCCTAGATGCTGGTGTCGATTACAGCGGATACTCGCCCATGCACTGGGCCTCCTACACTGGTACTAGTGGGGCCTTTGATAAGCATAGGGACGTGTGCTGTAGGAGGGGATCTGGAAGTAGATTGGAGGGCCAAAAGACAGGTCAGAGCAGATGGAGGCTCCTGGTATTTATTTCTCACCCTCACCAGACTTCCTTCCTCATGCCTAGGACATGAAGATTGTCTGGAGTTGTTACTTGAACACAGCCCATTCTCATACTTGGAGGGAAACCCCTTCACTCCTTTGCACTGTGCGGTGTAAGCATCACCTGAAGCAGCCCACTCTAGGGTGCTGGCCCGGGCTCAGGGTGGGGAGTCCCTCTGGTTTCCTGCCTCTGATGATCCCCCTCCCCCATTCCAGAATTAATAACCAGGACAGCACCACAGAGATGCTGCTGGGGGCTCTGGGTGCCAAGATTGTGAACAGCCGAGACGCCAAAGGACGGTGAGTGCCAAGCTCTCTGCCTCTGGCTTCTGCCCACGCAGAAGAGCAGCCCTGTTTCATTCTACTCTGGCCCCCAGGACTCCCCTTCACGCCGCTGCCTTCGCGGACAACGTCTCCGGGCTCCGGATGCTGGTGCAGCATCAAGCCGAGGTGAACGCCACCGACCACGCTGGCCGCACTGCGCTCATGACGGCCGCTGAGAGTGGACAGACTGCTGCTGTGGGTGCGTAGCGTCTGCCTCGGCAGGGAGGTAGGGAGGCATGGCTGCCGCTCTGCAGGGAGACTTTAGTCTCTGTTGTCTCCTTTGTAGAATTTCTGCTGTACCGAGGGAAGGCAGACCTGACTGTGCTGGATGAGAACAAGAACACTGCCCTTCACTTGGCTTGTAGCAAGGTACTGCGCGGAGTAGGGAGTGCTGGTGGAGGCCAGGACTCAGTACAGTGCGGGACTCGTGGTGCAGGATAGACCGTAACAGAAACCAGGGCTAGCTAGGCGACCTGACTGGTGAAGCATGTCTCTGCTCTACTCCCTCCCAGTTCCTACCCTGTTGCCTGTTAGGCTTCTGCTCCAAGTGCCTCCTTTCTGTTCCTCTTCCTCAGGGCCATGAGAAATGTGCCCTCATGATCCTGGCAGAAACCCAAGACCTTGGCCTTATCAATGCTACCAACAGTGCGCTGCAGATGTGAGTGCCCGGGGAAGGGGGCTCCTGGCTGGGGGAGGCAGGTGGGTGAAGGAAGCAACCTGCCTTCTAGGTGCTCGCTAGAGCTCACAGTGTTTGTTCAGCGTACTTGTCACCCACCTTGGGTTGGCAGGACAGCCTGGCACCCTACTCAGTGTGCCTTCTTTGCTTTTCTCTTCTAAGGCCTCTCCACATTGCTGCCCGCAACGGTCTGGCTTCTGTTGTGCAGGCCCTGCTGAGTCGTGGGGCCACAGTGCTGGCTGTGGATGAAGAAGGTGGGTGGGGTCAGGAGGTTAACCTTGTTACACATGAGATTTTTCTTCCTGGGAAATGGTGAGAGCAGGGACACATCAGCAGTGCTTTGGGTCTCACAGGGGCATCAGATGAGGCTAGGTGGATCTGGTAGGGTCAGGAAGACTTCCCATGTAACCCAGTGTGCTGCCCTTTATCCTGGGCCCCGCTGGGCCCTTGCTGCCTGGTTTTCTGGCTACAGTGGGTGGGTGCCTCCCTTGGCTCCCCTCCGCAATCTAGAGCTCAGGGCCTGGAAGGGCGAGTGGGTGGGGACGCCAGGACCCTGAGCCTCAGTTCTCCCCCTCGGTCCCACAGGTCACACCCCAGCACTGGCCTGCGCTCCTAACAAAGATGTGGCAGACTGCCTGGCCTTGATCCTTTCCACCATGAAGCCTTTCCCACCCAAGGACGCCGTCAGTCCTTTCAGCTTCAGCCTGCTCAAGAACTGCGGCATCGCAGCCGCCAAGACGGTGGGTGGCTGTGGCGCCCTGCCTCACGGGGCCTCTTGTCCCTACAGCCAGGAGCGGCACGGCGCCATTGGGTTAGATGGCTGCTACTCAGAGTAGCCCCCTCCAGTGTCCCTCTCCCTGCCAGTGGCTTGATATCTTATTCTATTTATTTAGAAAAAAAGTCTAAACATTTAGGGCACTTTAAAGGAGAACACGACTGGGTGGTGGGGCATAGGGAAGGACGCACTGGGGAGCAGCTGCTTACCCTTTGCCATACCATCCTGGCCTGGCAGAGGTCTGGGACCTACAGGGAGCACCCTAGGCTCTTGGTACCCCCAGGGCAATCCTTTCTGCCAAGTGTCCCAAAATGATTGCTAAATGCCTGGCTCCTCCCTTTATCTCCATCTCTGTTTCCCCTGTTTGCTGCCAGCTCCCCCAACTCTTCCTTTCGACTCCCCTCTGTGCCCCCACTCCCCTCTCCTCTGCTGCCAGGCAGACCCTCCTCTTCCTCCTCTCCCTCCATCCCATCACTGCCTGCCTCCCTGCTTGGCCCTCCATCCCTGCAGCAGTGAGAAGCCTTAATTTCTGGTACTGTGTGAGCACTCTGGGGGTATCCCCCCTTCCCCTTCAGGGGCAGCTAGAGGATGAGGGGGGAGGGTATTTAGCACTGGGGCCTAGAGCTTCCCCCCATATCCTATCACCCCTAAAATTCAAATGCAAACACTTGAAGCAGCAACTACTGAACCCGGCCCAGAACCTGCGCTTCCCCCCCCCCCCCCCCCCCCCCCCCCCCCCCCCCCGGCTCCTCATGTGCAAACCAAGGGCTGCTTCTGCCCCCACAGCCTGCTCCTGTCTCCCACTTCTGGCCTGGCCCCCTCACCACGCACTTTAACCTTGCTTCTTTCTTTTAACTTCTTTTGGGAGAGGGAGCCTGTGGCCGTTCCCTCCTTGGCTCTCTTCTCCTTGAACTTTTGGGAGAGGGGAGCCCGTGGCTGTTCCCTCCTTGGCTCTCTTCTCCTTGAACTTTTGGGAGAGGGAGCCCGTGGCCGTCCCCTCCTTGGCTCTCTTCTCCTTGAACTTTGGAGGCTTGTCATGAATTTTTAAGTAAGCATTTTATTCTTTAGGGGAAGAAACAAATTAATATCCTGCCCATTTCAAAACTACAGCCCTAGTATATGTCCTGTGTTTCAGGCATGTGTTTGCATGTGATTGGAGGTAGGGACCATGTTCTTCCTCCTGTGTCCCCCAATTCCAGAGTTTTCCATGCCCTGTGTCTGTCTCTACCTTCTGTCATGTCTGAGAGTACCCACTGCCCCAGTCACTCCTGATATGAAGCCAAAGATGGTAGGAAGGGCAGGGGCAGTGTGGGGACCTCTTGTTAGGGAAGCAGGCCTTCCTCCTTGGGAGGGGGAGCACTGGTCAAGGGAGCGCAGACAGACAGACACTGTGGGTCAGTTCAGTCCCCTGCCCTCCCAGCATGGAGAGATGGTTGAGTAGATGCTGCACTGATAAGGTTCTGGAATGTACCCGAGAAGCCAAACTGGGCTGGAATGGGGAGGGCAGTGTTCTCTTCAAATGTAGCATTGCATCTGGCCCTGGTCCCTTCAGATGCCCTGTCCATCTCTTTGGTGAGCCTCTGCACGGTTGGACCCAATCCCGTAACCCAGTGTCCCTTCCTCACACGCAATACCTCAGCCAGGGGCCAAGACACAGAACTTGAATAGAGGTCCTGCCCCTCCACCCCACAGTGCATCCTTGCCCAGTTTGGCTGCCATCAGTATTGCCCCCTGAGAACTGAGAACTGGATGGGCTTCGTTTACACAGTACAGGGGTCTCCCCTGGGGATCCCTCCACCTCCTTCCCACCCACGCTTGTGTCACCCTCATTTTTACTCATTTTTCAGTTGTGTCCCTTGAATGTCTTGCCACCCTTGCCAGGGGTGAGCTGAGGGGAGAGGGGCCGTCCCAGGGAGCCCTTCCTCCCGACAGATACCCTGCACCATACCTCATGCTGGTCCCAGAAGCCCGGGGTGTTTGTCCGAATCTCTCCTCTTCATGGTCCCTGTTTATCTTTGTGTCTTGCGGCCCCCAGCCCTCAGATCCTAAACCATTTCAAGGCTTCCAAATGACCATTATTGATGAGAAGGATTGTGCAGCTTTTAGTTTTTATTTTTGTTTTCAAAGCCAAAGGGCCTTGCAATGCCCCTCTTGCCCACCCCTTCATGCCCTCTCCTTCCCTATACGACAATCAATGTGACCTCTCTTAAGGGCTGCCGCCCCCACCCCCACCCTGCTGGTTCTGCAGAGCTTGTCCCCTAACTTCAATTCTCTCTCCTAAAATCTTCCCATTTCACCCCCGTCCCCTCTCATCTTGGTGCTGGGAATGAGGTGGGGGGCTGGGGAGCAGGGGCTCTCTCCCCAGGATGACTGGGGCATCGGTCGTGTTCTCCTTTATCAATGCTTGGTGATGACAGAGGAGTCTGAGGATTTGTTGGGAGCCCCGTTTTGTTTTGCTAGATGAGATTTCGGGTGGCTGTCTGTTCCCTGCTGTCCTGGGCACACTGTCAGCAATGCTGGGAAGATGGCAGGGCACCCTCTGTCCCTCCTCATGTGGCTGTGAGGAGGCCTGGAGGACAAGCAGCCTCCTCTCCTTATGCCAAAGGAAACCCCGCACCCCACCCCACCCGGGCTTCCCAGCCCCTAGTGTTTTTGAAGCATTTTGACCATTCTCATGGCCACTGCATATTTATTTTAATGTTAAGTTTTTTTTTTTTTTTTTTTTTTAAGAAAACCTCTCTGACTTAAACGGGTGTGGAGAAGTAAAACAGGCAGAATGCCCCCCAATCTTAGGGGCTGGGTGGGGAGGGAACATCTCCTTCCCTCTCCCTCTCCCCCCCCCTCTTCCCACCGCAGCTCTAAAGCACTTGCTTCAAGTAATAAGCACTTTTGTGAAAAGGCCTATTTACGTGAGGACCCTGGGGACAGCCCCAGGTCCCAGCAAAGGAGACAGAGCGAGGGCTATATAGGAGACAGGGAAACAGACATGGGAATCAGAGGGTGACACAAAAAGAGCCAGTTTTTAGTTTCTGATTTTGGGGGGATGTTTCTGATTGGGCGGTGGCTTTGCTAGGTTTGTGTACTTCAGAAAAACAAAGGGCATAAACTGTGGGTCCCAGAGGACCAACAGACCCGGGTCACTGCCACTGTCCAACTGAGACTCTGAGACTGACGGGCTACCTCCCCCACCCGTGGCCCCTGAGCCATAGGACTGCTGAAAACCACTGAATGTACAGCCCAGGTTGGGGTGGGGAGTTGCCCCTGGGGGAGGGGGCTTCTCCTTTTGTTTGGTGCTGTGGGGGGTGGGAAACATGAGACTTGAGGGACTGCCACCCCACATGTAGACATGTGTTCTTTGGGGTGGAGGGGCTGAGGAGGGCCGCCTCTCTCTCTGACCCCAGCCATGGCCCCTCCTCCTTCCTCACCCCTATCCGTTGTGACTGTAAGTCCAGCTCACCTTTGCCTTCAATATGTAACCAAAGGAAAACTCAACACTGTCTCCACCGCTGACTGCCCACCCAAGCACCTTCCTCCTCCCTGGATTAGAAGGGGAGAAGAGGCTGGGGGTGGGGATGGTGGGGCCTGAGTGAATGGTTCTATAACTGTACCCCCAAAGCCCTCTCTGTGGTCTTGGAAGGGGTCCGGAGAGGCGGGGTGAGGCGGGCTGCCAGGCTGGAGTGCACGCACACACTGTGTATGTTATGCCGGGCTTGAGTGCGCACACTGTGTGTGTTACGCACACGAGTGTCTCTTTGTCAATGACTCCAGTAACTGCTCCAGCGGGAGGCCCCTTCCTCCTTCCCTCTCAGCCGTTTCTCACCCTCTCCCCACACCCAATGTTCATTCCCTGCCTCCCCTTCCCACCGCAAAGGAAAATAGCCTTACAGACCCTAGCCCAGAAACCCTACTCCAGGGGCGAGCCAGTGTGGCCCCCATCCTGCCCGCCAAGTTTGAACCCTGCCTTTTGGGGAAGGCAGGGAGCAGAGCAGCCTCTTCCCTTCCATGGTGGCTCCGCCTTAGCCTGGGAGGGTGAGGACAGAGGTGAGGAATCTTTGAGGACCAAGCCCCCGTGGTCTGGGAAGAGGGAGGTAGAGGAAGAAGGGTCTGACTTGGGGACTCCCTCCTCTCAACCCAACCCCTATAGAGAAGCGACCAAATTCCCAGAGATAGAGGGAGTTGGGGTGGGGAGGGTCTGCTCCTTGAATTACTTGAAGGTACTGACTCTGAGGCTGCTGTTGCCCACGTAGGGGTGAGGGGGACAATGTCACTGCATTTGGGAGGGCCGAGGACGGCGGGTGACGAGAGGATCTATCCTTGGCCCTCGTTCACTCATGTTAGGCCCTCTCCCTGGGCCCTCCTGTCCCCACCCTCACTCTGGGCGCCCCTCCAGTTGCACTAAAGTAGCTGTTGTGCCAGTCTTACCCACGCCAGGTGCCAGGGTGGGGTCTCTGCTTCCAGTCCTTCCTCCCGCCTCTGCTCCCATCCTGGACAATCTTGTTCACTCGTATTCCTGGATAGCTCAGCTTTGTGTGTGTGTGTATGTGTGTGTGTGTGTGTTTTGGGGGTGGGGGTGGGTTTGGCTGGAGTGGGTCTGGCAGGGGTTTGGGAAGGGCTAGGGGAAAGATGGAGGATGGTATCTCCTACCCCCTTCCCCAACTCCAAGCCACAGAAGCCTGGGAGGGTGCCTACTCTCGCTGCCGCGTGTCTTGCAGATGTGCCAAAATAGGGGTGGGTGGGAGGGGAGGGTGCCTGGCAGAGCAGCCCCAGGGTGGCTCTCTCAAAGCAATACAGTTCTCCTGCTGGGGAACAGCAAGACAGGGGAGAGGGTTGGGTGGGGACCTGGGGTTCCCCATGTACAGCTGTGTATATTCAGGGGTGTTCTCTGTCTGGTACCCGCTGTGGGCATCTATGTGTGTGTGAACCCCTTCCCCATGCCCTGCATGACCTGTGATGCTGCAGACACCACCATCCTGTGTGCAGGTGTGTTGGGGGGCACGGAGGGGCATGTCCCTGTCCCGTTGCACCCTCCACCCTGTGACCCATGTACTCGGTTGTAGGAAGTAAAGAGAACTGAGCACAATTCACTGGATTCTAGTTGAATCTTTCTCTAAGCAATTTCCTCACTCCTGCCCTTCCCTCTCCCTCTCCTGGATCCACCTGTGGTGCTAGTGTTGGGGTCAGGGGTGTTTAATGCTGGTGGGCAGCAATAAAGCCAGATACCTGCATCCCAGGGTGCTGAGGGCAGCAGAAAAAAATGGGGACCTTGGTGCATTTGCCCTGCCCCTCCCCCACCTGGGCTAAAGCACAATGCTATCCCTGAAGAATGATGCACCCCACATCCTCCAGGCCCCCACGCTTGTCCTCCCCAAACCTGCTTTGAGCCCTCCCACTACACCCCGGTTTTCTATGCTGTTTTGGTGCAAGTACAACTGTCGTAGTCATGGCTTTGGGATGGGTTCTGTTTATTAAAATCCTATTGCTCCTACTGGCCCTGTGTCCCGCCTCCATTCCTGTGGTGGGGGGAAGGAGGGACAACCTGGAACCTCTGACACTGGCCCACATCAGCCGTCAGGAACTGTGGGCAGTAGCTGCTCCTCCAACAGGGCTATGGTAAACATGAGGCTGCCCCCCAGTAGCAGCCCCAGCCCCTGCAGAAGCACATGGAGCACAGGCAGGGGCTCAGGAGGACGAAGCAGGGTTGGCAGCTGCAAGGAAGGAAGACTGTCAGGACTCTGCTCTGACCTATGACCTACTCATCTATTTACCTCACTGTCTAGCCCTGCTGGTCTGGGACATTTGTAGGCCAGGCTGACCTCGAACTCAGCTGCCTCTTGAGTGATGGGATTAACAGTACACACCACCAGGCCCCATGCAATGTCCCCTTGATACACGAGAAAGGGTGTCCTGCAGTGTCAGACTGGGTTGTCCCTCTCCACACCACCTGCCCACTGTCGATTCTACCCCACATCTCACCATGTCCACTAGGGCCACGTAGAGGAAAACCCCAGCCGTGGTCCCAAACACCCAGGGGGTGAGGGGCACAGGGCCCAAGCTGAGCCCCACCCCCAGGGCTGCACCCCCCAGTCCCAAGGCTCCAGAAACGAGGCTCAGCAGCAGCAGCTTCCGAAAGGCCAACCCTTCCCGAATCAGCATGGCAAAGTCACCTGTTGTGGGGAGAACACAGGAGAGGAGGGCTAAGTCAGAGCTCTTGGAGATGCCTCCCCCCTCCCCTGCAGCCCACCTACCCCACTGGTGCCATTCCTACCCAGTTCGTGGGGCAGCTCGTGGCAGAAGACTGCTAGAGTAGTACTGAGGCCACTGGAGAAGCCGTCGGAGAAGGCAGCACCTATCAGCAGCAGGGTCAAAGGGTGTGCTTGAAGAAAGTTAGGAGCTGCTGTCTGAACTCCCTCTGGTTCTCATCCCTCCCACCTTCCTGGGAGCTCTCCTACCCCTGCTGGCTCAGAGCCCTGCCTCCCACCGCTGTGTCTGTGGCCTCAGACCTAATGCAAGCCCGTCGGTGAGGTTGTGCAGGCAATCTCCCAGGAGGACCATCCATGCGATACTGCCACCCCGGTGCTCATGGCTGTGGCCTTGGTGCCCAGGAGGGGCTGCTGGAGATGGTGAGGATTGGCTGTTCTCCCTCTGGCCCTGAACCTCTGGCTCTGCAGCAAGAAGAACCAGGTCAAGTGTTGGTAACTGTAAGTGGGAGCTGCAGGCTGGTGAGCTCATTGTCTCTGCTAGTCACCTGAAGCTGCCTGTAGGGGTCGAAGGACCATCCCACTGCCATCCTCTGGGTCAGGGTTTGGTTCTCCAAGATCCCTTTTGTTCCTGCAGCATCTCTGAAATGGGAGGGTATCCCTCCTGGTGGAGGAGGTAGCAGGGCCAGGGGCTAAGGGGAGACCGGGCCAGCAGCTGGGAAGATGAACACCTGGTTCCACTGCTAGCACCTGGACAGTGTTTTCTGACCTACACCCCTTTCCCAGGTTGGCATCTCTCTCTGTTTAATGTTGATAGGAACTGCAGAGAACAAACCATTTGGCCAGAAGTCCCAGGTCTATGCTAAGGGGCCCGTCCCCACGGAGAGGTGGGCAGGTCTTATGAGATTGGCCAAGCAGCCAAAGACCAGAGGCGCATGCTTCCCCTCCCTCCTGGCTTGGCTAGGACTTCTGGGTTTGGCAGGAGGAGAAGAAAAGGGTGTCACTCACTGGCCTGAGCCTTCTGTGCCGCACAAGTCCTAGCGTGTTCTCTAGCATGAAGAGCAGGAAGAGGCCACCAAGCACCGACAGCCCCGGACCCAGGTCCTCCTCTGCTTGCTCACTGGGTCCTGTGTGCCGTCCTCCTTGAGCCTGTCAGAGAGTAGATCAGGGCAGGCCCTGGAAACTCCTGCAACCCAATAGCATCCACTCCTCCCAGCATGCTTTTTACTCAGGCATCCTAGAAGAAGACAGCTGTGGTTGAAGCCCGGGGTGGGGGGGTGAGGGGTCAGGACGTGGGAGTTGACAGAGGGACAAGGGCTACGGCTGGAAACACACGGCCCCATGGCCAGTTACCACTGGGTCAGGCTGTGAGGATGGAGGTTCACATACATGTGGGAGCAGGTGTAGCAGGGCATCCCCACAGAGAGTGCCCACGGCCAGGGCACCCAGGAAGCCCAGCACCGGCCGCAATAGTCGAGGTCCCAGGAGCCGCAGCAGCAGCAGCGAGAGAGGAGCAGGGAGGCTGAGGAACAGGACTGCCAGGCCACTGTGAAGCAGGGCTGGGGAGAATTGGGTCTAATGTTAGGGCAGGGCTGGTCCAGAGGCACTACGTAGACACAGATACACTCATGGGAGGTTGGACCCTGATAAGCCCCGCCCCCAGCAAGGGATCCACTCCCTACCAGGATGCAGGGTGTTTCCCACCCAACTCATCCACTGACCAGACAGGACATCCCCTGGAGGTGCTGGAGCTAGGGTTTTGATGCAAACACGGCTGTCAATCTGATAAAGCAGGGCTGGGCACAGCAGAGCAAACTGACGAGGGGTCAGAGGAGCGACAGGGCTCAGTCCAAAGTTGACCAGCAGCTGGGAGCCATTCAGACACTGGAGATTGAGGGAAGGACCATGTATTAGGGAGTCACTGTGAACTACAACCCCAAGTCTTGACATCTGTTTTTCCATCGAGTCCCAGGTCTTTCTCAGGGTCTCATTGGCTCATACTGGCACATGCATTAGAGACGGGACAGGGGACTTAATGTGTGTTAATCCCTGGTGAGTATCCTGGACAGTGGTTTTTTGTTTGTTTGTTTGTTTGTTTTTTCTTTGTTTTGTTTTTTTGAGACAGGGTTTCTCTATATAGCCCTGGCTATCTTGGAACTCACTTTGTAGACTAGGCTGGCCTCGAACTCAGAAATCTGCCTGCCTCTGCCTCCCGAGTGCTGGGTGGGATTAAAGGCGTGCGCCACCACGCCCGGCTTGACATACATTTCTTAATTTGCTAGAGAACGCTGCTGTCATCTCCCTCTTATGCCCTAAGAATTTCCTTGTGTTAGTGATGAGCTACTTTGGCCGCTAGACAAGAAACCTGACATGCCATCCATCTTTAGTCAACACCCCACCATGGGTTGATCCAGCCAAGGCTAGAGTGCTTCTTTTGATAGGGCATGCCACCTGATCTCAGGGTCTGGCAGCTTTGTCTGATACCTTGTGTGTGTAGAGCAAGGAACAAATGGACTGTTTCAGATGGACATACCATCATCTCCAGGACACTTTTCCACATAACCATCCCCACAGCCTAACTCTGAGATACTTCCCTGGATTGTGCATTTGCTAAGTGACACCCCTGAATTTGGTCAGCCTGCACTAAGGTCAAAGGGAACACCTTACACCGTTAGAATAACATATCCAAGTACTGAGTAGCTATTTGTTTACTGACTGTTCACGTACTTCAAGCCCCCTAAGGGCCACATACTTCAGGCCACCTACTCCCATGGCTCCTTCTCCCTGTCTAGAGACTCAGACTTACATCCTCATTCAGATGGTCAGCCAACGAATGGTCCAACAGCAGAAGCCTCTGGAAGAGGTCTAGGCCCGAGGGCCCTGACCCGTGCAGGTCAGGAGCCTTTGACTCCTCCTGGTCATCCCATCCTGAAGGGCCCAGAGGCATTCCTGCCCAGACATCCACACTCAGCTCCGGCTCTTGCAGCCTACATTAGATGGATTAGGAAGCAAGTCAGACTCACTCAAGTTCTCTGACACCTGCCCTAAGCTGTCACCTGGGAGGTTTAGGGAAGGAGAGACCACCACAGTCAGTCCTGGGAAGATCTAAGAGCTGTCATTTATAGGAGAATCTCAAGTGGGTAGCTGTGGGCTTGACAGGGAAAGCCTGCATGTACCGAGCAAGGACTTTACTGATCAGGAGGAGAACTGAAGCCAATAGAGGTGAGCAGTTAGTGCAAGAGGATTTGTAACTGTGGGGATTCATGCACTGGTCAGCTGGAGCCTGAGCAGACGCTGAGCGGAGGGAGCCAGGAGACGCCACAGTGTGTGTTTGGGAGAGAGATTAGTACCTGTGTGTGAGATTGTCGCCACTTGTGGGTGCAGCCCGCCCAGGTGGAGGCCCATGGTGTCCCAGACGGAGCCCCTGGACTCGGCCTAGTCCTAGGCTGTGGAGAAGCCGCGCCAGGCCCCCAGAAGTCAGTGTCCCATTCTCTCCATATAGGCCAAACAGCTGGGCCAGGTAGTGGTTCTGTTCCTGTTCGGCTGGGCCCAGGTTTGGGACCGAGCCTCCTACCCAGCCCAAGGCCACCCCCAAACATAGGCCAGTCAACAGATGATGTACTGGGGGCCCCATCACTAGGGCTATGGTTAGAGGCTCTGGATCTGACTTCTATTTCCTTTGAGACATTCTGAGGTTTGCACCCTAGAACAAGGAGAAGTGGTGGGGTCAGAGCTGTTATTCTTCAGTTCAGAGCTAGGGAGATGCTCTTACACTTACCACTGCTTACTGAGTCTGTCTGTAGCCTCTGCAGGCTCAGGCTTCCTCTGCTCCTCCCTTCTGCCTTCTGGAGCAGCCTCCTGACCCCAGAGCTCTCCTTATATCTGGTCCTGAGACCCAACTAATGTCTCAGAACCCCAAGACCCACCTCTCAAGCTTGTTCCACCTCCCTTCTTCACTCCCTCTCCATATGCAGGGCCTCACCCCTACTGGCAGTGTGAGAGCTGTCACCTCAGGTCCCTGGAAGGCCTCACTGTGGACCTTAAGAGATCCGAGTGAAGGAGCTCAGCCTTCAGATGCAGTGGAAGCCACGTCACACAGAGGGCTGAAATGGATAGGTTTCCCCTTAGCCCACCTGCTTTGGGGTGGAGTCAGGGGTGGGGCAAGTGTGGGAAGGTTCATATAGGAGTTAATGGTTCACTGGTCTCTGGGATGGGGGGGTCAAAAGTCAGTCTCTGCTGGGCCCTGACTGGGGAGGGGCCACCCTCTGCCCCGAGGAAGCCACATGGTTAAGAACCTGTGCTCAAGTTTTTCCTCTTAAATATTTTATAACCCATAACCCATTCAGCACCACCCAAGCCTTTTCCTGAACGTACCCCTCCCCATGTACCTTACATCTGGTACTGAGCTGCATCTGTTTCCAACCCCATCCCCACATTCCCTGGAGAGTTGAGCCAAGGTGTCCCTAAACTGGGAGTTAGAGGGAGAGGCAGATAAGTGCAATCCCAGATGCATTCAGGAAGAGACTTCAGTGATGCCCACCCTGGGAAGTGTAAGAAAAGAGCTGTGATTCCCCACTCCAGCAAGCACTAGCTGTCAGCACCCCCAGCTCTGTAATCAATGAACAAGAAAGAGGAAGCCCTGTTGAGGAAAAGAAGCCAGAGCAGGGCTCCCCTCAGACATCTGACCTGGCTTACAATCAGGGGGTCAGAGTGAGTGGCCCAGGGGGTTGGGGTTAGCATTACCTGACGGCAGGACAGGAGACACAAAAGACACCCAGAGGAAGGGGGACCCAGCCTTCTTGTGGCAGGCAGGCTGGACAAGGGTCACCTGGAGGGAGGGGGTAGGGGAGGAACACTACCTTAAAGGGGCAGGCTTGCTTTGCCCAAGGCCTCCTTGCCTGGGCACTACAATTCCCTAAGTGCACACCTGCTAACCTCTTTCCTATGAGAGAAACAGACTCCAGAATGAGTGGGAACATTTATTAGAAAGGAGGGATTTCAGTTGGACCCTCATTTCCCACACAAAAACCACACTGTCTTTTCCAAAGGAGGACAGGCAGAGGACCCTGGATCCCAGGGGACAGACAGCATCAGCAGGACGGGGCGGGGGTTGGGGGGGTGGGGGGGCATGAGTTTGAGGTGGATAAGGTTGCTGCTTACCACCCCACCAGGGAAATTTAGTGGCTAAAACACAGCTACTTTATCCTCTAATCCCAAAGCCAGCAGCCTGATAGATGACTGCCTTGCTCTCTGGCAGAGACGCCTGGATCATGGTTGTGGTAGAAGGAAGGAAGGAGCAGATTCAGACCCATCTCTTGCTATCTCTTGCTGCTTCTTCGGGTTTCTTTGCCGTTGCTGACAGGGTTGTTGGAGGGGCCAGGAGGGCCGGGAGGAGTGTGGTTGGGTTGACTTCGAGTGATTCGGGTGCTAGGGGGATGTGAGGGGGTGTGAGAAGGATGGGGGCCACCCACAGGACCTGGCTGGGTGCTCAGTCCATTCCCGTTCTGGTTCTCGGAAGCTGGTTGTGGGAGAGGAAGAAACAGAGTTAGGTAGTTAAGGTAAGAAAGGGTCTGTCCTCAAAGCCCACTTCCATGCCCCAGAGAGTGGATGCGTCTTCACCAAGCACAACTGCATGAATGCTGACCAGGTACAAAAAGTCAGTCTCTCTCTCTTTCCCTCCCTCCCTCTCTCTCTCCCTCTCCCCCCCCCCCATTCCTTTCTTTGATGCAGGGTCTCCCTGACTGACCTGATGCTCTGATTCATCAGGCTAGCCACCAACATAGAGTGACCCTCCCACCTCAGCCTGTAATGTATGAGGATTATAGATGTGAGGCATATACCAGCATTTTTCTTTTTCTTTTTTACACTTATTTTTATGTGTAAGAGTATTTTGCCTAGCCAGGCGTGGTGGCTCACGCCTTTAATCCCAGAACTCGGGAGGCAGAGGCAGGCATATTTCTGAGTTCGAGGCCAGCCTGGTCTACAAAGTGAGTTCCAGGACAGCCAGGGCTATACAGAGAAACCCTGTCTCGAAAAACCAAAAAAAAAAAAAAAAATTGTATTTGTATGTGTGGGCACTACATTGCCTGAAGAGGGCATATGAACTCAGCCCTGGGTGCCCTGGAACTGGAGTTTCAGATTGCTGTCAGCTGCCATGAGGGTGCTGAGAATCTTACCAGGTCTTCTACAAGATCAGCCCACTGTTCTTAACTGCAAACCATCTCCCCATCCCTTAAATCTTCTTCAATTGAAAACATATGTTACCTTTTGTTTTGTTTTTTGTTGTTTTGGTTTGGTTTTTTCAAGACAGGGTTTCTCTGTATAGCTCTGGCTATCCTGGAACTAACTTTGTAGACCAGGCTGGCCTCGAACTCAGAAATCCGCCTGCCTCTGCCTCCCGAGTGCTGGGAATAAAGGCGTGCGCCACCATGCCAGGCTCATATGGTACCTTTTATGGTGGAATTAAATGGTATCCATTTTGATTACAATATTGGAGGTTCTCCACAAAGCCAGAAGCAGCAGGAGAAATATGCAGTCATAGATCATATATGAGGGATTGTCTCCATTGGTGGTCTTGTGCACACATTTGATGGGAACTGTAATTAACTTAATTATGTTAAGCCACCCAGAACATCATGAGTGGCTCATTCTGTTTCTTGTTTTGAGACAGGGTCTATCTAGTAGTCCTGACTGTCCTGGAACACACTCAATACACCAGCCTGGTAAGCATTGGATAGAGGTCCCACAAGACTACTAGGAAGGTCTTGGTGGCTCAATGGTTAAAAACACTGGCTGTTCTTCCAGCTGACCCAGATTTGGCTCCCAGCACCTACACTGCAGTAACAACCATCTGCAACTCCAATTCTGGAGGATCTGCTACCCTCTTCTGACTTCCCTGGGCACTGTATGCATGTGTTACAGTCATACATGTAGACAAAACACACAGTACTGACTGGTTTTGTATGTCAACTTGACACAAGCTGGAGTTATCACAGAGAAAGGAGCCTCCCTTGAGGAAATGCCTCCATGAGATCCAGCTGTAAGGCATTTTCTCAACTAGTGATCAAGGGGAGAGGGCCCATTGTGGGTGGTACCATCCCTGGGCTGGTAGTCTTGGGTTCTATAAGAAAGAAAGCCAGTAAGAAACATCCCCCCATGGCCTCTGTATCAGCCCCTGCCTCCAGGTTCCTATCCTGTGTGAGTTCTTGTTCTAACTTACTTTGGTGATGAACAGCAATGTAGAAGTGTAAGCTGAATAAACCCTTTCCTCTCCAAGTTGATCTGGTCATGCTGTTTGTGCAGGAATAGAAACCCTGACTAAGACACATACATATAAGGTAAAAATAGAAAAAAATCTAAAAGAGAAAGAGAGAGAGAGAGAGAGAGAGAGAGAGAGAACAGCAAATCCAGAAACTTCCCACTGTCTACTAACTCTGCAGCCACAGAAGTTATAATGTAATTCATAATAAATGACCATGTGGTCATATGTTGCCAGCTTTTGTATTTATAATTCTTTCTTTTTTGTTTTTTGAGACAAGGTTTTACTATGTATGTGGCCTGGATGTAGACTAGGCTGGCTTAAATTTACAGTGATTCTTCTGCCTCTACCTCTCCAGTACTAGGATGTGTGCCACTACACCCTGCTATACTATATTTGCTATTATTATTTCAGAAAAGGAAATAAAAATCTGTTGTTGTTGTTTGTTTGAGACAAGGTCTAGCTTTAAACCCTAGATTAGATAAGAACAAGTGACAATTCTTTTGCCTCATCTCCTCCCCAGTGCTGGGACTAGGGTTGTGAAATTTAACCTAAATAACAATAAAATGATTTTAAAAAATGTAGCATATCCGGGGCTGGTGAGATGGCTCAGCGGGTAAGAGCACCCGACTGCTCTTCCGAAGGTGATAAGTTCAAATCCCAGCATCCACATGGTGGCTCACAACCATCCGTAACGAGATCTGGCGCCCTCTTCTGGAGTGTCTGAAGACAGCTACAGTGTACTTACATATAATAAATAAAATAAATCTTTAAAAAAAAAAAGTAGCATATTCCAGAACTAGTTAGGCCTAAGCAGGGGGATCTTTGTGAGCCTGAGATCAGTCTGGACAACTTGGTGAGAATGAAAAGAAACGGAAAAAAGAAAAGAAAGATAACATAAGAAAAAGAAAAGAAATTAAAAAGAAAAATATAGCCGGGCGTGGTGGCGCACACCTTTAATCCCAGCACTCGGGAGGCAGAGGCAGGCAGATTTCTGAGTTCGAGGCCAGCCTGGTCTACAAAGTGAGTTCCAGGACAGCCAGGGCTACACAGAAAAACGAAAAACCCTGTCTTGAAAAAAAAAAAGTATGTATATATATATATATATATATATATATATATATATATATATATATATGGGCTGGAGAGATGGCTCACTGGTAACAGCATTGGCTGCTCTTCCAGAAGTCCTGAGTTCAGTTCACAGCAACCACATAGTAGCTCACAACCATCTGTAATGGGATCCAATTCCCTTTTCTGGTGTGTCTGAAGAGAGCGACAGTGTACCCCCACCCCAAACATAAAATAAATAAATAAATCTTAAAAAAAGAAAAATATAATACCGATTATGCCACATAGCTTAGGAATCAAGTAGACCACACAATCAAGGTATGTGTGTATGTGTGTGTGTACCTACTTCTCAGAATATATTCCCATCACTTAGTGATTTATATTACAAAGAATTTACAATACTACTTTAAATGTGGTCCATGTGACCCTGAATGCTCCTAACAGTCATTTGGCACATGTGGAGAAACTACTCTACTTTGTTTCTTGACTGGTGGTAAGGAAAGGAAAGAGTACCCCAGGTCTTCAAGTCTTCTCACTACTGAGACTTGCAGAAGGTATAAAAAATGAACTGTGAGCCGGGTGTGGTGGTGCACGCCTTTAATCCCAGCACTCAGGAGGCAGAGGCAGGCGGATTTCTGAGTTTGAGGCCAGCCTGGTCTACAGAGTGAGTTCCAGGACAGCCAAGGCTACACAGAGAAACCCTGTCTAGGAAAAAAAAAAAACAAAAACCAAACCGCCCCCCCCACAAAAAAAAGAACTGTGTGGAGGGGGGACATCCTGAGAGAGGAGGCACTTGGAAAAGGGATGAGAAAACATCTTTCCTGGGTGGGCAGAATGGGGGACTTAAAGGGGCCAGTGGAAGGAAAGCAATGGCTTCCTACCTGGAGCAGCGGCAGGGGGTCCCGCGGTAGCTTGTGGGGGGGCAGTAGGGCTGTTGTCATTGTTCTGCACCTGCAGGCACAGGCAAGATACTCAGACCCTCCTCAACATCATGTTGCCGGGCCTGGTCTGCCATTTTCTCTAACACCAGGCCTAGGGACTCACCGATTTGTTGGCCGCCTGCTGCGTGTTATATTCTGGATTGGGCTCGCTGAAATTAGGGACTTCAGAATAAACCATACAGAATCTGCAAAGAAAGAAGCGGAAGCCTTGGACCTATCATGCCAGAAGATGTGGCCGGCACAGTCTGTGTTGCTTTCTTGTAAACCCTAGCTTTTCCACTTTGGGTTCCTAGCGCTTATCTCAACTGCCGAGACAACTTACTCTCCAATCTTCTGCAGATCGCCCCCACGGCCAGTGTATAGTGTCAGACAACCTTTGAACACTGAAGCATACCTGTGGGGTGAAGCAGGATTCAGTCTTTAGAAAAGTTGTAGGGACTTTTAACCACACCCTACCTCTGTTGCCATTGCCGCTAGGAGTCCCGCCTTACCCTTTGGTGAGTCGGATAATGTCCCCAGGTTGGATCAAGTTGCCCACATCGTCCCATACTGAGATGTTGATGCTGCCCGTTTTATCTGCCACTTTACAAGTCCGAACCTCGTGCCCGTCCTTTGTCTTGGTCACCCGGCCTTTAAGGGAAGAAAGATATGAGAATGGAAATAAAGTCATACAGATCGTGGTGATGGTGAGAGTCTGGGTATTGGCAGAGTGAGGTAAAGGAATAGAAGCAAAGCCCACGTCCCTCCTTGATGGCGGGTTATGCGTGGGTGTATGGGGCGGTAGTGGAGAATCCAGCACCATGGAGAGAGCCCCGAGTGGGAAAAAGGCCCGCGTGGCATCAGTCCATTTAGTTTTACCTATTTTATACCTGTCAGCAGCTCCCTATGCCAGCGGACTAAGAGATTAGAATGAGCATGGAGGGGGCGCCTCCTCCTTGTCCAGGCAAGTTAAGAATGCAAGCGGTGGTCCCGTGTGCTCCCACTCTTCTTGCTCCTCCCCCTTTGCTCCCACGAGTCCACTGCGCATGCATAGCCACCTGTCTCCAGTACAATGAAGATAAGGTTCAGATTCTTGAGCCCGGGCTTGATATCCTTCACGAAGGTCTCGGTCGTCATGCTTCCCGAGCCGTGGCACCCCGCTGGAAGCGGAAATGGGAGATGAAGGTTCAAGACTCAGAGCCTTTGCCCCATGCTCCCGCTCGGCCTACCCACCACAGCAGGCGGGAATCTGGCAGCCTCGGTCCCCCTCTAACCCTTCTGGGAGGTTAGAAACGAACTTCCCTGAGGGTCTCGTACTTCAAGATCAGAACTTAGAGATTTCTGGGTAAGATGCTTAGGGGCTGGAAGGCCCTATGTCAGGATGCTTTCAGTCTCACGCTCCGAAGCGGGGAGGCTGAAGGAAAGAGACTCGGAGGGAACCCGATGCAGCTCCAGGAAACAGACTCTTACTCGGCAGATCTTCTTGAACCCGCATCCCCACAACCCAGAACTCCGTCCATCCCCTCCCCCACTCGCAGCCCACCACCCACCCAGCCAGCAGGCCGGACTGTGCACACCGCCGAGCCACCCGCAGGGGGAGCCAGGGGGCTGGCTGCCGCCGGATGCTGCGGAGAGAAACGCCAGAGCGCGTACATTCCCGGAAACGTACCCTGACCTCCTTCAGCCAATAAGGTCCGATCTGCCGCCCAAAGCGCCCCACCTCCGGCCACCGCCCATCCAATCAGGCTCCGAGATTCACCAGCCGCGAAGGGGGCAGTTTTTAGGTTTTAAAGGAACCTCGCAGTGTATTGGTTGCGCAGGGGAGAAGATGGACGGACCACCAGGGGGCGCCTCAGATACCAATCTTCCTTTCCTCCCAAAGAATGCACTTCGGGCTCTTAATTAAACATTTCATTTTCTCTTCAACTAGTGTCACAGTGGAAAAAAGGTCCAAGGGTGATGGAATGCAGCAGGAAAACGTTTTAGTTCCAGCCTGTTTCTCTGCTTGTTTTCTCGGCAATTCTTTTTTTTTTGGGGGGGGGGTGAGGGGAGGGCGTGTGAGACAGGGTTTCGCTGTGTAGCCCTGGCTCTCCTGGAACTCACTTTGTAGACCAGACTGGCCTCAAAGTCAGAAATCCGCCTGCCCCTGCCTCTGCCTCCCGAGTGCTGGGATTAAAGGCGCGCGCCACCACTGCCCGTTTTACACATGAAAATGGATAGTTAAAAGCCAGCACCTTGGACATGGCAGAAGCTTACACATCATCTTTAATATACCAAACGGTTCGGCTCAGGGCTCTGGGACAAGCGGCATTCTCGCCATAGAAAGATAATAGGCAGATTCAGCCTCCTTTGAACGAAGTTGAACCCGGAACATAAAAAGCCAGGTGGGCACTGGGGAGGCAAGTGGCAGGCGGATCTCTTGAGTTTAAGGCCAGCCTATCCTACATAGTGAATTCCAGGACAGCCAGGCCAACCAAGAGAAACCCTGACTGGGGGAGGGGAAGGGAAGCAAGTCTGACTTGGTTCACAAAGGCACATCCGATTCCTGTTTCCTTATTTTATTGAATCTCAGAGACACCTAGAAGCTTTAGTTTCCTCGGGTACTTGTCAGATTGTCTTCAAAGGAAGCAGCTAGCTCTGTATTCTCACGAATAAGCTAGTTGCAAATGTACTAATGTGAATTGCCCTTTAAAAAAAGAGAATATCCCGGGCGGTGGTGGCGCATGCCTTTAATTCCAGCACTTGGGAGGCACTGGCAGCTGGATCTCTGAGTTCCAGGCCAGCCTAGTCTACAGAGTGAGTGAGTTCCAGGACAGCCAGGACTACACAGAGAAACCCTGTCTCAAAAAACCAGGAGGCAGAGGCAGGAGGATTTCTGAGTTCGAGGCCAGCCTGGTCTACAAAGTGAGTTCCAGGACAGCCAGAGCTACACAGAGAAACCCTGTCTCGAAAAACAAAACAAAACAAAACCCCAAAACAAAAGAATATCTACAACAAATACTATTTGACACCAGATTAACCTAAGAGGTAATGTAATTGCATTCCTTGTTTTGCTCAACCGCTTACCTAACACAGAGCGCTTTAAACTCCACCACGACTCTCCTCAGGTTCTCTCCCACCCATATTCCCCCAACCACCGCGTTGCAGCCTTAGGAAATCAAATCCACTAGTGTTTCGGGCACTCTGAGATTTTGAAGAGCCATCATGAATACTACAAGAGTGTGTGGTTGGGAGGTGGAGAACCCCTGCAGCACCCTAGATCAAAGCTTTGCGGCGAGACACTCCCTCCCTCTCCATCCTGCGGCCTCCTAAGTTAATAGCAGCATCCATCCCCATGACCGTGAGTCACAGGTCGGTAGGCTCCGGGATGCTGACCACAGCTCTGGAAACTGAAGGGCTGGGAGGACAGCAGGCCACGCTGTAGACCAGCTGCTCCGCGGCGACCTCATCCCAGCGCTGCATCAGGTCTGGCACCCGAGCCGTGCACCACCCAGCACGAAGTGACTCTGCAGGGCGGGACACCCCGGGTCGCTCCCGGTCTTCACACCTGAAGCACATAGAGCCCTCCCTCCAAAAAAGCTACATTGTCCGTCCTTAGGAACTTCCGGCCCAGAGCGGAGGCCGAGCTAGCCCCCGCCTCTCGTAGGCCGTTCGCTTGGAGCGTCGTCCAGTCGCCAGCGAATTAAACAGAGAGGCGGGGCTTGGTGACGAGCTTCCGCCCCGTTGCGTAGCAGCAGTGGGCGTGGTTAAGGGCTAACCCGAGGCAGCGAGGAGTGGTCGGAACCTTCTTCCCCATCCTTGCCTTCCCCTTCCCCTACGGGGAAAAGGCTGAGTCCGGTCACCCAGGGTGCTACGCGGCCGTCCGTGTCCTCAGCTGCAGCCCGGCCCGGCGTCCGGAGAAGCCAGGCCGCGTTTCGGGCGGTGCGTAATGCGCCTGGGCGAGCTTCTAACCCTGGGGGGTAGAGGGGGCGAGGTCCCTGTGGATTGGTGCCTGGGTCCTAGGGGCTGGCGGTCGGGAGGAAGGGTGAAGAGGAGGAAAATGGAGGAAGGGAGCTCCGCTGGGAGGAGTCGGGAGGTGAGCTAGCTGGGGGCTCTGGAGCTTGGGAAGGTCCTCTGGAGTAGGGAGAGCCTCGGGAAGTGCGGGAGTGGCCTTGGGCTGGTCTGAGGACCCGGGAGAGCTGACCGCTGGGGCTGAGGGACAACATGGAGTTTAAATGCCAATGATTGACAGACCTGGAAACGAAGAAGGGGACGTTCTGGGGGCTAGCCTTGGCAGGGACCTCGGAACCCAAACCTCCGCCCTCCAAGCGCCATAGCTTGGCTTCTTTCCCATGCCTTGTCTTTGGCAGCCTTGTCTTTTATTCCTTCCCCGCTCCTCTCCTCTCCCACCCCTCCTTGGAGGACTCTTACATTCCTTACATCTTTGCCCCTGAATGATTTGCAGCTCCGCTCTCTGATACTCACAATCCATCCACTCGTTTAATACACTGGAAAGCCCACCCCAGCCCAGGAGGCAGGGCATTTGTGGGCTAGAGAGCGAGGGTGGGGGGGAGGCAGGAAAAAGACCTGAAAAAGCAGGATGAGGGTGTTTTGGATTGGCACACTAACTTCATTTCATCAAACTTCATTTCAACTGGTAGCAAATGTGGTGGTTACTGTTCTTGGGAGATTGACCTATGAGAATCTTGGCAGGTACTTCTTATACAGTAGTTTTTGTTTTTGTTTTTTCGGTTTTTCGAGCAGGGTTTCTCTGTATATTCCTGGCTGTCCTGGAACTCACTCTGTAGACCAGGCTTGCCTCGAACTCAGAAATCCGCCTGCCTCTGCCTCCCGAGTGCTTCGGCAGTAGTTTTAACTAATAGCAGGATAGTTGGCTGCTAGTATTCCCCCAAGAAAGAGTGGGATTGGATAGTGCCAAGGGAGGGTGAAGGGTGCAATTGTTATGCAGTGTCTTCGGTAAATTTTGTGGCAGAGCCTACTTCCAGTGATTGAAAAGAAGGAACAAGCATTTTCTTTTTTTTTCTTTTTGGTTTTTCGAGACAGGGTTTCTCTGTGTAGCCGTGACTGTCCTGGAACTCACTCTGTAGACCAGGCTTGCCTCGAACTCAGAAATCCGCCTGCCTCTGCCTCCTGATTAAAGGCGTGCGCCACCACGCCCGGCTGGAACAAGCATTTTCAAGCATCTCCTCTGGTTCTCTCTGTGAGTTTATTTTGCCATTTAGTTGCAGCAAGTAATAAGAGCAGTCTTACCCATACTCTCGGAGTTTATCTCATTTGATTTGCAGGACAATACGTTAGAAAATGCAACTGTTTGACAGTTGGCTACATGAAGTTGGCTTGTTTGAAGCTGTCCTGTTAGTGGATGACAGAGCTAGGACTGGAATCCAAGACACCCCCCACCCCCTCCTGATTCAATGCTTGTCTGACAACCCCTGGTACGTTTTCCTAAGGGTTAATTTTCCCAGTGCAGGAGGCTTTTTGGTTTCTGTGTTTGGAACTTCTTGCCCCAGGACACCAAGCACAGCCAATATAGTACCTGTTCCTGGAAGCTTTTTTTTTTTTTTTTTTGAGGTACAGGTGCATGTACCAAATGGTTGGGAAATGGGGTGTTGTTCAAAGGAAGGAAGCATTCCTCCTCCTGTGTTATGTGGGGTGGGGAGGAACATCCACTCTCTCCTCTCTGGACTACAGTGAAGAGAAATGCTGGGCTTTACACCTTTCTCATTCACTGAGAAGACACACTGAAAGAGCTGTAGTTGAGCTCGGTGAACTAGGAGCATGGGCACCTGATTCAGGAGACCCAGTAGCCTTTGTGTTCTGCATGAAAGATCATCACCAAGTATTCTCCTAACTTAGCCCTTTCATTATTGATACACACACGACGACGAGCCGGGAGTTTAATTAGTCGTGCTGTATCTCATTGACTCTGATTCACAGGGCCCTGGAAAAGCCCTCAGTCCCATCTTTTCAGGCATGAGCCTGGTCAGCTTCATTTTACTGCTTCCTGGTTGACCAGGTTACCCACCCAGAACAACACAATCTCTGCTTTTTTTTTTTCTTCCTTCCCAATTGAGAAAAGGTCCTGCCTGGTATCCTCTCCTGACCAAGTTCACAGTGATCTTCCTGTCTCAGCCTCCTGGGTGTTGGGATTGCAGGCAGGAGCTACCGTACCTGCCTTCGTTCTTCCTGTTTATGAGTAAACCCGCTCTCTCAGTCCCCACCCCTCTTGTCTTATTTTAAAAGCCTTATCCCTTCAGGGATGTTTCAGTTTACACCTATAGTGACATTACTGAGTATTCTCTGTGTGAGAAAATGTTTCCCTTGTGGGAGCCTGGATGTGTGGGGATCTCTCCGAGTACTCCAGGCTCACATCCCTGTCGGGAATGATCTGAAGCTCTGCTTTCTCGCTGTCTTCTGATTTTTTTCCAGTCCTGGCACTACAGGCATGCACTCTCAAATACAGAGCCAAGGACTGAGTCCCAGTGCTTTGTAAGCCGAGCTGCATCCCCAGGCTAGTTTTGGGTTTGTTTGAGACAAAGTTTGGAACTTGCTACATAGCCCAAGCTAGCCTTGAACTCAAATTCTCCTATTTCACCTACTGAGTGCTGGGAATGCAGGCATGGGCTGTCCTCCTTGGCCTCTAGAATAGTTTTTACATGATATCACATAAATGAAGTCACTCTAGAAACATTAAAGGACTGTACAGGGCAAGCACTATGGATTTGTATTCTGTATAGCCACCGATGTGGCATTTTTGGCATTGCTTGTAGTTATATGTGCTGAATAAAGAAGTATATATACAGGGGCTGGAGAGATGGCTCCTTGGTTAAGAGCAATGACTGGCCTTGCAGAGAACTGGGACTGTGATTCCAAACACCCACTAGGCAGTTCATAACTGTCTAACTCCAGTACCAGGGAATCCGCTTCTGGCCTTCTCTGGCATTAGCCACAAATGTGGTACTTAGACATATATGCAGGCAGTACACTCATATATATAGAATGAGATAAGATAATTTTGAAAGTTAATGTGTATGTATATATGTGCACACACACACACTTTTTATTTTGAAACAGAATCCCATGTACCCCAGGATGGCCTTGAACTTTGATCCTCTTGCCTCTGCTTCTGAGGCACTAAGATTATAGGCAGGCGTCACTACCCTCCTAGTTTGTGTGGTGATAGGATTAAATTCAGGACGTGTGGCTGTTGGGCAAGCACTCTCACAGAGGTACAGCCTGAGCTCTCCTTTTTCCTTCTCTGTATGTGTTCAAAAACAAGTCTTGTCTCCAGTGGCTTTCCTCTCCACCTTGGCTTTTCCTTCCCCTCCTCTCTAGACCAAGTGCCCTCCTGTTCGTTCATAGGGTAGAAGCCTGCAGTCCTGAAAGGACTTATCCTCCTTTCTGCCTGGATGCCCCACCCATCTGATCCAAGTCTATCCAGTCTCACTGTTAAGTGGAGACAGGTGCCCTGCCTTACCTTTTCTTTCCTCTCCCTGTTCCTATTAATAGAGTGTTCCTGATTGTGACATCACACCCCCCCTCTGGGCCATGAGACTTGTCACTATGAAGAAAGACTCAGTTGGAGAATAGCCAACAAGATGGGATACTCAGAGCATCTCCTGAGCGGCACTGAGCGGAGGCACCAGGGGGTTGGAACCTTGTGAACAGGGAACCTGCCCCCACCACTTAGAAGGTAAAAAGCCTGGGTTTGGAATCTCATTCCACCTCTTTTCCCTGTTCAGGGTTCCTTTTGACCTTGAAAATCTGGTGCCCTGAAGCTTTCTAAAAGTAATGCATGCTATCCTGCTTATGTCTCTATCTTGTTGGTAGTAAGTTTTGTTTTTTTTCGATTTTTTTAAAACTCTTGTATACTCACTGGACTGTACCTGTGCCTCAGTTTGAAGATAGTGGTTGCACTTCTTCTTTCTTCTCTGTTGGCAAGAAGATTGTATGTTAGGATGAAAAGGAGGTCTGTGTTGACCACACAAGTAGAGCTGAGTGCTGGTGGACAGCTGGGAGCCCTGCAGACCTTGCAGTAGCCATTTGATGAGTTCTTGCTTGCTTGTTTTTTAAGACAGGGTTTCTCTGTGTAGCCCTGGCTATCCTGAAACTCTATAGACCAGCCAGGTTGGCCTTGCACTCACAGAGATCCGCCTGAATCTGTTTCCTGAGTGCTGGACTCAAAGTCATGTGCCACCCAGATCTTAAAGAACTATAGGGGCTGGTGAGATGGCTCAGCGGGTAAGAGCACCCGACTGCTCTTCTGAAGGTCCGGAGTTCAAATCCCAGCAACCACATGGTGGCTTACAACCATCCGTAACAAAATTTGATGCCCTCTTCTGGAGTGTCTGAAGACAGCTACAGTGTACTTACATATAATAAATAAATAAATCTTTTAAAAAAAAAAAAAGAATGATTAAAGAACTATAGGTCCTCTGAATTGTTCTTTAGGAATTTGAGTTTAGAGCCAAAAGATGGTCCAGTATGTCAGAACTCTTGCAGTGAAACCAAGAGAACCTGGCTGCAGCTCCCATTAACTGTGTAAAAGCCTGCAAACCAAGCATGGTGGTTCAAAGACAGGTGGCTTCCAGAGTAGCAGCAGGCCCATGCCCATGCCCTACACATAGGAGAGAAAGAACTCAAAGTAATTAAACATTCTAAACAAACTCAACCTTTGAAATCCTCTGAGCCAGCTGTAGTGCCTCACACCTTTAATTCCAGCACTTGGGAGGCAGAGCAGATGGATTCCTGTGAGTTGAAGGCCAACCTGGTCCACAGGGAGAGGTCTAAGACAGCCGGGCCTACCTAGTGAGGTCCCGTCTCGAAAACAAAACAAGACAAAAAAACACCCCAAAAAACTACATAGATAAATATCCTCTGTTAAATGGAGATTCCAGCATTCTGGGGTTAAACAGAACTTAGAAGACAGGTAGCTCTACTCCTCTATCTCCTAAGAAATGAAACTGAGTTCTTAAAAGAAGTTTTAGTTTAAGAATTCTCCTGTCAAAATAGGAAACCCCTTCCTTTCAAGGGAGTTGCTAGAGAGATGGGGGTTAGTTGGTGGGAAAGCGAGGCACCTCCAGTAATATACTTGTCATTTAATATGCATTTTTGTTTTATATTCTTAATCTTTGAATCATAGAAATTGTAGCCCCTTTGGAAATTACATAGCCAGGATGTTCCTGTCACAGAGTACGAACCAAGGCCTGGAGAACACACTTGGCCAGGGATAGTGTTAGCGCCAAGGCCTGGAGAACACACTTGGCCAGGGATAGTGTTAGCGCCAAGGCTCAGATTCAGAAGTGTCGGTTTAGTTTTTACTGCATCATTTGTGTATGACGCGGTGGGCTGGGCCTCAGTGCACATGCGGCAGTCAGGGGACACTTGTGCACTTGCCTTCCTCCTCCCACCTTTATATGAAATCCAGGGACTGCAAGCACCTTCAACCACTGAGCCAACTCATCAGCCCCATTTCAAACACAGTCATGGAGACTAAACATAAGGTAGGGTAGGCTAGGCAAGCAACTACCACTGAGCCACATCTCTAGCCATGAGTGGCTTTATTCTGTTTTGAATCAGGCTTCTTCTTCTTTCTTTAAAAAAAAAAAAAAAAAGATTTATTATTTATATGTTAAGCACACTTGTAGCTGTCTTCAGACGAACCAGAATAGGGCGTCTGGTCTCATTACAGGTGGTTGTGAGCCACCATGTGGTTGCTGTGATTTGAACTCAGGACCTCTGGAAGAGCAGTCCCTGCTCTTAACTGCTGAGCCATCTCTCCAGCCCTGAATCAGGCTTTTTTTTTTTTTTTTTTTTTGGTTTTTCAAGACAGGGTTTCTCTGTGTAGCCCTGGCTGTCCTGCCTGGCTGTCCTGGAACTCACTCTGTAGACCAGGCTGGCCTCAAACTCAGAAATCCGCCTGCCTCTGCCTCCCGAGTGCTGGGACTAAAGGCATGTGCCACCACACCCGGCTCAGGTTATTTTAAACAGATTAAGTAACACTGAATTAGTTCAAATGACTCTTCATTCGTAAAAATTAATGCAAGGGAATGTCGCTTCTCTTTCTTTTAGATCTATTCATTAGGAGACCAGAAGATAGGATGACATGTTGTAGGGATATGTGAAGTCTTTCACCAGCTAATTTCTTACCTTGTTAAATTTCATACAAGTTGTCTGTCTCCTTAGGCGGGGCAGGTTCTAGAGCCATTTGTCTGTGTGTTTGATCTTTCTGTAGTAATTGAGGCTGGGTTGTACAAGGGTATGGAGAAGTGAGACCACATCATTTACCCCTGACTCGCCCTTATTCATTTGTAAAGAATGGTGGCAGCATGACCTTTTACCTTTACCTTCCGGGACTTGTAAATGGCTCCTCTAATGTTTGATTAGCGTGTGTGTGTGTGTGTGTGTGTGTGTGTGTGTGTGTGTGTGTGTGCAGATTGATTGAAGGATCCCCTAAATGGTTGGGCATGGTGACACACACCTTTAATCCATCCAAGTACAAAAGAGACAGGCTAGTGAATTTCTGAGACTTCAAGAGCACCTGATTCACTCAACCTCCAAGATGTTGGTCTCTTCTTAATCGTCGCTAAGCTAATTTCTTAGCTCCTGCTGACCAGCATCAATTGTTCCAGTAAAGCAAAGGTTTTACTTTAATGGTTCTGGTCTTTTGTTAATCCCAGCTGATCCTTCAGCTCCAGCTCACCAGAACCACAGATATTCAACTCAAAATATGCAAAGGCCCTGATAAAGTCTTTAAGTAACTCTTGAACTACCCTCTGGAACTTCACAAGCCAGACTGGCCTCAAATAACATCTTAAAAACACAAATTACAGAGGCAGGCGGATTTCTGAGTTTGAGGCCAGCCTGGTCTACAAAGTGAGTTCCAGGACAGCCAGGGCTTCACAGAGAAATCCTGTCTCAAAAAACAAAACAAACAAACAAAAAAATGTAAGTGGAACTTTAAAAGCAAGTTCGAGGACATCCAAAGCTATTAAACAGAGAAACCCAGTCTCAAAAAACAAAACAAAACAAAATAAAACAAAAGATGTTTTCCTTCCCCTTCCCCCTTCCTCTTAATTCCTTCCTCCTTTGCATGTTTTTATGCTAGAGACTGAACCCAGAGCTTTACATATAGTAGTAGGAAAGCGGTCCACCATTGAGCTACATCCTAGCCCAGCAGTGATTTAAAAATGAAATACAGAGCCAGAGAACTGGCAATGAAGTCTGTTTAGGGTTCTTGCTAGCATGAATGATGCCCTGGGTTTGCTCCTCAGAATCACATAAAACCAGACTTGGTGGGACATGTCTGACCTCAGAGCAGGGGAGGTACAGGTAGGAGGGTCACAAGTTCAAACTCATCATTGGCGAATGACTGCATAAGGGAGCTCCAGACAAACAAACAATCAAACAAACAATCAATCAAGGCATGTGGTGCAGCTTTATAGGCATTTTTTCTACATTGCCTTGGTTTTTGGTTGGTTGGTTGGGTTGTTTTGTTTGACTTTTTTTTGTGTGTGTGTGTTGTTCTGGTCAACCCCCCCTTGCTTCGCGTTGTTCTGGTCAACCCCCCCTTGCTTCGCTCCATCCCGCTCGCTCCTGCCAGCTCCGCTCTCTCCAGCCAGCCCCACTCGCTCCGATCGGCTCCGCTTGCTCCGGTTGGTCCCGCTCGTTCCGGCCCCGCTAGCTCAGCTGTCCTGCTTGCTCTGGCCGTCCCTGTTCGGCTCCGCTTGCTCCGGACAGCCTAGCTTGCTCCGGTTGGTCTCTCCAGTCCAAGGATTCATTTCTTATTATTCTTCATAAGTACGCTGTAGCTGACTTCAGACGCACCAGAGAAGGGCATCAGGTCTTGTTACAGGTGGTTGTAAGCCGCCATGTGGTTGCTGGGATTTGAACTCATCACCTTCAGAAGAGCAGTCTGGTGCTCTAACCCGCTGAGCCATCTCACCAGCCCTTGTTTGACTTTTTGAGACAGGTTTTTTCTGTGTAGCACCAGCTCTCCTGGAGCTATCTCTGTAAACCAGGCTGGCCTCAAACTCAGAGATCCACCTGCCTCCGCCTCCTGAGTGCTGAGATATAAGGTGTGTGCCATCACTGCCCAGCTTGTTTTATATATATATTTTAAAGATAGGTTCTCTTTATAGACCAGGCTGGCCTCAAGCTTACAGAGATCCCATAGCTTCTGCATCTTAAGTGCTGGGAGTAAAGGTATAAGCTACCATGCTTGCTTTGTGGGGGAGGGGGACCTCCTAATGTATAGACTGACCATCTCAGAAATTGTTTTTTTTTGGGTTTTTTTTTTTTTTTTTTTTTTGGTTTTTCGAGATAGGGTTTCTCTATATAGCCCTGGCTGTCCTGGAACTCACTCTGTAGACCAGGCTGGCCTCGAACTCAGAAATCTGCCTGCCTCTGCCTCCTGAGTGCTAGGATTAAAGGCGTGTGCCACCATGCCCGGCTGTTTTTTTTTTTTTTTTTAAAGATTTATTTATTATTTATATGTAAGTACACTGTATCTGTCTTCAGACACACCAGTAAAGGGCATCAGATGTCATTACAGATGGTTGTAAGCCACCATGTGGTTGCTGAGATTTGAACTCAGGACGACCTTCATAAGACCAGTCAGTGCTCTTAACTGCTGAGCCATCTCTCCAGCCCCCAGAAATGGTTATGTAGCCTAACTTAGCTTAAACTTGGAACTTCCTGCTTAAACCTCTCAAGTGCTCGTATAATGAACCACCATTTGTGTCGTACTTAAAAACAAGAAAGAGGGCATGGAGCGAGGGCTCAGTGCTTAAACCATTCAGTGTATAATTGGTGGTTGTGAGAACTGGTTTTTGGCCAAGGAAGACTCTTGATGTCAACCTTGAGCCTCTTCTGTATACACAGGTACATTTGTACTCCTTATGCACACATGCAAACACACATAGACACAACAAATACCTATACACATGGAGGAAAAGAACAAGACAGAAAAAGATAATAGGTAAATCTTGAAAATATGTAACACTTGACCTAAAAAAATAATTCTGCCGGGCGTGGTGGTGCACGCCTTTAATCCCAGCACTCGGGAGGCAGAGGCAGGCGGATTTCTGAGTTCGAGGCCAGCCTGGTCTACAAAGTGAGTTCCAGGACAGCCAGGGCACACAGAGAAACCCTGTCTCGAAAAACCAAAAAAAAAAAAAAAAAAAAAAAAAAAAAAAAAAAAGGTTTGTGTGGGGGTGTGTGGGTGGGTATGCTCGCGTGTGTGTGAGAACTCTCTGGTATGCACATGTGTGAAATCAGAGGACAAGAATTAGTTTTCTCTGTTCACAGTGTTGGTTCCAAGGATAAACTCAGGTCTTGACACCTTCTCCTTGAGCCTCCCCCCCCACTTCTCCCTGTACACACTACTTATAAAGATGGACCTTTGGTACGTGTGCTAATTTTATCTTGCATTTTTCACCAGGACATGGTGGTTAGCAGGCTGGGCTTTGCTTGAATCTGGCTCAGCACTAGTCTGTCGTTTGATTTTTTGACGAGCTCTCTAGGCTTGTGCCTCTGTTACTCAGCAGGAAGATGCAAGTGACTGAGTGATAGTAGAGCTGTCCAGGCTTGGCTATAGGAGTGCTTAAAATCTGACAAACACATCGTAAAGCTCAGTCATCAAAACATGTGATACATTGGCGTCATCATCCATCAGTATAAATAAAACATCTCTGAGACCCTTCCCCTCCCTCTAAAAAACACCCCCCCCCCAAAAAAAAAATAACTGCCCCAAACTCCATGCCTCGATCATTGTTAGGAAGGTAGGAAAACAATGAAACAAATGTCAGTGGTTAGCATTTAATATATTTTCATAATGTGCATATATGAAGTACATGTAAAATATATATGTAATACACTTAAAAGTTCTGTATGTATGGCTTTTCTCTGTGCATTGTGTGCGATAGTGTCAGTGAAAGTAAGAGACAGATGTGAGACCCTGACCTTCAAGTTGTGGTTGGTTGTTACCATTGTGGGTGTTGGGATACAACTGAGCCCTCCATAAGAGCAGTTCTCAGGGCTGGTGAGATGGCTCAGCGGGTAAGAGCACCCGACTACTCTTCCGAAGGTGATAAGTTCAAATCCCAGCATCCACATGGTGGCTCACAACCATCTGTAACGAGATCTGGCGCCCTCTTCTGGAGTGTCTGAAGACAGCTACAGTGTACTTACATATAATTAAAAAAAAAAAAAAAAAAAAAAAAAAAAAGGCCAGTTCTTACCTGCTCGTCCATCTCAGCAGTACCCTTCCCCCACCAGTACAAAACTGTAAACGTATTCTAATCAGTCTTCTCACTTGTGTGTATGTGCACAGGTACATCCATTCCCAGGGATGCCAGAAGTGGGTGTGAGGTCCTCTGGAGCAGAGTGCACCTGTGAGTTGTCTGCTATGGCCCTGGGAATTGAACTCTCGACCTCTGCAAGAGCTGAATGAGGTGCTGAGCTCTATCTCCAGCCCCAGTTATTCTATTTATTTACTTTATTACTTTGTTTACATGTAGGGTGTCACTATGTGGCCCTAGCTGGTCTGAAATGCACTATGTAGAGCAAACTGTCTCAAATTCAAAGAGATCTGCCTCCTGAGTGCTGGAAATAAAAGGCATATAACCTTTTTCTTTTTAATTTTTTTATTTAATGTGCATTGGTGTTTTGCCTACATGTGTATCTGTGTGAGGGTGTCAGATCTTGGAGTTATAGACAGGTGTGAGCCGCCATGTGGGTGTTGCAATTTGAACCTAGGTCCTCTACAAGAAGTCAGTACTCGCTGGGCATGGTGGCGCACGCCTTTAATCCCAGCACTCGGGAGGCAGAGGCAGGCGGATTTCTGAGTTCGAGGCCAGCCTGGTCTACAAAGTGAGTTCCAGGACAGCCAGGGCTATACAGAGAAACCCTGTCTCGAAAAACCAAAAAAAAAAAAAAAAGAAGTCAGTACTCTTACTGGATGAGCCATCTGCCCAGGATCCCCTCCCGTTTTGTTTGTTTATTTTATTTTGTTTAAGACTGCATCTCATGTAGTCCAGGCTGGCTTCATACTGTGTCACTGAGAATGACCTTGAACATCTAATCTTCCTAAGTCCATCACCTGAGCGTTGGGATACGAGTGTGTACTGCCATACCTGTTTTTTGTGGTATTGGGGATCAAATGTGATGCATACCACTCAGACACTGCCAATTGAGCCATGTCTCTAGCCTTGAATACTTTTTATGTTTGAAGCAGGGTCTGAGTCTATACTGCTTCAGCCAGTAAATTAGAAGTCTTGGGGTTGAAGAAATGGCTTAGTCTATAAAGGCACCTACCACCAAACCTGACTACCTGAGTTTAATCCCAGCACCCACAAGGTGGAAGGAAAGAACCATCTTTCACAAGTTGTCTTCTGCCCTCCCTACTCAAGCTATACATGCGTGTGCCTATAAGCATACATGCACACAAAATAAATAAAATATAATAAGAATACTAGTCTTCCAAATGTGGGTCTGGGAAGATGGTATAGTCAGTAAAGGCCCCACCAGATAAGCATGAGGACGTAAGTTCAGACCTCTGGCACCCATGTCAAAGCCAGGTGTAATCACCGAACTTATAACTATTGCCCTAGTGCCCGACAGGGTCCATCAGACTGGTGGATCCCAAGAGATTTCTGCCCAGTCAGTCTAGCACGTCTGTGAATGCAGGCTCACTGAGAGAACTTCTTGTAAAATATGAGGGGTATGAGATGGCTTACCAGTTAAGAGCTGGATTAGTTTCTCAGCACCCATTTGGTGGCTCACAACTGTCTGTAAGACCAATTCCAGGGGATCCAACACCTTTTGGCCTTAGTAGATACTACATGCATGAGGTATCTTTTTTTTTATAGTTCTAATTTAGTATATGTGCTGCCAAAGTAAGCATACATTTTTGCAACTGGTAGCTTTTGTGGGGGAACTTCATAGATGTATACAGCATGTTTTGATCACAGTCCCTGCAGCCCCTGCAGTCCTCTTTGTCCCTCCCAACTCTGTGGGCTGCTCTTGGTTTTTGTTTTAAATTTATTTGAACTGTACTCCTTATTAAAGGTAGTGTATAACTTTAATCCTAAGCTAAGGCAGGTAGATCTCTGTGATTTCTACCTTAGCCTGGTCTGTTTTGTGGGTGTGGGTGTTTTGCCTGAGTGCATGTTTGTGTGCCATGTATATGCCTACTACTCAAGGACAACAGAAGAGGGTATCTCTCTGGTCTCCTGGAACCTGTATTGTCTGCCCCAAGACAGATTTGTTTGCATGCTAAGAAAGAAGTTACCAGAGTGTTAACTGCAGCACAGTTTGTTTCAGGAGGAAAGTTGGTAGCCAGGTAAATTGGGGACCAATATTTAGCATTTGAATACATAGCAGCACCAGACCAGCCCCTAAAACCCACAGGCTGTCTTCTGATCTCCAGATACACTACACACACACACACACACACACAACATCAATAAATGATTAAATGAAAAAAATTTAAATTAAAAACAATAAAACTAGAAAACTAGCTGGGCATGGTGACATATTCTATACCCCTAGCACTTGGGAGGCAGAAGCAAGAGAATCAGAAGTTGAAGGTGATCTTCTCCTATAGAGCCAGTTCAAGGCTGTCCTGTGTATTATATGAGACCCTTAAAAACACAGCAAAATACAAAACTTAGGAAATTTATCATGCCTATTTGTTCTTTTTCCTTTTCCCTCCCTCCCTCCCTCCTTCCCTGGCCTCGAACTCAGAGATCTGCCTGCCTCTGCTTCCTTAGTACTGGGACTCAAGGGCATACTATGCCTGGCTCATGTCAACTTCTTGTATAGAATACTTTAGGTGTGGTCATTCATTACCAAGGAAAAAGTAGAGTAGTAATCCTGCAGTAGAGAAATTTAGCACCTATCCTTGAGCTAAGGTTCACTAGTGTCAGTCCAGATTAGCAATTCTGCTCTCAGTTCACAGACTACTTCCCTGGCATTTTACCAAAGTAACCTTAGTTTAGTCATAAGACATCAAATAACCCCAAACTTAGGGTTGTTCTCATTTAATTGGCCAAATTTGTTTTTTGAGACAGCATTTCTCTGTGTAGCCCTGGCTGTCCTGGAATTCGCTCTGTAGACCAGGTTGGCCTTGAACTCATGGATCTGCCTGCCCCTGCCTTCTCTGCATGCCTATGTTCTATGTGAGGCAGCATAGTTTATATGGCTCTGACATATGTTTTCATAGAGGAACTTATAAATGTGATAAAATGTTAGCAATTGCCAGGCGTGGTGGCGCACGCCTTTAATCCCAGCACTCGGGAGGCAGAGGCAGGCGGATTTCTGAGTTCGAGGCCAGCCTGGTCTACAGAGTGAGTTCCAGGACAGCCAGGGCTACGCAGAGAAACCCTGTCTTGAAAAACCAAAAAAAAAAAAAAAAAAAAAGTTAACAATTTCAGAATTGGGGCTGGAGAGGTGGTGTTGGCTACTCTTCCCAGCACTCACATGATGGCTCAAAATCATCTATAACTCCAGTTCCAAAGGATCCAATGCCCTCTCTGACCACTATGTGCATCATGCACACACATACACGTGATGCACATACATACATGTAGGCAAAACACACATAAATGAAAATAAATATTAAATATTAAATACAGTTTATTATTTAATCATTAAAATTAAATATTAAAATATTTGAAGAATCGAGAGGAAGGGTATAAGTCTGAATCATCATAGTGTATGAGAAGCCACCCACAAAAATGAATTTGTGGATTTAAATTACTGTGTTGCTAAGGCTGGGAAATTTATTGGAGGAATTGATTTGGGACAATTTTCTTTTTTTGGGTTTTTTTTTCGAGATAGGGTTTCTCTGTGTAGCCCTGACTGTCCTAGAACTCACTTTGTAGACCAGGATAGCCTCGAACTCAGAAATCTGCTTGCCTCTGCCTCCTGAGTGCTGGGACTAAAGGCGTGCACCACCACGCCCGGTTTGGGACATTTTTCTAAGCATCCATGTTCCTTGCACTTGTTTTGACGCATCAGTGAGTTCAGAGAAGCTGAGACTTACCAGGCTTTTTGTTGTATAGCTGGCATTCAGCAGATATGTACTGTGTGTGTTGTAGGTTAGGGAGCTGTGTTTGCTCATTTCTGAGATGAGCTCTCAGGGTAGTCTATATAGCTCAGGCTGGCCTTAGACTTGTAGCTAACCCCCTCCCTCAGTCTAGTACTAGGAATAATGGCATGTGTCCATATACTGTCTAGAGAGATTTTTCATTTATTTATTTATTTATTTATTTTATTTTATTTTATTTTTTTCAGTGTCAGGGTTGAGTTTGTCCAGGGCCTTATACATTCTAGGCAAGGGGGCTACCACTGAGTTACACCCCCAATCTGCAGCTAGACTTTTTTTTTTTTTTTTTTTTTTTTGGTTTTTTGAGACAGGGTTTCTCTGTATAGCCCTGGCTATCCTGGAACTCACTCTGTAGACCAGGCTGGTCTTGAACTCAGAAATCCACCTGCCTCTGCCTCCCAAGTGCTGGGATTAAAGGCGTGCGCCGCCACACCCCGCTCCCCTTGCTGATTTTTGAGATGGAATCTCTCCCTGGGCTTGGTGCTCCTTGGTTGGTAAGGTTGGCTGGCTGGAGCCTCCCCAGCATGGACCCCGTTCAGAAAGATAAAATTGGGTGCACAGATTCTAAACTCCTGAGAACTGACGCTTTTCCAGAATATTACAGGTTGATGGGTTGGCTGTTCCAGTATCAGGAAGCCCTGATGCTATGAGGCCGCCAGCTGGATGGAGAGCGAGGTCTGAGGTGGTGTTGTTTGACTCCTGGGTTTCACCTGGCAGCACTGGGGTTCTGTGGCCCTTGTTCTCCTGAATCTGTTTCCTGTGTGCAGTTTTCTTTTTGGCTACAGTCCCTCCCCTGTGGACAGAGTGCAGGCTTTTGTTACAGTCTCGCTCTGGAGCTCTGGCTGTTTCTTTGCTTTTGTTTTTCTTTGAGGCGGGCGGGGCCTCACTGTCTGGCTCTGGCAAGCTGGCTTTGAACTCAAGGGCTTGGGACACCACACCTGGTGTTTGTTCCTTTGGTTTTGGTTCTGAAGATTGAAGCCAAGGGCTCATACACTATAAGTAAGCACTCTACCACTGAGCTGCATCAGTGATCACAGCACATTGATCTTAAAAGAGAAATGTTATCAGCTCATTGTTAAACTGTTCAGTGATATCCCATGGCCTCTGACAAAAGTTCAAATTCTAAATCCCTTTTTTAAAAATAAGATTTATTTATTATTATATATAAGTACACTATGTCTTCAGACACATCAGAAGAGGGCATTAGATCTCGTTTCAAATGTTTGTGAGCCACCATGTGGTTGCTGGGATTTGAACTCAGGACCTTTGGAAGAGCAATCAGTGCTCTTAACCACTGAGCCACCTCTCCAGCCCCCAAATTCTAAATTGTTGGTGGCCAGGCCTTTGCTTGCCTTTTGAGACTGCGTCTTGACACCTTTTTTTTTTGGTTTTGGTTTTGGTTTTTTCAAAACAGGGTTTCTCTGTGTAGCCCTGGCTGTCCTAGAACTCACTCTGTAGACCAGGCTGGCCTTGAACTCAGAAATCCGCCTGCCTCTGCCTCCCAAGTGCTGGGA
>LR755190.1:28419-127936 GCA_902729485.2 Mus minutoides | reverse complement strand
TTTTTTTTAGCCCACCTGGGCCTACTGCTCTGTCCCAGACCTCTACCTAAGTAGCTTTTACTGTAGCCCTAAAGGACACATTTCTGGAAAACTTCTCAGAACCACTGTTCTTTCAGCCTGGATCAGGAGTCCTCTCTTTAGAAGCCTCCATTGAAACTTAGACTGCATTATAGATTGTGTGCTTATGTGATGTCTGCTCTCAACTGGATGCATTCCTCACATAACTAGATTCTCAATCAATACCTGTTGGATAAGTGAATGGATTTTGGCAGTAAGCTCATGCTATGACCACATAGACTTGGCTTTTTCTGAAGTGACCTCTTTTACTTGCAACTCCTTTCAGGACCTGGGTTTCAGTGATGAGACATGGGGTATGATGTGACACGTTTCCAGGGGGACGTTGACGAGGACCTTATCTGCCCTATTTGCAGTGGAGTCTTGGAGGAGCCAGTGCAGGTGAGTGGGCTTCCGGGCAGGTAGAACTACCAGAAGGTACTCTTGAGGAGTAGGCTCCTGGGAAACTCCCACTCCGACCCCTTTGGTGCCAAGGAGAAAGGATGTTCTGGAGTCTGTCTGGAGTTGGTTCAGATCCTGAGGTCACTGAGACATCTGTAGTGGTCTCAGGCTTGGTAGTTGCTTTTCTGCAGGAATTTCAAGGTCTGTGCTCTGTCTGTGATGGACCTTCTAGACCTGGATCAGTACTCAGTGCACTTGAACTGTGTGATGCTTTGTGTAATGGTCAGCGTCCCTTATGCCTGCCTCTAGTCTAACATAACAGATGGCGACTCTGCTTTCTTCCTGGGATCTATTGAAAAGGTTTCATGTAGCCATGCACTTTGCACTTTGATGTGAAAACTGCCAGGTCAGTATGTTATTTCCTCTACTGGTTGGACCAGGCCTAGAGTCACGTGTGTTCTGGGAATGTGAGGCAAGCTGTAAGGTAAACCGCTGACAGCAACATTCATGGGTCAGCATCCTATCCGCACCTTATTACTCCCATTTGCAAATACCAATCAGTCCATTGACACTTGGCCAATTGAGGCAATATAATTTCCAAACCAGGACACCAGTTAAAGCCATCTCATTTGCTTCTTTTAGACAGGGTGCCTTTGAGACTTTGATTTCTTTTTTTCCAGTTTTCAGCCATCAAAAGGAACAGAGATTTGAGCAGAATAAGGTTCAGACTCCACTCCGGGGCTGTCAATCTGGGAACTTTTCTATGTCTTTGTACCTATTGCTGTCAAAGGCATATTAGATGGGTATGGGACAACTCTCCTTGGTGTGGAGAGGTCATTGGGTAGGTCCTGCTCCCTCAGGCCATGGCAGGGTATTGTCTGCTTTCTGGCACTGTCATTTAAGGCTAGTCACTTGTAGAGAGATGAATGGTTGTTAGTGAGCCCAAGTCAGAAGCCACTCACCCATCTCCAGCCTTTACCTCCTCAGGGAGAAGGCAGGCGGGCAGCTTTCATGATCCTTGGCGTAATCCCAAGGGCCTGTGAGCTCTTGTCCTACCCCTGTTTGCTTACTTAGGAATGGGTGATAGATTGAAATGATTAAGTAATCAAGCTGCAGCTGGACAGATGGCTCATGGTTAAGAGTACTTGCTGGGGCTGGTGAGATGGCTTAGCGGGTAAGAGTACCCGACTACTCTTCCGAAGGTGATAAGTTCAAATCCCAGCATCCACATGGTGGCTCACAACCATCCGTAACGAGATCTGGCGCCCCCTCTTCTGGAGTGTCTGAAGACAGCTACAGTGTACTTACATATAATAAATAAAATAAATCTTTAAAAAAAAAAAAAAAAAGAGTACTTGCTGATGTCCCAAAGAACCCAAGGTTAATTCACAGCAACCATATCTATGCTACTGTGGCTCTCAGTAACTGCACCTTTAAGGAGATCCGAAGCCTCAGGCACCTAGGCTTATGAACAAGCACCCCATACAGGAGCTCACTCCTATACATAATTTTTTTTTTTTCCCTTGTTCCAGTCAACCCTGCTCGCTCTGCTCGACCCCGCTCGCTCCGGCCAGCCCCACTTGCTCCTTGCCGCCCCCGTACGGCCCTCGCTTGTTCCAGCCAGCCCCGCTCGCTCCGATCTCGGCTCCGCTTGCTCCGGTTTGGCCCTGCTCGTTCCGGCCGTCCCCATTCGGCCCCACTCGCTCCGGCCCTGCTAGCTCCGGCTTCCCCGCTTGCTCCGGCCGTCCCCGTTCGGCTCTGCTCGCTCCGGACAGCCTGGCTTGCTCCGTCCGGTTGGTCTCTCCAGTCCAAGGATTCGTTTCTTATTATTCTTCATAAGTATGCTGTAGCTGACTTCAAACGCACCAGAGGAGGGCGTCAGATCTTGTTACGGGTGGTTGTAAGCCACCATGTGGTTGCTGGGATTTGAACTCATCACCTTTGGAAGAGCAGTTGGGTGCTCTAACCCACTGAGCCATCTCACCAGCCCCATTCCTATACATAATTAAAGATAATAAATACGTTTTTTTGTTTTGTTTTTGGGTTTTTTTGTTTTTGTTTTCCGAGACAGGGTTTCTCTGTATAGCCCTGGCTGTCCTGGAACTCACTTGGTAGACCAGGCTGGCCTCGAACTCAGAAATCCGCCTGCCTCTGCCTCCCGAGTGCTGGGATTAAAGGCATGCACCACCACGCCCGGCTTAAATACGTTTTTTTTAAGGTGAAGGAAAACTAATGTTTTCTTTGTAGTGGCTACCAATCAAAGATAGCTTCTAGGTTAGGGGTGGGCTTATGTTCTCTTTACCCATGAAATTCTGGGGCCCCCATCTGCTTGGACCTATGCTTTCTGCCAGAGTCTGTGTGAGTTCATGTTGTCACTTGAACGTTGGTATCTTCCATCCCCACTGGATCTTACAGGTTTTCCTCCTCTTCCTCCTCCTCCTGCAGGACTTACTAAGCACTGAGTGGAGGTTTGATTAGGACTGGGGGCTCCAAGGGCTCGGGGGCTCATTCTCTGCACATGGTTCAGTTGTGGATCTCAGAATACATTGTATTTTTCCAGTAAAAATAAAAGGGGGGAAGGGAGTTGCAGAGAGCTGATATAGTGGTTAAGATCATTAACTTAGAGAATCAGGGTTGGAGTCCCAGCCTCTGCAGACAATTCTGTAACTCTGGTTCCAGGGCCCTCTTCTGCCCTCTCATGGTATCAGACATGTATAGACAGAGATAAAACATGCTGGCAAAACACTAATCAGAGAAAATCAAAATGAATTTAAAAAGAAATCAGGCTGGTTGTGCTGGCTCATAAAGTTAGATGTTCTGACGAGGCAGAAGCAAGAGGATCTCAAGTTCAAGGTTAACCTGGACTCAGCTTTGTGTGCAGGTGAGATGACTGTATTGGTCAAAGCTCTTGTCAAGCAAGCCTGTGACTCTAGTTCACTCTCTGGATTCCATGGTGGAAAAAAGTCCCTGGAACCTGTCTGTCCCTCTGTCCACCCCTGTCTTTCCCCCCCATATACACATACATAATAGCTTTTAAAGTAAATCATAATAGTATAAAAAGATACACTGAAACACTCATGTGCCTTCTAGTCAGCTCCTCAGAGGAAGCCTCTTTGCTTTGTGAGTGATAGAGCTTTGCTGTGTAGCCCTGGAAGTCTCAGATTTTTTTTTTTTCTGAAATTTGTGGTGTGTGTGTGTGTGTGTGTGTGTGTATGTGTATGTGTGTGTGTGAGAGAGAGAGAGAGAGAGAGAGAGAGCATGTGCGTGTGCCATGATGTGCTCGTGAAGTCTGGTCAAGACTTGGAGTCACTTCTCTCCTTCCAGTGTGTCCTGGGGATTGAACTCAGGACATGAGCGTGGCAGCAGCTGCACTAACCTCCTGAGCCATTCTCAGTCAGTGCTGACCTAATACCTGCTCTGCTGTCACAGCCTCCCTAGCTTGAGGACTGTACATATATGCTACCATGCCCAGCGTATAGAGCTATAGATATCTCTTTTTTTTTTTTTTTGGTTTTTCGAGACAGGGTTTCTCTGTGTAGCCCTGGCTGTCCTGGAACTCACTTTGTAGACCAGGCTGGCCTCGAACTCAGAAATCCGCCTGTCTCTGCCTCCCAAGTGCTGGGATTAAAGGTGTGCGCCACCACGCCTGGCTAGATATCTATTTTTATTAGTTCATTTGGTATCCTTTTTTTTTTTTAAAGATTTATTTATTTATTTTATGTATGTGAGTGCACTGTAGTTGTACAGATGGTTGTGAGCCTTCATGTGGTTGTTGAGAATTGAATTTCTAGGACCTCTGCTCGTTCTGGTCAACTCTGCTCGCTGAGTCCCTGCTTGCTCCAGCCCAAAGAATTATTATTACACATAAGTACACTGTAGCTGACTTCAGACACACCAGAAGAGGGCGTCAGATCTCATTACAGGTGGTTGTGAGCCACCACATGGTTGCTGGGACTTGAACTCAGGACCTTCGGAAGAGCAGTCAGTGTTCTTAACCTCTGAGCCACCTTCGGAGCAGCAGTTAGTGCTCTCTCCAGCCCATTTGGTTTCCCTTTAGTGAGCATCTTTTTTTTCCCCCTTGGTGACAGTGCTCTGTGCAGCCCTGGCTGTCCTGGAACTTACTCTGTAGGTCAGGCTACCTGCCTCTGCCTCACCTAGTGCTGGGATTAAACTTGTATAACACCACTCCCAGCTTTAAAATGTAACTTAATTATTTTTAAAATTTAATCACATTTTTTAAAATGTAATTTTAAAATTACATTTAGAGTGTATGTACACACATGCCCACATAGGTCAGAGGACAACTAGTGGAAATCAGTTCTCTTCTTTTACAACATGAGTCCTGGGTGTTGAACTCAGATATTAAGATGACACCCCTATCCTCTCGTCTCTACCAGTCCCTCTCTTGTTAGTCTCTTGTAGATGAAAGCAAGTGTCTAGAGGGAGGAAAAGAAGGAAGGTAGCTCACCTCTCTCCCCCTCTCTCTCTTTCTTGTGCTAGAGAGATGAAACCCAGGGCTTGTTCCTTCTAGGCAGGATCTCTATCATTGAGCTGTATCCCCAGCTCTGCTTTGCTTGAGGTGATCATTCTGACTGATAAATGTAGATTGAGAGACAAGAGAAACTAGTTGGAAGTCATACTTGACAATTCAGGTAAGAGATGATACCTACCATAGGAGCTTGGATCAATAGAGATGGAGAAAAGTAGACACATTGGGAATCTTTTTGTTTGTTTGTTTTTTGTTTTTCGAGACAGGGTTTCTCTTTATAGCCCTGGCTGTCCTGGAACTCACTTTGAAGACCAGGCTGGCCTCAAACTCAGAAATCCGCCTTCCTCTTTTTTTTTTTTTTTTTTTTTTTTTTTTTTTTTTTTTTTTTTTTTTTTTTTTTTTTAAGATTTACTTATTTTATGTATGTGAGTACATCTTTACTGACTTCAGGCACACTAGAAGAGGGCATTAGATCCCATTATAGATGGTCGTGAGCCACCATGTGGTTGCTGGAAATTGAACTCAGGACTTCTGGAAGAGCAGTTAGTGCTCTTAACTTCTTCTGAGCCATCTCTCCAGCCCATTTTTTTTTTTTTCTCTCTCTCTTTTTTTTTTGAGACAGGGTTTTTCTGTGCAGTCCTGGCTGTCCTGGAACTCACTTTGTAAACCAGGCTGGCCTCAAACTCAGAAATCAACCTGCCTCTGCCTCCTGAGTGCTGGGATTAAAGGCGTGCGCTACCACGCCTGGCTTTTTTTTTTTTTTTTTTTCTTAAATAGTATGTTTAGGCTTTAATATAACCCAGGTATCATGACCCCTGCCAATAAACCCAGCACTCGGGTTCAAGGTAAACCTTCCCTATATAGCTACTTCAAGGACAGGATAGCCTGCATGTGACTTTCAAAAAACATGGAGGGCTGAGTTTGATAGCATATGCCTTTATAGTCCTAGCACTTGGGAGGCAAGTGGATCTCTGTGAGTTCAAGGCCATCTACAAATTGACTCCAGGACAGCCAGGGCTACACAGCTACACAGAGAAACACTGTCTCAAAAAAATACAAAAGAAAAAAAAAATGTTTTGAGAAGAGTCATATGTTAAGGGTTACACACACACACACACACACACACACACACACACACATCTATGTGTGTGTGTATATATCACACAACACATATACACAGACATCCATATATATATACATAGTTAGCTTTTTAATTAGATACCCTTTTAGTTAACACTTTAAATTATATTTATCACATATTTATTCTTGTGTGTGTGTGTGTTTATGTGTGAGTGTGTGTTTACACGCACGTGTGCTCACAGTGTATATTGTGACACATATGGAATCAGATGATACTCTGTGGGAATTGATTCTCTGCTTCTACCAGGCTTGGTAGCAGACATCTTTACCTGCCAAACTCTGTCCCCAACCTGGCTTTTGAGTTTCTTCGAAGTGAACTCTGAGCCCATGTGACTGCACAGGGGTTTGAAGTGCATTCTGCACTAGCCTAATGATCTAAGGTCAATCTCTGGAACCCACTGTGGAAAGGACCCTCACAGCCCTGTGTGCTCCCTGCTGCATGTGACTTGCACTTACGCGCACTCCCAGTTCTGGGCACACACGTAGTAAATGCAAAGTTCAGCTGACTCGGGTACCGTTCATTGCTCATTGCTGAATGCTAGGTAGTATCTTCACAGGAACCTTCTCAAAGAAATAAGGGATGTCTTTATATATGATGGGGATAAGGAGGGGTTACTTTGGTTTTTGAAACAGGGTATGGTTATATATTCCAACTAGCCTGAAACTTGGGATCCTCCTGCCTCTCTTTAGCCTCCTAAGTGCTGGAACTCCCCACCCCTACCCCCGCCATGATATTTATGAAACAGAGAACAGTGTCATTCTTCAAAGAAAAAAAAATGCTAGTCCTATGTAGGAGCCCAGACTTAGCATTTGTGACTCAGGGGCCATACCTCATTGAAAGGTCATGACAGGCCTCATAGAGAAAGAACTTGAGTCTACATAGAGAAATCTCAACCTCTCACGAGAGTTTCCCTTACTTTTCCTACATGATTTGTTGTTGGGTCTTTTTCTTTCCTTTATAAAATATATTTAAAATATTTTATTTTTGTATGTGTTTGGGGGGGGGGGGGCGAGAAATGCCATGTGTGTAGGTTCCTGAGGAGGTCCAAAGGGACTCTTGGATCCTCTGAAACTGAAGTTAGAGGTAGTTATGAGCTGCTGTGTGTGTGCTGGGAACTGAACCTGGGTCCTCTGGAAGACTAGCAAGTTCTGTTAACTGTCTCGCCAGCCCATGTTTAAGAGTTTGGAGGAACTGTTCGTTTGTAGAGACAAGGTCTTCCGTTTGCTTATTTTGTGTGTGTGTGTGTGTGTGCGCGCGCGCGCACACGCGCGCTCATGAATACACACACAGTCCATGGAACATATGGAACTCAGTAGTTTGCAGCCAGTTCTCTCCTTTTACCATGTAGATCCCAGGGATCAGACTCACCTCAGGTTTGGTGGCGAACCCTTTGACCTGGGAGTCCCTGAGGCAGCTCTTGCCATGTAGGGCAGGTGTTTACAAGACTTCCTCCTTGGCCTGTGAGCTAGGAAGGGCCACAAGCAGTCCTCGTACTCTCTCACTTCTGTCGTGGTTAGTGAGTCTCTGCCGTCATCCCTTAGCTGTATCTGAGTCATTCGTGAAGCCCTGTGTACAGAACACACCTTTCCCTTTAAGGATCTGCTGTGGTTGCCCTTGCCAGCAAGGCTCACCTTCCTCTGGCCTTACTTGGCAGTTACTGTGTGTGAAATCCTGCTGGCTATTAGTGATGGGTGGCCTTGTGTCGTCCTCTCCACTCCTGGAGTGTCCTGTGAGTCTCTTATTGTTACAGAACCTTTTGCTTGTTTATCTTGTCTCTCAACTCATTTCTACTCCTGAGCACAGGAAGCAAGTCTTACACCTGACCTGAAAATGTTCTGCCCCGAAAAGATCTGCCCTTGACTATGAGCCCTGAACCTCTGCTCCTAGAATCTGCTTGCAGGCTTCATTGGCTTCATAGTTACTGGATCCAGGCTTTCAGCTCTTGCTAATCCCCTTGTGTCCCTTTTGCCCCTACTGTCCCTTCTAGGCGCCTCATTGTGAGCATGCCTTCTGCAACGCCTGCATCACCCAATGGTTCTCTCAGCAGCAGACGTGTCCAGTAGACCGTAGCGTTGTCACGGTTGCCCACCTGCGCCCAGTACCTCGGATCATGCGGAACATGTTGTCAAAGCTACAGATTGCCTGTGACAACGCTGTGTTTGGCTGCAGTGCTGTGGTCAGGCTTGACAACCTCATGTCCCACCTCAGTGACTGTGAGCACAACCCGAAGCGGCCTGTGACCTGTGAGCAGGGCTGTGGGTGAGATTCCTCCTTCCACTCCTTTTAGACCTGGGCCTTCCTGGCTGCACTCTGTAGGAAAGGAACACTCCTGACCTTCTTGGCTCCCTGCCCACAGATCTCCACTTTCCAGCTACGATCACTTTGCTCTCTTGTTAAAAGAAAGGGGACAGCAATCCAGTTAGCACTGAAGATCTCTGTGCTTTATTTCTCTCCAGGCCAACATACTCTGTCGGGCTGCCTATACCAGTCTTGCGCCTCTCATGTTCCCTTGTGCCCTATTTTCTGTCTGTGAAGTGGGAAGTATTAAACACTGATCCTTTGAGCAGTGATGTAGGCCTCCTCATAAAGGAATGTGTGCAGGTAGACGCCAACAGAGGAGCCTAAGAGACACACAGCAATTTTCCTCTTAATTCAGGATGGCTCCTAAAAGAATGGCTGGCTCTTAAAGGCATAAGAGGATAATCCGTGGCAGGGCACTGGGCATGTGCTGCTAGCTCAGATGGCAGAGTGCTTTCCTAGTCTGCATAGCTGACTCTGTTTTGAGCATATCGGGAGCAGCCAGCATGGTGATCACACCCATAATCCCAACACTGGAAGGTGGAGGAAGGAGAGCAGAAATTCAAAGTCATTCTTAGCACAAGTTAGAGGACAGTCTGGGCTAAGTGGGACCTTGACTCAAGGCATTTATTGGTGCCCCCCCCCCAATGCTGTTTTGTGGGTAAAAGTTCCATATAAGGGCAAAGAGCATGTTTGGAAAAATTGAAGGGAGGCCTGGAAAGATTGTTAGTGTGAGTTGCAGAAAGCTCACTCAGCAGTTTTCTGTCACAGAATAAGCCATGAGCCTATAATGTCCCCTCGAATAGCCTGTTCTGCTCTTGTCTCATTCTGGACTGCAGCCTGGAGATGCCCAAAGATGAACTGCCAAACCATAATTGCATTAAGCACCTGCGCTCCGTGGTCCAGCAGCAGCAGACGCGCATCGCAGAGCTGGAGAAGACCTCGGCTGAACACAAGCACCAGCTGGCAGAGCAGGTGGGGCCCAGGAAATGAGGGGAACATGTTCGCCTTGGTAAATAACCCACAGCCTGTGTCTGCTCTGTCTGCAGTGCAGTAGAGAATCAGCTGGGCCTCTCGGCCCTCACGCCCCTCCATGTCACTCAACGATTCAGTCACCTGACATGTGGGCTGCCTTCTTTTGTTTGTTTTTTTGTTTTTCTGAGACAGGGTCACTCTGTATAGTCTTGGCTGTCTTTGAAATCACTCTGCAGTCCAATCTGGCCTTGAATTCAGAAATCCACCTGCCTCTGCCTCCCAAGTACTGGGATTAAAGGCATGCGCCACCACTGCCCAGCATAGAGTGCCTTCTTCATGAAGCCATTTTGCCATGTCTTTCCCTGTCTTCCTGAAGAAGCTTGTGTGTGCTGTTCCTCGGAGCTCCCAAGCTCCCTCATTCTCAGGCCCGCTGTTTGGCTTACGTGTCCTCTCTGGTTCTCTTCCCACCCAACAGAAGCGAGACATTCAGCTGCTGAAGGCCTACATGCGAGCCATCCGCAGTGTCAACCCCAACCTTCAGAACCTGGAGGAGACAATTGAGTACAACGAGATCCTCGAGTGGGTGTCACTCGGGGGTGGGGGGTCACTGGGGTGGGCGGCAGGGGTTCCAGCCTGAGGATGGAGTTTGTCCAGAACTAGCTGGGGACCACCATGCACCTAGCATGTACTGAGAACTTAGGGGTACTCAGGAGCAAACAGGGGTAGCTTAGCTCTCAGAGGAGAGGGCAGAGTGTACATCCAGGAAAGTCTGTAAAATCCAGCAAAACCAAGCAATTGAACAAGGGAAGTGTAAGACCGTGTAAGCCCCTTTCCATTTGGAGGCCTGTGTAGTTGGGAGACCAGACGGTGAGTGTGGGAGTAGAGAGGAATAGGCTCGAGAACCACAGTGTAGAAGATATTTCTTCCTTCAGGACAGTCTGGCAGTTGCTGTGTGGTAGGCACCATGCATGCATTGGGACTTCAAAGAATAACAGCCTAGACTCAGGGATTGGGTATGGAGAGTGATGTGACGTGAACAGCAGGCCCAACTAGAGGAGGATTTGGGTTTTCTGGACCAATGCTAGAAAGAAAGTCAGGTGGCCTGCAGAGTTGAGGTCATCTCTGAGGAGAAAAAGCCAAAGCAGAGAAAGGCAAGAGCTGGAATGACCATCCCAACCCCTCCGCAGGTGGGTGAACTCCCTACAGCCAGCAAGAGTGACCCGCTGGGGAGGGATGATCTCCACTCCTGACGCTGTGCTCCAGGCTGTAATCAAGCGCTCCCTGGTGGAAAGTGGCTGCCCAGCCTCCATCGTCAACGAGCTGATTGAAAATGCCCATGAACGCAGCTGGCCCCAGGGTCTGGCCACACTAGAGACAAGACAGATGAACCGGCGGTACTATGAGAACTACGTGGCCAAGCGCATCCCTGGCAAGCAGGCTGTAGTGGTGATGGCCTGTGAGAACCAGCACATGGGGGACGACATGGTGCAGGAGCCAGGGCTCGTCATGATATTTGCTCATGGTGTGGAGGAGATATAAGAGCGTAACTGGCTGTCAGGAAGAGGTAGAGTTGGAAAACCCATTGCGCCGGCCGCTGAGCCCTGACTTCTCCCACAGCCCTTACGGCGCGGCTTGTACCTGAGCCACGTACTCCCTGCTTCTGGCACAAAGGACTTTGGGGCACTTAGCTCAGCCTTTCAGCGGAGAATCCAGATTCCTGCCTTTTGCTATATTCTTTCCCCTACAATGTGTGTAAATTTTCAGTCAGGGTGGAGAAATCCCCACTTCTGTATTTTCCTGACTAAGATCCCTGGTTCCCAAATATTTTCAGAAAGCACAAAGAAATTTGTTTTCCCTAGAGGATCAGGGTGGAGTGAGGCATTTCTAATTGTCTATCTCTTCCAAAACCAGGGAATCCCAGCAGGCAGGCTTGCTGACTTCATGCAGCATTTAGAGCAGCTCTGAGGAGCCAGCATCCGGCAGAAGGGCTAAGGGTGTGGCCTAAACTCTCTAACCAGTGAGGCCAGAGCCTGGTCCTCACGCATATCCCTGTCCAGTCCCCTGTGAAGGTGCAGGCCTTGCTGGGTGTACAGGGTGGCCCCCTGTGAGGGTGTGCAGGGTGGGTTGCTGAAATGTCGTTGAACTCTTTCCTACACATTTCATAATTAGGGAAGGGAAGGAAGGGGTGGGCCTGAGAGCACTGGTGTTCTGAGAGCACTGGTGTTCGTACACTCAGCAGGAAGCTGCTGTCTGGCTCTGCTGATCCAGGATGGCACTGCCTCAAGAGGCGTGTCTGTGTTGCCTCGGTAGGCCCCTCTTCAGCCCTGTGATTGCAGTTAGCTTGACTTCCTTTGGTGTTTGTTTATATTTCCAAGTCACAAACCCCATCTGTTATCCAGTCTTGTTGTCATAGGACAGGCTGGCTGTGTCTATCTCTGATCTAGCCCAGCCACATTGTCGGCAATTTAATTTATTTACTTTTTTTTTTAAGAAAGGAGAAAAGAAAAAAACATCAACAAAACTTAAAACCTTTCTTTTGCCCTTTCTTTTGCTGTTCCTATTGTGGGATTTGGGGTAGGGTGGGGCTGGTAAGGGCTGTCTCATGTGTTTCCTTTTCAGCATGAGCTCTGGTCTGACACCTGTTCTGACCCTCCCCTCCATCACCCTGCAGGAGCTTTGGCTGTGGCAGGCCAGCGTTGATGCCTGTGCCCCATGAAGAAATTTGTTCTCTGCCCCTTTAGGTCTCCTTGTGAAACCCTAGAATTAACTGGCACATGTGTTTTGAAGGTGACTCTTCCATGTTTCCTGAGGAAACTTCCTGTTTATCTGGGTTCTAACCTTCATCAGCCAAGTGGGATACAAATTAGAGATGTCTCCAAAGCCAGGCTTACTACACTGCCTCACCCAGGTACACCCGAAGACTTTGGGTCCATTCCAGGCTCTCTGGGTTGCTGCTGGGTCCCCCGTGGTGGCCAGTAGAGTGAGCATGGAGAAAGAGTGGTGTAATTATTTTAAAAGCACAGGTAGAGTGTGATTGGAGAGGACAGAGGGCTCCCCTTTACCATACACTAGCTTCTCTCTGGGAGTCCACTCCAGATTAGCCTGCTGTTGGTCTCAGTAGTTGAGTCGTGTGGCTCCTGTGGGATTGGGGTAGAAGGATATAGCTTGAGGGACCATAAGAAAAAGTTGGGTGTTCCAGCTCCGGGCATTGTGCTCAGGAGTTTGAAAGGCTGCTAGACTCAGTCGGGTTCCTGCACTGCTTGTCCTTCTTTGTGCCTGCCTGCCTTGCCCAAGCCTCCACTGTCCAAGCCTCCACTGTCCAAGCCTCCACTGTCCCTTCCTTACTCTTGAGGCGAACGGTGGAGGAGGCTGAAGTTTGCCCTTTGCACCGACATCTGCAGCTCTTCCGTTGTGCTGTGTGCTGTACGTGGTGTTCACTGCACTAATAAATCTCTCACTCAACTCTAAATTCCTAGTCACCCCTATGAAGGATTCTTCCTTGCTTGGTAATGTACCTTCCACTGACCTCTGCCTTGAGAGTGTCTGTCTGGAAATTGCATACACTTCACACGCTTTGTGTTCTGTGCTCTACTGCTCTAGTAAGCCTAACTGCATTTTCTTCAGAGTGTCCCTTTAGCTGGAATTCTGTTTTCCTAAATGTTCTTGCATTTGGAAGATGCTACAGAAGACCTTACCACCTCTCTCCAGCAAGTGGGGAAGCTTCTGCCCCCTAGGGGCTCCTGATATTAATGTAGGGAGGAAACCTGAAATCGCTCTCCTGCTGTACAAACCTTGACAAGGACTTTCCTGGCTAGGGAGAGGTAAGTGCTCTAACTGCACATGAGGATGCGAGTTCAAATTCCACCTGCATAAAAAAACTGAGCATGGTCAAAAGAGATAACTCCCTCATTGTGTGAGGCAGAAGTAGAAGGTTTACTGGACCTTGCTGGTCCCTGTTTGAGCTCCAAGTTCAGTGACTGACAGTGTCTCAAAGAAATAATGAAGCCAGGTATGGTGGAACAAGCCTTTAATCCCAGTACTTGGGAAGCCAGCAGGCAGATCTCAGTGAGGGGCTTGCAAGTTTAAAGGAATATGGCATAGTAATAAAACAGGATACCCAACATCCTCTTACAAACACCCCGAAAGCATGAGTATGCACATACATGTCCAGCATGAGTAAGCACACACATGTCCAGCATGCTCACACATTTTTTTGCTGAACACTTTTTGTTACTACCTTATTCCTACTGTGAGAAACCACGTGTGTGTGTGTGTGTGTGTGTGTGTGTGTGTGTGTGTGAAGATATGTATAGCTGGGCGTGTTGGTACACGCCTTTAATCCCAGCATTTAGGAGGCAGAGGCAGGCAGATATCCGAGTTCCAGCCTGGTCTACAGAGTGAGCTCCAGGACAGCCAGGGCTATACAGAGAAACCCTGTCTCGAAAAAAAAAAAAAAAAAAAAAAAAGATATTTATGTGTATTAATGTTTTGCCTGTATTTCTGTCTGTGCACCACATGTATGTTTATTGCCCACTGAGTCCAGAAAAGGGCACTGGATCTCCTAGAACTGAAGTCACAGAAGGTTGTGAGCTACTATGTTGAGTTTGAAACTAGGGCTATAGAAGAACAGCCAGTGCTCTTAATCACTGAGCCATCTCTCCAGCTCCCAACTGTATATTGATTGAATTTGTTGACCTTTATTGTGCACATAATGTAAATCTAATGGAACTCTTCTGACACTTAAGTTGAGGGAAAGGACATTCTTGTCTGAGGCTTCCCTTTCATGCAGTCACTGATTGCACAGTGGAGCCATCTGCTGTGATGCACACTGTACTTCTGGCATTCTGGAGATTGTTGAGTCAGAGGCGTTCTGCGTAGTGAGTTCCAGACCAGCTTGGGCTTTGCACTGAGGAGGGGGTTAAGGAGGAGGTATGATTGGCAGTTACAGTGTGGAGCACTGGGAAGTGAGACACGAGCCTTTCAGAAATCCTGGGACCCTCTTTTTCCCCTTGAATCAGTTTTTTGTTTTTTAAATTTCATGTGTTTAAGTATTTTGCCTGTATATATGTTTGTGTACCACATACATATATGCCTGGTGTTCAGCTGGTGTTATAGGCTGTGGTCCAGCTAGTCCAACAAGGGCTGTCTACCAATGGAAAGTCCAAGAATCCAGCAGTTGTTCACCGTGAGACTGGATCGCACAGCTGGTTTTCAGTGTATGGTGGGATCCTGAAGGCATAGGCTGTAATGGCAGTGAAGGAATGAACTTGCTGGCAAGAGCAAGCAGGCAAAGAGCTTCCTTCATCCAAAACCTTTATATAGGCTACCCCCAGGAGATGTGGCCCAAGATTAAAGGTGGGTCTTCCCACGTCAAATGATTTAAGAAAAAAAAAAAAAAAATCCCTCACAGGTGTGTCCTGTCTCTAATTCCAGATAGAGTCAAGTTGACAACCAAGATTAACCATTGTAAGTCAGATCAATATACAATCATGTTTTGCTTAATTTCCAAATGAAAACAATAACCAGCTCATTATCACGCCTAACATGATAGAACTATTTTTCATACAACATATTATAAATTCTAGGTCTGGAGAGATGGCTCAGTAGTTAAGAGAACTGACTGCTCTTCCAGAGGTCCTGAGTTCAATTCCCAGCAACCACATAGTGGCTCACAACCATCTGTAATGGGATCTGATGCCCTCATTCTAGTGTGTCTGAAGAGAACAATGGTGTACTCACATTAAATAAATAAATTCTAGATGAATGCAGTGTCCCTTGAGGGACGTTTCTTGTGGAAACTCAAATAGAACCACTGATCTCCTCATTGATGGTACAGCACATGATAAAGTGAGCATGTGAAAGGACACACCTCTAATCCCAATACTTGCAGAGGCAGGCAGATCTTTTGAGTTAGAAGCCAGGGCTACACAGAGAAACCCTTGTCTGGAGAAGCACATTTAAAAAAACAAATAGAAAACACACCAATATCTGTACAAACACATTGCCTTAGTTAAGGTTACCACATGAAACACTGACTAAAGTAACTTGGGGGGCGGGGAGGCTTATTTTGCTTATATTTCCATATCACTGTTCATCATCAGTGGAAATCAGGACAGGAACCTGGAGGCAGAGGCCATGGGGTGCTGCTTATTGGCTTGCTTCCCATGACTTGCTCAGCCTGTTTTCTTAAAGAACCCAGGGGTGGCCTCACCCACAATAGGCTTGGTCCTCCCACATCAATCACTAAGGAAATGCCCTACAGGCTATAGGCCCTATCTTATGGAGGCATTTTCTTAATTGAGGCTCCCTCAGCTCCAATAATGCTACTTTGTGTCAAGTTGACATAAAACTAGCCAACACACATATTCTTAACAAAATAGAAACTTGTCAATTATATTCCTCATTTCTACAACTGGTCACTATAGCCATAGCTGGTATTTATTACCACCTACCTTGGCTACCCATTCTCTGTTCCCTTTATCCTGAGTGAGCACTTTAGCTAAAGTCTTGATTCTTTCCTGGAGGAGGGATTCATGTCTTTGTTCCTGATGGGTCTGTGCCCTTTGTCATCAGGCTTAGATTAGGCTGTTGTAAGTTTCCCATTGTCTTTAATACAGGACGTGGTAGCACCAGTTCCAGTAGACCTGAAGGTCACGGGAATAGGAAAACTTTTCTTGGTGGGTCACCAGGGGTGATGGGAACTACTCCCCTTTTCACCCCTTGATCTCTGGGCCAGTGGACCCTGGCAGTGGGAGAAACTGAACCATGGATTGGAGGCTAATTCAAAGTATATAGAGCCTTCTGGAGAAGCCTGTCTCAGACTGCTGTGAATCATTGGCCAGTCCGTCTGTCTGACAAACTAGCTGCTTCAGGACTGGGAAACATGGTCTCGGCGGGTTCCATGATCGTGGACCCAAGGTCATACTTCTCCAGCCGTGAAGTGAGTTCCTAGGTCATAAACTGTGGGATACCATGATGGTAAATATGACATCCTGTAAGTCCAGGGATGGTGGTTTAGGCAAAAGCATTATGTGCAGGAAAGGCAAATCTATAAAGAATAAGTATCTACTCCAGTAAGGACAAAGTGTCGTCCTTTCCCAGGAGGAAGAGGTCCAATGTAGTCACCCTGCCACCAGGTCACAGCTGGAGCCATTTCAGCTTTGGTGAGTGTCAGTGCATGTGGTGGAGCCCAGACAGAACCTCTCCCACCTCTGCCACCAGGGCCTCCTGGTTCATATGCAAAGTGAGCATATCAGGGATGTCTGGGAAACAGGCTGCTGCCCACCGAGCAGATCATTCACTACTTGGTGATTGAACGTCTTCTCTTCTGAAGTCACCTCTTTGGGTGTTTGTTTGTTTGTTTGAGACAAGTATCTTCATGTCCTTCACCCATTTGGAGAGGATATTTCAGGTGGCAAGGGTAGACGGACACCTGCTGAAGGGGAGGTGAGAGAAACTGTGAGAATCTGAGGCCTCAAAGTTCTCAGCCCCAATAGGGTCCTCCCACACACCTCCATCCCAAGTTATAGGATCCCAGTCCTTAACAATTAAATTAATGCTCTTTAACTGCCAACACCCTCTGGGGCTGGAGCTTTTATTTTTTATTTTTGTAATTCAGCCAGTCTATAATGAGTACTTCCTTTGATTTCCTGCAACTTGAACTCCGTGGCTGCTGGAGAGAAGATTGCCTTCCTTCCAGGGCACACTTAGAAACCTTTTGGGCTGTTTATGCACACATGGAGCAGGTCAAGTTCATCACTAAGTTCTGTGTTGCTCTTTGCCGTATTCTGAGATGTTAGAAGTTGGTTAATTTTTTTTTTTTATCACAGAGTGCCTTTTCCTTTGCCAGTTTATTCAGAGATAAGGAGCAACTAACCAGAATCATTATTTTTCCCCCTCACAAATAGTCTAGAAGTTTTATATAGTCGCCAAATCCATTGTCTCTCACAATTGGTGAGTCAGGATAATCAAATGCATTTAACACACCTTTGTCAAATAGTTCACACCACAGGCTTTCAGTATTCTCCCTGCTCCCAGGAGAAGCATCATCAGGTGGAGAGATTTCTATAACTGTAGGTGTTGGCGAATTGGAAAGCCTATTCTAGATACCTAAGAAAATTCATCCTTCTATTGCTCTAGAACCACTTCTGGTATCAAAATGTGTATTAGGGTTCTCTAGAGTAACAGAACTAATGGTGTGTGTGTATGTGTGTGTGTTATATGTATATGTGTGTGTGTGTGTGCATAAAGAGGATTTATTAAAGAGGCTCACAGCAAGTCCAGCAATGGCTGCCTCCCAACAGAAGGTCCACAAATCCAGCAGTTGTTTAGTTCACAGGTCTACATGTCTCAGCCGGCCTTCTGTATATGCTGAAATCCTGAAGAAGTAGGCTCTTAGGCCAGTGAGGGGATGAGCTTGCCACTGAGAGTGAGGACTTCCTTCTTCCATGTTCTTTATCTAGGCTGTCAACAGGAAATATGGCCCAGAATGAATCTCTCCTTAAAAGATCTGGATCAAAGGTGGCTCTTTCCACCTCAGAAGATCCGGATTAAAAGCGAGTCTTCCGCCGAGCATGGTGGCGCATGCCTTTAATCCCAGCACTTGGGAAGCAGAGACAGGCGGATTTCTGAGTTTGAGGCCAGCCTGGTCTACAGAGTGAGTTCCAAGACAGCCAGGGCTACACAGAGAAACCCTGTCTCAAAAAAACCAAAAAAAAAAGTCTTCCCACCTCAAACGAATTGTAACAGTCCTTCAAACGTGCACACAGATGCTTTAGTTTTAGTTAATTACAGATTAGGTCAAGTTGACAACCAAGACGAGCCATCACAGCTCTCTTATAACCCGTACTGATATCATTGCTGTGCCAGAGCTGGGAAGATAGCTTAGCAGGTCAGCGCCCATATTGGAAGACTGGAGTTTAGTTCCCAGCACCTGGAGTAGGCAACTGACAAACACCTGTAACAAGGGCTGCCGGGCATGGTGGTGCACACCTTTAATCCCAGCACTCGGGAGGCAGAGGCAGGTGGGTTTCTGAGTTCGAGGCCAGCCTGGTCTACAGAGTTCCAGGACAGCCAGGGCTATACAGAGAAACCCTGTCTCAAAAAACAAAAAATTTTTTTCATCCAGTGAAGACAGGTGATCCTGCAGGTGTCTGCCACTGACCCTGGCCTGGGTTTGATCCCCAGAAGCATAAAGGTGGAAGGAGAAAAACAGCTCCATAAAGTTGTCCTCTGACCTACAGATCATACACACATACAATAATAAAACATCCACTTCAGTGTATTATCTGAAAAATCACGCTTTTGTATTATCCAAATAAATCCATATCCAATTTACATTTCCCTCATTTTCCCAAGAAAATGCTTTTATAAAAAGGATTTGTGTATAGGTGTTGGTGCATGGGTCTCTGTGTGTCTGGTGGGTCTGTATACAGCTGCAGGGTCTCTGCATTGGTGTAGGTATCTGGGTGTTGGTCTGTGCACAGGTGCAGGTGTCTGAGTGTGGGTCTCTATGTGAGTGTCTGGTTGGGTCTGTGCAAAGGTGCAGGTGTGTGTGTGTGTGGATCTCTGCACAGATAAAGGTGTCTCCTAGCTAATTTACATCTAAGCCTGGATTCAACCCAAGACTGCATTGTTATTGCTTTTCCCTTCCTCATTGGGATTCCTAAAGGGTAAACTTTGAGATTTTGTTAGCTTTCTCCACATGCTACATGATCAGATGACATGTTGGGGAGTTATGGAATTGAACTGAAGTCACGAGGCCTAGTGGCAGTAACTTTTGCCCCTAGCCATTCTACAGGCCCCATCCTTTTATTTATTTTTTTCTTTTTTTGACACTGTTTTGTGTGACTCAGGCTGCTCTTTTTTTTTTTTTTAAGATTTATTTTATTTATTATATGTAAGTACACTGTAGCTGTCTTCAGACACTCCAGAAGAGGGAGCCAGATCTTGTTACGGATGGTTGTGAGCCACCATGTGGATGCTGGGATTTGAACTTATCACCTTCGGAAGAGCAGTCAGGTGCTCTTACCCGCTGAGCCATCTCACCAGCCCCCAGGCTGTTCTTGAATCTCTCATTCTGCTACCTTTATTTCTCAGTTCTGGAGTGGCAAGTGTGTACCACAGTTTTAATTTTTGTTCTTTTGTTTAGACAGGGTCTTTCTTTGAAGTAAAGCTGGCGTCTACTTGGGGTCACCCTGCCTCAGCCTCTGTGACATGCACATGGCTTCAGCTTTGCAAAGCAGTGGTGGGAATGGAGGCTGGTCCTTGCACATACTGGGGAAGCAGCTCCACAGCTTAGCTCTGTCCCTGGGCCCCCTTTAAAAGTTGCCTTGGGGGGGAGGCTGCTGAGATGGCTCAGCGGGTAAGAGCACCCAACTGCTCTTCCGAAGGTGATGAGTTCAAATCCCAGCAACCACATCAACCACCCATAATGAGATCTGACGCCCTCCTCTGGTGCATCTGAAGTCAGCTACAGTGTACTTATGAATAATAATAATAATAAACAAGGGGGCTGGCGAGATGGCTCAGTGGGTAAGAGCACCGACTGCTCTTCCGAAGGTCCCTAGTTCAAATCCCAGCAACCACATGGTGGCTCACAACCATCCTTAACGAAATCTGATGCTCTCTTCTGGAGTGTCTGAAGACAGCTACAGTGTACTTACATATAATAAATAAATAAATCTAAAAAAAAAAAACAGCATTGTTTGCCACATTAAAAAAATAATAAACAAATCCTTGGACCTAGCGGGGCTGGAGCGAGCGGGCCGGAGCGAGCAGGGCGGCCGGAGTGAGCAAGGTTGACCAGAATGAGGGGAAAAAAAAGTTGCCTGGGGGCTGGGCATGGTGGTGCATGCCTTGAATCCCAGCACTTGGGAGGCAGAGGCAGGTGGATTTCTGAGTTCGAGGCCAGCCTGGTCTACAGGGTGAGTTCCAGGACAGCTAGAGGAACACAGAGAAACCCTGTCTTGGAAAAAAAAAAGTTGCCTGGGCAGGACTTGAACTTGTGATCCCACTCACCCCTTTAGCCTCTGAGGAAGCCTGGCCCAGCAGTGTCCTTTAACTAGTTCTGTTTCACCAAGCAAGAGTTTTGGTTTTTTTTTTTTTTTCATTTTGGGGACATCAGTATATGCTCAACTGTCCCACCACCATACTAATCTCTCTCTCTCTCTTTCTCTCTCTCTCTCTCTCTCCTCTTTTTTTTTTCTTCGAGACAGGGTTTCTCTGTGTAACCCTGGCTGTCCTGTAACTCACTTTGTAGACCAGGCTGGCCTTGAACTCAGAAATCTGCCTGCCTCTGCCTCCCAAGTGCTGGGATTAAAGGCATGCGCCACCACGCCCGGTTTCTTCTCTCTTTTTAAATTGCCTAGATTTAAAAAAAAAAAAAAAAAAAGCCTTTTTTTCCCTCTTCTCATGTGATCTTCCTGTTCCAGCCTCTTCCTGTCTCAAGGACTACTGAATTGTAGGCCGCCGTGTGATCACCATTCAAAGATGGCGCCGGTTTCCTGTCCGCCCTAAGCGGTAAACAGCTCAGTGCGCAATCGTAAGGGCCCGTTCCCGCCTTGGGAGCTCTTACCACCCGTGACGCATTCTGGTCTGATCGGAGATAACCTATGGTATGATGCCACGTCCTAGGCGAGCATATTTCCCTATATAAGGACGCCCGTCTTGGGCATCGGGGCCCTTCACCTCCCAGAAGCTTTGCTCTCCCTCACAAGACGCAATAAAGCTTTGCTGTAGAAGGATCCTGTGTGCGGCCTGCTTCTTCCTGCTGGCGGGATATGGCGGGTCACACTGAATAGTTTATTGAAGGAGCTAATGAAGAGCTAGAAGTAGAGAACCAGTCTTGGAAGTCATGATAGTGAATGGGATACTACTGATGAGTTTTGAGTAACTTCCAACTTTGGTGGCCATGGAAAGAAAGCAAGAAAATTATGTCAGCTAGATGTGGTGGTGTACTCCTCCAATCCCAGCAGATGCCCCCTAGTCTATATAGTGAGATTCTGTCTGCTCCCCCCCCCCCCCGCCCAAAAGACAAAAACAAAAACATGGGTTTGGACGGCTAGAGGTGCAGCTGGATAGGTAAAGTGCTTACTCAGCATTCTGAAAGCCCTGGATTTCACCCCCAGCTCACTGTCCCACACCTGCAATCATAGCATTTTGTAGGCTGACACATGACTGAGTGTAAGGCCAGGCCAGCCTGACTGCATAGCAAGTCTGAGAGAGGGGGCTGGGGGCAGAGGGCTTGTAGAGATGACTCAGTGGTCAATAGCACTCCATGTTCTTTCAGAGAACCTGAGCCAGAATTCACCATGGGCAGCTCACAACTGCCTGTAATTCCAGTTCCACGTGCTTCTGGCTTCTGTGGGTCCCCCCATACATATTCACATGTCATTGCTCTTGCAGAGGACTTAGGTTCCAGACTCAGCACCCACATGGTGGTTCACAACCATCTGTAACCCCAGTTCTAGGGAAACCAAAAGGTCATGGTGTACACATTCATGCAGACAAAAAAGTCATACATACACATTTCTCTGTGTAGCCTTGCTGTCCTGGAACTTAGTCTGTAGAGCAGGCTGGCCTCAAACTCAAGAGAACTGCCTGCCTCTGCCTTCCTGAGTGCTGGGATTAAAAGCATGCCCAGGATTCTCAGGACGGCAAAGCCTTCCTCTCATCCATGTGCAGAAGCTGGTGTCCAGCCTAGCTTTCCCCCTCGTCCCTGATATTAATGGCCTCTACTGAGAACTAAACCTACCTCCTTTTCAGCTATATATAAGAATCCTGGCACCTTATTCAGTAATAACCTGCTTCTCGCCTCTGTTTGAGCAGAGTGAACACACCAAGCTTCCTTCAGGGTGGTGTAGTTTCCTCACCTGACCACCTGGTCCCAACTCTCCTGTGTCTGTGTTTCTGTCCATAAGAATCGTCATTTCTTCATTCCTGAATGTCCCAGTAAGGTCTGTCTCTGGAGCTGTTCAAGGACATAGCAGTGTTACTCCTCTGTACTCCCACGTACTAGAAGGCTGAGGCAAGAAGACTGAGCACTCCAGTCCAGGCTAAAGCTGGGGTCAGTGGACTTTCATGCCAGCGTCCCAGGTTCATTACCCCAGTACCAAGATGGGAGAGGAGTTGGAGTCCATCTTGGACTACTCAGCAAGTTCCAGGCCAGCTCAGAACAGGCTGGGGTATGGTAGTGCTCACCTTTAATGCCAGCACTCAGGAGACAGAGGCCAGCGTGACCTACAGAGCAAGTTCCAGGACAGCCAGGGCTACAGGACAGCCAGGGTGACACAGAGAAGCCCTGTCTTGAAAATACAAAACACCCAGTTCTGGTCGAGCTTGCCTATAATTCCAGCACTGAAGAGGTTGAGGAAAGACTCGCTGTGACTGCCTGGGTGGCATAGCCAGTTCTAGGCCAGAGCCTAGTAAGATTCAGACTGTCTCGAAAAACCCTGTCTAAAATAAGAAAATAGTGACTAGGGATTGTCAAGTGAAGGTGTGTGTCCTTCCTGAATTCATAAAGTGCTGACTCAGAGGAACAGGAGAATTTCAAGGTTGTGCCTGCTAATTTTATGTCAACTCGACACAGGATACGGTCATCTGAGAGGAGGAAACTGTAATTTAAAACAATGCCTCCATTAGATCAGGCTATAGGTAAGCTTGTGGGACATTTTCTTAATTAGTGATTGATGGGGAAGGGCCCAGCCCATTGTGGGTGGTACCATCCCTGGGCTGGTGAGCCAGAGTTCTATAAGAAAGCAGGCTGAGCAAACCAGTAAGCAGCACCCTCCATGGCCTCTGGTCAGCTCCTGCCTCCAGGTTGCTGCCCTATGTGAGCTCCTGTCCTGACCTCCTTCAGTGGACCACAGTGTGGAAGCCAAGTAAAGCCTTTCCTCCCCACTTTGGAGTTTCATCACAGCAATAGTAACCTTAACCAAGACAAAGACAGGACAGATTACAGAGGAAGCCGGAATGAGCAAGATCAGGGAGGGTGAGCAAGGCCAAATACCAGAGGGAGAACCAAAACTCTGAGTGGAACAGGAACAGGGACAACAGCTCATGCAACACGAGGTCAAAGGGACAGATGCCATCTGCTGAGGTGGAAAACAGGTTGGGAAACTAAGGAGTTAGAGGAAGCCTAGAGAGGCAAAATGACAACAACGACGACAACGACGGTGGTGGTGGTGGTGGTGGTGGTGGTGATGATGGGGATTGATATATAATTGTTTTAAAATTGACTTACAGCCCAGACTGGCTTCTAACTTGATATGTAGCCCAAGTTGACCTCTAACTCATGGTCCTCCTGCCTCAGCCTTGTTCTTCCTGGGATTGGATGGGAAATTTGGAACCCCTGGTGTTTCGCACGTAAACATTCTGGGTGAGCGTCTAAGGGATGATCTTCAGGCTCCAGGTGCTCCAAGCTTCTTAGTGTCCCCACCATCTGCAGCCTCCATTTTGTAAACGCGTGTGTGTGTGTGTGTGTGTGTGTGTGTGTGTGTGTGTGTGTGTGTGTGTTGGGGGGGATGGAAGGGCACGCTTCTTTCCTTCACAACATGGTTGTTGACTGCCCTCTGCTGGTCAATTCTTGGTTCTTCAGATAGTTTAATTGGAAGCCAAAAAAAGGATTCTATTATTTACTGTAATACATCTTTGATCACAACTGAGTTTAAAGCCTTGTTGAAACAATGCCAAACACACACACACACACACCACTCCATGTATGTGCATTCACATAGTACGGTAAAAGATTTGAGTGGCTTGTCTGTGTGAACAATGACTTCCGGTAAGATTAGGGTAACAGGTGATCAGATTTTTTTTTTTTTTTTTGAGACAGGGTTTCATGTAGCTCAGGATAGGTTAAACTCACTACGTAGCAGCAGAAGATTCTGAATTTCTGATTGTCCTGCTTCCAACTCCTGGGATTAAAGCACTACATACTCATCCCTTTTAAATCATAGGTTTTTTTTTTTTTTTTGTTTGTTTTTGGGTTTTTTTTTTTTTTTTTTTTTTTTTTTTTTTTTTTTTTTTTTTTGGTTTTTGAGACAGTGTTTCTCTGTATAGCCCTGGCTGTCCTGGAACTCACTTTGTAGAATAGGCTGGCCTCGAACTCAGAGATCCGCCTGCCTCTGCCTCCCGAGTGCTGGGATTAAAGGTGTGTGCCACCACACCCGGTCTCATGGTATGTTTTAAAAGATTTTTAGGAGCCAGGCGTGGTGGAGCACACCTTTAATCCCAGCACTCGGGAGGCAGAGGCAGGCGGATTTCTGAGTTCGAGGCCAGCCTGGTCTACAAAGTAAGTTCCAGGACTACACAGAGAAACCCTGTCTCCAAAAACAAACAAACAAACAAAACAAAACAAACAAAACAAAACACACACACACAAACCAGGAGCTCCATGAATTCTCAGAGATCCTTCCTGGAGATGTTTTTGCTTTGCAAGAAATGAAATGAAATTCATTATGCAAGAAATGAAATATAAAAAGACCTGGGTAATGTGAGAGGGTTAGAGCTTGAGGAAGGAGTTCCCTAGCTTGGTTAATAATATACACAGATTTTAACCAGCATCTGGTGCCCGTGATACCTGAGGTTAATCTCAGGAAAACTCAAATGTGGGTTAGGGAATGTAGCATAACAGAATGCTTGCCTAGAGAACAAATTGAACCCCTGGATTCTGTCCCGAGCCGCACAGGATCCTGGCATGCTCAGGCACACCTGTAACTCTAGTACTTGAGAGGCAGGAGGATCAGAAATTCAAAGTCATTCTTAGCTGCAAGGCAAGTTCAAGGGTAGCCTGCGTACATGAGGCCCTGTATAAATTAAAAAGAAAAATCCAAACGAGAGAACGCTTGTTTCTTGTGTCTCCTGTCACCAGACTTCAAGGCTCCACTTTTGGTCACAAACTGCAAAGATGCCCTGTTTAGAAATCCTAGGTTTGACTAGATTTCCCAAACAAAACGACTACTCTTCATTGTGTTATGAAATGTTACAGAATTCTCAGAGTGCCTGGTATCCTAACAGCGAATACAGCAATGCCCAATTTGGTTTGTATGCCACCCTAGTCTAACCTAAAGGAGTTGTGCTGTCATTTCACTTCCGAATTCAACCAGTCAATTACTGGTTAGTGGGAGGAAGAAAAAAAAAAAAAAAAACAATGAAAAACTGCCGTCACGAACAGGATTCGAACCTGTGCGGGGAAACCCCATTGGATTTCGAGTCCAACGCCTTAACCACTCGGCCACCGTGACTCCCAAAACTATGGTTGGCCGCACGCTTACAGAAAGGGTCCTCACGGGCTACTAGGGAGGGTGCGAAGGACTGGTGCGGGGTCGCGGCGCGAGGCTCGTACCCGGAGCCGCTCCCTCCCTCGCACCTTCGCGCCACAACGCTTTGAAGCTGGGTGGGAGAATCGGGGCTCCCCAGCCGACTCCTAAAGCGGAAGCGATTGGCGAGACTCGAAGATCAAAGGGAGGACACCTGACCCCCGGGTAGCACCAGGGATTCTGGGTGCACCCGGGCGCGGGGCGTCAGGGACACTCGTGGGTTGAAACAGGAATGGTTGGAAGGAACTTATTGGAGCGAAAGAGTTCCACGGGAACGTGCGTGCTGGGGGCCACTCGGGGTTACGGGGCGGAGCTCCTGCAGACCCGGGGCTCCCGGCTTCCCCGTGGGGTGGAACAGTAAGCTCACTCCCGCTGCGAGACCAAGTCGGGGAGGGCTCCGCTGTCCCACAGCCGCGTCCCGCGAGACCCCGGGAAGCAGCCGGGCTGCCGCTGCCGGGGTGTCCGCCGAGCGCGCTCGGGCTCGCCCGCCGCCGCCGCTGCCACCGCCGCCGCCGCCGCGCCGGGCCGCCGGCAGGGGGCGCTCCGCCGGCCGGGGCCCAGGCGGCGGGAGGCGGCGGTCGTGGCGGCGGGAGGCGGCGGGAGGCGGGCGGAGGAGGAGGCGGGAGCTGAGCTGAGCGGGGCGGGCGGCGGCGGCGGGGCCCGAGCCCGAGAAGATGGCGGTGCGGAAGAAGGACGGCGGCCCCAACGTGAAGTACTACGAGGCCGCGGACACCGTGACCCAGTTCGACAACGTGCGGCTCTGGCTCGGAAAGAACTACAAGAAGGTACGCGGGCAGCGCCGCGCGGGGGCCCGGCCGGGACAAAGGGTCCCTGGCCGCCGCTCCCGGGGCCGACCCACCCTGCGGCCGCCGCGCCCCTCCCAGAGGCCTCCCCGCGCCTCCCGCCCGCCCGCGCCCCTCCCCCACCCCGCCCCCACCGTGCCCTCTGTCCCGGTGCAGCGCAGTGGCGGCGGCGGCGGCTCGGGGCGGCGGCCCGGGCCCGGCAGCCCTCGCCCTCCAGGCTGACCGGTGCCGCTGCGCGCCTCCTCCCCTCCGGTGTGCGAGCCGCGGGGCCCGCCGGAGCCCCCCGCCGAGCCAGACGCTTGAACGGCCCAGGCCTCCCTGGTGGCGCTTTGTGTACGTCCGGAGACAGATGGCACAGCAGGAGGGTAGACGGACGCTGAGCAGGCCGTTGAAAGCGTCTCTACCTGGGGAAATCACCTGTCTCTCAGGGTTACCCTCGCCTCCTTCGAAAGGGCTGCAAACCTCTCAGGGGACAGGGCATGGCAGTCCAGGGCTGCAGCCCCTCCAAACCCTCCTTTCATAATGAAGTCGCTCTGCAAGCCAGACTGGCATTGCTTTGGGTTTGAGGTCCAGAGGCTAGCATAAGCTTCATATCGCTAGTCCCCACCCCCACCCAGTAACTGGAAATAAGGATGGGGAACAAAAGGTTCAAGAAGCCCTACCTGTGTTATTTATTTAAACCAAATTTTATTCTTGTGTTTTCATGGCGTCTGGTTTGTTTTGTTTTTTTTCTTTCTTTTTTTCTTTTTTTCTTTTTTGTCTTCGCTATTGCCTGCTTCCTCACCAACCCCGGCTAAGGGTTCTTTTCCTAGCTTTGTTTTACAGTCCCCAACTCATGCTACTCCAGCTTTGCAGCCAGCCTGTCAGAATACAGCGGACAGCTTCAGAAAGCTCCACTAATCCTGGTTTGAGTTTGGCCCTGAAACCATTTGGGGGTCTCTGTTGGGTGTCAGACTCTTGACAAACAGCTGTTGGGTCTGTGACTTGTGTGTACCCTCAGCGTGAGGCTCTGGTTCCCAGTCTTCTGCCTTTGACCTTTTAAAGGGAGATCAGTCTAGGGTCTTGGTGTGAAGCCCCGAGGGCTTTGACAGCTGTGACCTGCTTCAGCTTTCAAGTGCTTAACTCTTTGTCATTTACTTCTCCCTCCCCGGATCTCTTTACACCTCCCACCGAGAGGTGCTGACTCTGATTAGGGTAGAGGAAATAAGGGTCAAAAGGTAAAGGGAAAGTAGCTTCCTGGCTCAGTGAACAGAACAGAAAGGTAGGATCCCAGGTAGCACGGTACAGTACGGAAGTGTTTGAGGTCACTGATTCCCGGCTGCTGTCTTGCTACTTATTTATCAAGCTGGGTGGGTGGTCTGAGATCCTAGAGAGGAGACCCTACAATGCCAACCATGCCTAGCTTCAGTAGAAGCAAAATGCAGAGGCTTAAGTTTTTAAGTGAGCGTGTCCTGCCTCACTCCCTTGCTCTCTTAACACACCATTATGGACAGAAGCCTAGTCTTTTATCATGTTCCCACAAGAAATACATTGTTGTATCACGTAGAGACTCAAAGGGGTTTTTGTTTCCCTTGAACTCCATCAACTTTCAGACTTTTTACAGTTGGAGATGAGGTGCCGAGATAGCGGCGTCCTGCCATTCCAACGTCAGGGTACAGCCAAGGAAGAGTATAAAGTGTCCCTCGCTGCCAGTCCCCAGCCCCGGCCACCTGGCCTGGAGGCAATAGTCCTTCCTGAAGCCCTCTCTATATAAACTAGATCTGTGGAGGGGAAGGCGCAATTCTGTCTGTCCCAGGTGCTTCCAGGAACTCACGGAGCGACGTGAGCGGTGGTAGAGACTTTATCTGGACTCTTTCTCTTCCCTTCCCTCCTTCCCCAGTACATACAAGCAGAACCACCAACCAACAAGTCTCTGTCCAGCCTGGTGGTACAGTTGCTCCAGTTTCAGGAAGAGGTTTTTGGCAAACATGTCAGCAACGCGCCGCTTACTAAACTACCGGTGAGTTCAAGGGGAGGGGGACAAATCCTCCGAACTGGGAAGAGGTTTTTCGTTTGTTTTGCTCTTTAAAAAAAAAAAATTTGAGGGCTGGTGAGATGGCTCAGCGGGTAAGAGCACCCAATTGCTCTTCCAAAGGTCCTAAGTTCAAATCTCAGCAACCACATGGTGGCTCACAACCATCTGTACTGAGATCTGACTCCCTCTTCTGGGGTGTAGACAGCTACAGTGTACTTACATATAATAAATAAATAAATAAATCTTAAAAAAAAAATTTGAGCCGGGCATGGTGGCGCATGCCTTTAATCCCAGCACTCGGTAGGCAGAGGCAGGTGGATTTCTGAGTTCAAGGCCAGCCTGGTCTACAAAGTGAGTTCCAGGACAGCCAGAGCTGTACAGAGAAACCCTGTCTCGAAAAACCAAAAAAAAAATTTTTTTTATGTGCCTGTGATCCAGAATTAGGGAGATTGAGGCTGTTGAATCAAAAGTTGGAGGCCAGACTGATCTATATAGCAATTCAAAGACAGGGTGTGTAGTACCATAGAGGACTGGTCTATATAGCAATTCAAAGACAGTGTATGTAGTACCACGGAGGACTGATCTATATAGCAATTCAAAGACAGTGTGTGTGGTACCATGTCGAAAAAGAAAAAGAAAAGCAAATCCCACCTTTTTCAAATTTCAAAAATTTGGGAGTTTTTTTTTTTTTCCTGCTCCATCAATAGTCAGAGCATTACAGCTTGACCTAGGCCCCAGTTGACCATTCCTGTTATTTTAGAAGAACTCCACAACCAGTAGTAATCTGAGAATGTCAGGGTTTGTCCTCCAGTATCTCTCTCATGGTTGTGCTTGGGGGCTGAAGAGATAGCTCAGTGGCTAAGAGCACTCTCAGAGGACCTGGGTTCAATTCCTAGTACCCACACAGCAGCTTACAACCATCCCTAGCTTCCGTTCCAGGGCATCTGATGCCTTCTGAGCATCATGGGCATGCAGGAAAAGCATTCACACATGCAAAAGAATAAATCCTAAAAAGTTAAAAAAAAAAAAAAAAAAAAAGAATGTGAGGTTTTAAGTCAGATATGGTGAAATATACCTGGCATGTCCACTACTTAGAAGCCTGATTCAGGAATATTACCAATTCAAGCTAGCCTTGGAAACTTAACAACATCCTGTCTTCAACTTTAAGAAAAGGGGTCCTGGGCTGATGAGATAGTTCAGTGGTTAAGAGCGCCAACTGCTCTTCTGAAGGTCCGGAGTTCAAATCCCAGCAACCACATGGTAGTTTACAACCATCCCGAAATCTGATGCCCTCCTCTGGAATATCTGAGGACAGCTACAGTGTACTTACATATAATAAATAAATCTTTAAAAAAAATTATAAAAGAAAAGGGGTCCTGCTATAGTCCTAGCAGAGCACTTGTCTAAAGTGTGAGAGGTCCTGAATTCTGTCTTCAGTATCACAAAGGAAGGGGTGGCCCAGTGGATAAAGTACCTAGAACTACTCACACAGTGGAAGGAGAGAACTGATAGCCTGTGATGTCCATTAGTGCGTGTGTGCACGCACGCGCGCGCGCACACACACACACACACACATATATGTATATATGTATGTATATAGATATATCTATATATATCTATATACATACATATACACATACAGATCCACACATAACATACGTACACACATATACATACATACATACATACATACATATATACATAGAACACATACACACACATACATACAGAGATAGAAATTCTAAATAAATAGGTAAGTAAATGTAAATCCTTAAAAGGAGGCAGTGGAATTTAGATTTGCATAAACTTGCCTTTAGTCTTTGTGTGTGTGTGTGTACAATGTAACTTTCACATACTTCTTCCCTGTCTCAATTTTGTAGATCAAATGTTTCCTAGATTTCAAAGCAGGAGGATCCCTGTGCCATATTCTTGCAGCTGCCTACAAATTCAAGAGTGACCAGGGATGGTGAGATGACTTTTCTCTCTCTGCCTTTTATATTTAGTTAAGAGAACTTTCCATTATTTCCTGGGGTCCTTCTGAAGTGAAAGAATACATGTAGAAATTCTGTGTGTCTTTTATAGATCAGAAGAATAGATGTCAGGGCCAAAATAGTCTCTAGGCATGAATGTATTGGGAATGAGTTCCAGAACAGGGATTCTTAGGTTGTCACCTCAAGCTTGTCCTTTTGGATTAAGCATGGAGTGACTCACGCATTTGAGACCAGAACACTTGGGTTCCCTGTGACTTGGGTGAAATTTGTTACAAGAATACCTCCTAATTTCCCATTAGGAAGTTATATACGTTTGGGGCTAGAGAGACAGCTCAGTGGTTAAGAACCCTGCTGCTCTTCCAAAGAACTCGGTCCCATTCCCAGCAGCCACATGACTGCTCACAACCTTCTGTGACCCCACTCCTAGGGAATCCCATGATCTTTTCTGGTCTCCGCAGGCACTGCACGCATGTGGCACACAGTCATACAAGCAGGCAAACACCCATACATATAAAATAAAAACATAAACTAAAAAAAAAAAAAGAAGAAAAAAAAATAAGGACACAAAAAGGACCTGTGCCCTCACCTTTCCCCCAGATATAAACTTACTAGATTATTGTCTTTTTATAAGGCGGCGTTACGATTTCCAGAATCCGTCCCGCATGGACCGCAATGTGGAAATGTTCATGACCATTGAGAAGTCCTTGGTACAGGTAGTATACAAGCACATCCCCCATCCATTTCCCTCATTTCAATAAGAGTACAAAACAGCTCTTCCTCATCTCACCTATGTCTCCTCTTCACAGAATAATTGCCTGTCTCGACCTAACATTTTCCTGTGCCCAGAAATTGAGCCCAAACTGCTAGGGAAATTGAAAGACATTGTTAAGAGACACCAGGTGAGTGGGAGGCACGGTGAGTAACTCAGAGGTTTCTGAAGTAGGTGACTGGTTTATACAATGTTAGTACGGTTTCACTGGTTAGAGCAAGAGTGTCTTAGTCAGGTTTTTGGGTTTTTTGGGTTTTTTTTGGTTTTGTTTTTTTTTTTTTTTGTTTTTCGAGACAGGGTTTCTCTGTGTAGTCCTGGCTGTCCTGGAACTCACTTTGTAGACCAGGCTGGCCTCGAATTCAGAAATCCGCCTGCCTCTGCCTCCCGAGTGCTGGGATTAAAGGTCTGCTCCACCACCGCCTGGCTAGTCAGGGTTTCTATTCCTGCACAAACATCATGACCAAGAAGCAAATTGGGGAGGAAAGGGTTTATTCAGCTTACACTTCCATACTGTGTTCATCACCAAGGAAATCAGGACTGGAACTCAAGGAGGTCAGGAAGCAGGAGCTGATGCAGAGGCCATGGAGGGATGTTCTTTTACTGGCTTGCTTCCCCTGGCTTGCTCAGCCTGCTCTCTTATAGAACCAAGACTACCAGCCCAGAGATAGTCCCACTCACAAGGGGCCTTTCCCACTTGATAACTAATTGAGAAAATGCCTTACAGTTGGATCTCATGGAGGCATTTCCTCAATTGAAGCTCCTTTCTCTGTGGTAACTCCAGCTGTGTCAAGTTGACACAAAACTAGCCAGTACAATTGACCCCTTGTCAACTTGACACACAAATACATCACTAGTAAGCCTCAACCCTTAGTTCTTTTTTTTTCTTCAATGTTTTGTATTTTATTCTTTTTGCTAATGTAAGATCAGAAACATTGCTGTGGCTCACTTCAATGAATTCATCCAACCCAAATTATGATAGTGATGCCACCAACCCTTAGTTCTTATTCAACCCCAAGATCTAAACAACTTTAAAAGTTCCACGGTCTTTACATATTAAAATTTCAATCTCTTTAAAATACTCAATCTCTTTTAAAACTCAAAGTCTTTTCACGATTAAAGTCTCTTAACTGTGGGCTCCACTAAAATACTTTCTTTTTTTTTTTTTTTTTTTTAAAGATTTATTTTATTTATTATATGTAAGTACACTGTAGCTGTCCTCAGACACTCCAGAAGAGGGCGCCAGATCTCGTTACAGATGGTTGTGAGCCACCATGTGGATGCTGGGATTTGAACTTATCACCTTCAGAAGAGCAGTCGGGTGCTCTTACCTGCTGAGCCATCTCACCAGCCCAAAATAATTTCTTCAAGAGGGAAAAATATCAGGGCACAGTCACAATCAAAAGCAAAATCAGACTCCAACAGTTCAATTTCTGGGGTCCAACTCACGATCTTCTGGGCTCCTCCAAGGGCTTGGGTCACTTCTCCAACAATGTCCTTTGTAGCACACACGTTGTCTTCTAGGCTCCAGCTGCCTGTACTTCACTGCTGCTGCTGTTCTTGGTGGTCATCTCATGGTACTGGCATCTCCAAAATGCTGTCTTCCACTGTAACTAGGTTTCACCAATAGCCTCTCATAAGCTCTTCATGGTGCCAAGCCTCAACTCTTTTGCATGACCCCTTCAGTCCTGGGCCATCAATTGCAACTGAGGCTGCACTTTCTTTTTTTTTTTTTTTTTTTTTTTTTTGGTTTTTCGAGACAGGGTTTCTCTGTATAGCCCTGGCTGTCCTGGAACTCACTTTGTAGACCAGGCTGGCCTCGAACTCAGAAATCCGCCTGCCTCTGCCTCCCGAGTGCTGGGATTAAAGGCGTGCGCCACCACGCCCGGCGAGGCTGCACTTTCACCAATGGCCTTCCATGGCCTCTCACAGTGCTTCTGTGGCCTCAGCTGCTCTGCATGACCCCTTCATGCCTTCAAAACCAGTACCACCTAGGTAACTCTTACACATTACCAAGTCCAGCCACAGCACAAGGCTATCTCTGGAACACAGCCTCTGTGCTCTCAGAAAACACTTCCCAGAAGATGTCACCTCAATGATGCTGGTCTCTTCTTAATCACCACTAATTTCTTAGCTCCAGCTAATCAGCATCAATAGTCCCAGTAATGCAAAGTTTTTGCTTTAATAGTTCTGGTATCTTGTTAATCACAGCTGATTCTTCAGCCCCAGCTAACCAGAACCACAGAATCTTCACAATCAAACTAGCAATGGCCCTGAAAAAAGTCCTTAATCTTCCCTCTGAAATTTCACAAGCCAGGCCTCCATCTTCTGCACTGTTCTCAACATTATCTTCCAAGCTCCTACAAAACATTCGACAGAGTTCTTAACATTGAATGGATTTTCTGGCCCAAAGTTCCAAAGTCCTTCCACAGTCCTCCCCAAAACATGGTCAGGCTGTCACAGGAATACCATACTATGCTGGTACCAATTTGCCTTAGTCAAGGTTTCTATTCCTGCACAAACATCATGACCAAGAAGCAAATTGGGGAGGAAAGGGTTTATTCAGCTTACACTTCCATACTGCTGTTCATCATCAAGGAAATCAGGACTGGAACTCAAGCAGGTCAGGGAGCAGGAGCTGATGCAGAAGCCATGGAGGATTGTTACTTACTGGCTTGCTTCCCCTGGCTTGCTCAGCCTGCTCTCTTATAGAACCCAAGACTACCAGCCCAGAGATGGTCCCACCCACAAGGGGCCCTTGATCACTAATTGAGAAAATGCCTTACAGTTGGATCTCATGGAGGCATTTACTCAACTGTAGCTCCTTTCTTTGTGATAACTACAGCTGTGTCAAGTTGACACAAAACTAGCCAGTATAAAGAGTTAAGTCTTTGAGCAGCGCTTGTCCTGTTTGCTCCATTCCCCAGGCTTGATGGGTTTATCAAGGGTTCCTCCTTGACCCTGCTTTGACCTGGGTGATAGAATGTCTTCCACTGAATTAGAGATACCTGATTTCAGAAAAATCCAACCTGGGAATCAGCTGTAATGGTGTACCCTAGCACTTGGGAAGTAGAAACAGAAGGATCAAGAGTTCAAAGTCACCATTGGCTATGTAGTGTGTTCAGGTCTGCCTGGAGTATCGAGTGATATTGTTAAAACAACCTTAATAAATCTCTGCTCTTTGGAGCTTCTTTTAAATAAGCAGATATTATGGAATAGGCACTCATAGCCCACTTTGAATTTCCCATAGTTCTGATGGGTCAGTGGGTAAAGTAAGTTCTTGTTATGCAAGCATGAAGACCAGAGTCTGGATCCCCAGACCACATGGAAAACGTGGGTGCTACGGCTCATACCTATAGTGCCATCCAGGAGGGAGGAGCAGGTAGATCCTGGGGACTCATTAGCCAGCCAGCCTAGCTGAAATGACAAGCCCCGGCTCACTGTCACGTTTCTGAAGTAGGTGACTGGTAGAGAGTAGTAAGGGACACTTGTGGTTGACTGCAGCTTGTTCATGCACACAGGCAGTACACTACACACATATCTGCAGTGTGTAGGGTATCTGTGCACACACATCTGCACAGAGGGTTATCTGTAGGGATAGTCTTCAGCTGTTCTCCAGTGCTAACACATCATTAATACTGTGTTTCTAGCCGGACGTGGTGGCGCATGCCTTTGATCTCAGCACTCGGGAGGCAGAGGCAGGTGGATTTCTGAGTTCGAGGCCATCCTGGTCTACAAAGTGAGTTCTAGGACAGCCAGGGCTACACTGAGAAACCCTGTCTTGGAAAAAAACAAACAAACAAAAAAATACTGTGTTTCTTTGCCACTTAGGTGGTGTTGCAAGAAAACGCAAACTAATTTTAATACCACTTCAGGAAAGATGTAATTTGGAAGGCAGATCTGTGGTTACATTTTAGTTGTTTATTTATTTATTTATTTATTTATTTTGGTTTTTCAAGACAGGGTTTCTCTGTGTAGCCCTGGCTGTCCTGGAACTCTGTAGACCAGGGTGGCCTCGAACTCAGAAATCCGCCTGTCTCTGCTTCCCAAATGCTGGGATTAAAGGCATGTGCCACCACTACCCAGCTTTGGTTGTTTTTCTTAACTAGAGAATACTTCAAAAGGAAGTAGACACCGCATTTCCTTGTGCTTCCAGGGAACCATTTCTGAGGATAAGAGCAATGCCTCCCATGTTGTGTACCCTGTCCCAGGGAACCTAGAGGAAGGTGAGACTTGGGTTTTCGTGGCCTCTGCTGGGATAACTTGGGCTTTCTGTTGCATAGAGGACTACTTACATCCCGATATAACATCTATGGTTCTGAGCCTTGAAATCCTGAATTCCTGTTACTGAGTCTCCTGCACATCAGCAGAGTGCTAAGTTAGAGCCTGTGTCTAGTCATTTTTCCCTTCAGCGTATCTCTCTTCTGTCTATCCTCAGAGGAATGGGTACGGCCAGTCATGAAGAGGGATAAACAAGTTCTTCTGCACTGGGGCTACTATCCTGACAGGTGAGGATGGGTTCTCAAGAGCAGACACAGGTCCATGTGGCAGAGTAAGAAGGCCTGAGTCAATTGTTTATTTACTTATATTGGGTTATTGGGGATATAGAATTTTGCCATGTAATACAGGCTGGTAAAAACTTGCTATGTAGATCGTGCTGGCCTCAGACTTGAAGCAGTCCTTGTACCTGAAACTCCTGAGTGCTGGGATTAAAGGCGTCAGCCACCCACTGGCTTTGTGTGTGTGTGTGTGTGTGTGTGTGTGTGTGTGTGTGTGTTCCCTTTTGTCTTTTTAGCTTTAATTTTTATTTTATGTGTATGGATGTTTTGCGTGCTTATATGTCTGTACACCTGAAACTAGAGATATAGACTGTTATGAACCATGTGGGTGCTGGGAACCAAACCTGGGTCCTCTACAAAAGCAGTAATTGCTGTAAATACTGAGCCATCTCTCTAGCCACTGCTTTTTGGTGTTTGTTTATTTGTTTGTTTGTTGTGAGACTAAATCTTAGATCCAAGCTAGAACTTCTGCCTTTGCCTCCTCTTTAAGACAGGGTCTCTCAGCCTGGCGTGGTGGTGCACACCTTTAATCCCAGCACTTGGGAGGCAGAGGTAGGCGGATTTCTGAGTTCGAGGCCAGCCTGGTCTACAGAGTGAGTTCCAGGGCAGCCAGGGCTATTCAGAGAAACCCTGTCTCGAAAAACCAAAAACCAAAAACCAAAAAAAAAAAAAAGACAGGGTCTCTCATTAGCCTGGTACTCACCAATTAAGCTAGGTAACATGGCCAGAGAAACTTGGGCATCCTCTGTACCTTTGAAGCACTGGAGCGGCCAGCACCAACATTGTTTATTTGTTTGTTTAATTTTATGTGTGTGAGTGCCCACATTTATGTATGTGCATCACATGAATGCCTGGTGTCTGCAGAGGTCAGAGGATACCTACAGATCTTCTTGAACTAGAGTTATAGGTAGTTTTCAGTCATAATGTAGGTGCTGAGAACTGATCCCAGGTTCTCTGCCAGAGCAGCAGTTGCTCTCCCCACTCCTCATGCTCACCAACCTGCTCACTCCTGTTTCCTGGCCCTGGCACTCCCCTACACTGGGGCATAGAACCTTCACAGGACCAAGGGCCTCTCCTCCCATTGATGACCGACTAGGCCATCCTCTGCTACATATGCAGCTAGAGCCGTGAGACCCTCCATGTGTTTTCTTTGGTTGGTGGTTTCATTCCAGGGAGCTCTTGGGGTTCTGTTTAGTTCATACTGTTGTCCCTCCTTGCAGCAATTGCTCTTAACTGCTGAGCCATCTTTTCAGCTCCTTGCCCAGCATTTTTATATAGGCTCTAGGTTATATTTTTATATAGGTTCTACTGACTGACTGGTCATTCTCCAGTTCAATTTTATGTTTCATTTTATCATGCATGCATACATACATACATACATACATAATACATATTTAAGACAAGATCTCACATAGATGCACCAGCTTCTCCCTCTTGAGTGCTGAGATTAGAGGATTGCTCTCTCACACCTGACCTTTTTCTTACTCTGTGTGTGTGTGTGTATTCAGGATTGGGACCCTATGCTTTCCTTCCAGGTTGGGTCCCAGAGATGTAGCTCCGGTCACCAGGCTTGTGTGGCAAGCACTTTCCCCCAAGTCATCCCTCTGGGTCATGTTCACAAGTTTTGATAATTAAATGTAAAACAAAGGCAAGCATGGTATCACACATCTGTACTCTCAACACTTTAGGAATCAAAGAAAGAAGATCAGGAAATCAAAGTCATTTTCAGTTTCCTTTGAAGTTTAGGGCCAGCCTAAGCTATGTGAAGTTGTTTCTTAGAACAAAAGTTAAAACAGTATAGTAGCCGGGCGTGGTGGCACACGCCTTTAATCCCAGCACTTGGGGGGCAGAGGCAGGTGGATTTCTGAGTTTGAGGCCAGCCTGGTCTACAGAGTGAGTTTCAGGACAGCCAAGGCTATACAGAGAAACCCTGTCTCGAAAAAAAAACCATAAAAAATTTAAAACAACAACAAAACAAACCCCCACAAAAAACCCAGTAAAGTAGTAGGAAATGTTTCCACAAATGTATATAATTACCCTGGGCTATTATGCAGCCCTTAAAGTGACAGAATACAGTTAGTTTATAGAGAAATTCAAGTGAGAAAGGGAAGTTAGAGACAGGAGCCTGGAACTTCTAAGCTCTTCTGGGAGACGTAGTGTGACCTCTCTTTCAGGGAGCAAAACAAAACAAATACAAATATAATATAGTTGTAATTACATTTGAAGGAGTGGTTGGTTATAGCTTACCCTGATGCCCAGGTCTTACTTTAGATTCAAGGGAATTCTGCCTCAGTTTCCCATAGTCACCAATGTTAGATTGTCTTCATACTTTTTGGAAAACCTTTTTGTCTGTGTTTTATTTCTTGGTTGACTGGTTTGCTTTTTGTTATTGAGATGGTCTCACTCTGCTGTTCAGTCTGAGTCAAACACAAGACCCTCCTGTGTACTGGGATCCTAGGCTTACATCACCATGCCTGGCTTTCGAGTTTTTGTTTCTGTTTTATTGTTGATAGTTTCATGGGTCCAAGAGCCTGTCTGTGCTCACCAAGTACTCTACCACTGAGCCACCTCTAGCCCTCCTTTACGTTTTTATTATGGTACAAGCTTCTGACCAGGCAGGCCTTAGGCTGCGCTTCACTCCCCACAGTCCATCTCCGCCTCCACCTCACGCTGAATCTCTTCTGGCAGCTACGACACATGGATCCCAGCGAGTGAAATCGAAGCATCTGTGGAGGATGCTCCCACTCCTGAGAAACCGAGGAAGGTGAGCTCTCCTGGTCCCCTCCACCCCTTCCGCTGGAAGAACACTCAGGACCAACCTTCTCTGTCAGAGGAGCTGGGACTCTATATAAGAGTTTCTAGACAGAGCCGTGGCTTCTGGTAACTCTGACATGGACTACCCTGTGTGTGCTTCAGGTCCATGCGAAGTGGATCCTCGACACTGACACATTCAATGAGTGGATGAATGAGGAAGACTACGAGGTCAGTGACGACAAAAGCCCAGTCTCCCGCAGGAAAAAGATCTCAGCCAAGACGCTGACAGATGAGGTGAGCTCTGCTCCTTCCCCTCAGAGCTCTTAGCTTACACCTGAGGCAAGCCTTGCTGGGAACTGGAGGGTGATCTGCTGCTCATCCCACTTCCTGTTGTGCAGGTAAACAGCCCGGATTCAGACAGACGGGACAAAAAGGGGGGGAACTATAAGAAGAGGAAGCGCTCTCCCTCTCCTTCACCTACCCCAGAGGCTAAGAAGAAAAACGCTAAGAAAGGGTGAGCTACCTCCTGTGCCCACACGCACTGTCCTGATGCCATCTCAAAGGAAAGACAGTGCCTTTTAAGTCACTGGCTAGTTGTCTGAGAGGACGGTGAGGGGACCTTCATGTGCCTGCATGATGATGGTTTTAGTCCTAGTTATCATTAAACTGAAAGAAAGCTTAGTCAGCCAACAGAAAAACTTGTACACTTCCCCCATTACCCTGCACGTTCCAGTTTCTGTTCCACCTGGCTCTGCCAGGACCGTTCTCTCTCTCTCTCCTTAAAAACTCCTCTAACTTGCAAGAATGTCACTCTTTCCTTCCCAGACCCTCAACACCTTATACCAAGTCAAAGCGAGGCCACAGAGAAGAGGAGCAAGAAGACCTGACAAAAGACATGGACGAGCCCTCTCCAGTCCCAAATGTGGAAGAGGTGACACTCCCAAAAACAGGTATGGGCCAGGCTGAGCTCTCAGGCCAACCCCCACCCTCTCCCATCCCTGCTGTGCCCAGCTGCGCAAAGGACTGTTTTTGCAGATCTAAAGTAGCATTTCGTCTGCATAGCTGGTTAGTGAAATTATCTCTTACTCTATATCCATGTCTCCCATGGACCTGCTTTGCCACTAATAGCAGTTGTGTGCAAACTCTGTTTTTCTGTGCTGAGAATCAACCCTAGGAGCACCTGTGTACAGCAAATGCTCTACAGCTGAACCACCCCTCCAACCTTCCAAATCCTGTTTTGTATGTATTTATATGTGTTGGCCAGTGGTCAACTTCAAGTATCATTACTCAGGAGCCTCTATCTTGTGTTTTTAACATTTATTCTTGTGTGTGTGTGTGTGTGTGTGTGTGTGTGTGTGTGTGTGTGTGTGTAAACTTGCCACAGTGCAAATGTGGAGGTCACTGACAACATGTGGGATTGGGACTTGGTTTCTCCTTCCACCTTGTGGGTTCTAGGCATTGGTACCTTTATGCACTGTACCATCTGCCAACCTCTGCCTTCTGTTCTGAGACCTGGGGCTTGAAGGCCAGGCTAGTCCGGCTTGTCAGGAAGCCTCAGGGATCTCTTCTCTGCTTCCCCAGCATTGTGGTTACAAGCCTGTGCCACCATGCCTGGCTTTTCACCTGGGTTCTGAAGACTGTTCAGATCTTTAAGGGATGCACAGAAAGTACTTTACTGACTAAGCCATCTCTCTACTCTGATGGGTGTTTGATTATACATCCTATCAGTAAAATATATTTCAAGGCAAATTATGCAAATTACACTGCCAAAACCTCAATTTAGGGCCATTTTAAAAGCATAAGCAAGCCGGGCGTAGTGGCGCACACCTTTTAATCCCAGCACTCGGGAGACAGAGGCAGGTGGATTTCTGAGTTCGAGGCCAGCCTGGTCTACAAAGTGAGTTCTAGGACAGCCAGGGCTATACAGAGAAACCCTATCTTGAAAAATCAAAAAAAAAAAAAAAAAAAAAAAGCATAAGCAAACATTATTATTAAGGAAGGGATTGGGACTGGGCTGTTGGATCAGTGGTCAAGAGCAATTACTGCTCTTACCCTGTGCCACAACGGTGGTTCACAGCTGTCTAATTCCAGTACCACTGGATCCAACACCCTCTTCTGGCTTCTGCGGGCCCTGCATACAGATGGTGCACAAGCATATATTCTGGCAAAACAATTACATACATAAAAATAACTCAGAAAAAAATCAAATAATAAAAATCTATCAGAGAGGTGGCACATGCCTTTTTAATTCCAGCACTTGGGAGGCAGAGGCAGGCAGATCTCTGAGTTCAAGACCAGCGTGGTCTTCATAGTAAATTCCAGAACAGCAGGGCTACTCAGAGAAACCCTGTCTCAAAAAAGGAAAAAAAAAAAAAAAAGAAAGAAAGAAAAAATAAACAGTTAAAATCTTTATTTAAAAAAAAAAAAAAAAACATTTTAAAACAGTGTTGGACTCAGGAGGCAGAGGCAGGCGGATTTCTGAGTTCGAGGCCAGCCTGGTCTACAAAGTGAGTTCCAGGACAGCCAGGGCTACACAGAGAAACCCTGTTTCGAAAAACCAAAAAAAAACCAAAACAAAACAAAAAACAGTGTTAGGAGACTGAAGAGATGGCTGAGCAGTTAAGAGTGCCTGCTGTTTCCAGAGTACCCACGTTTGGTCTTTAGTACCTCTGTAGGCAGCTCCTGTCTGTACCTCCAGCCCCAGAGGATCTGGAACTGTCCTCTCTCCTGGACTCTGTGGATACCTGCACACACACACACACACACACACACACACACACACACCATATCTTCTCACAGACATATGCAGATATACATAAATAAAAATCAATATGAAGAAAACGGAACTAAGGATGAATGCGGTGGCTTGGTGGGTGACAGTGCTTGCCTCACGAGCCTGAGGACCTGAGTTTGAACCCTGGAACCCATAGCAAAGTTCAGGAGCTTGTGCCTGTAATCCTAACACTCCCACAGCAAAGTGGGATGTGAACAGGCCCAAAGCGTCCATGAGAAGCATAGTAGCAGAAACAAGAGTGAGACCTTGCCTCAAAACCAGCTAGGAGTACTGACTCCGAAAGTTACCCTCTGGCTTCCACACATGCAGCATAGCTTGTGCGTGTGCACACGCATGCACACACAAAAAACCAACCAATCAACTTGTCCATCCTTGCAAAGCAACGTAGCTGGACTGGGCAGCTGCTTAGTGGAGATTTTGTGCAGTGTGTGAGGCCCTGAGTCCACGACAGTGCACTGCAAGCCTGTAATCCTGCTCTGTGAAGCAGGGGAGCTGCTATTTGAAAGCTATCCTCCACTATGTATCAAGTTTTAGGTTAGCCTAGGATACATGAGACCCTGTCTCCAAATAAATAAATAAAATAAAATGACGGACCATGATGAGGCCCTGAGTCGACTTTGGTACCTTACAAAAAGCTGAGCAAGGTAGTTTGAGCCATGATCCCAGTACTGAGGGAGAGGCAGGAGGAAGTCAGGGCCTTGCTGGCCAGCCGGTCTGACTGCATCGGCAAGCTCCAGGTTCACTGAGAAACTGTCTGAACAAACATAGGCAAGTTGTAGAAGATAACACCAGTGTAGACCTCTGACCTCCACATAAACACACATAATAAATTTGAAATTTTTAGAAAGAGAAATGTGGCCGGGCGTGGTGGCGCACGCCTTTAATCCCAGCACTCGGGAGGCAGAGGCAGGCGGATTTCTGAGTTCGAGGCCAGCCTGGTCTACAAAGTGAGTTCCAGGACAGCCAGGGCTATACAGAGAAACCCTGTCTCGAAAAACCAAGAAAAAAAAAAAGATTGTATAGGGAGACAAACAGGCAGACAAAGAGCAGTCATACTGGAGGAGCCCTCAGGATGCTGAGGCTGGAGAGTCATAGGAGTACATGCACATAGATGCTAGATCAGGCAGTAGAATAGAAACGAGTTTCAAGCCGGGCATGGTGGCGCACGCCTTTAATTCCAGCACTTGGGAGGCAGAGGCAGGTGGATTTCTGAGTTCGAGGCCAGCCTGGTCTACAAAGTGAGTTCCAGGACAGCCAGGGCTATACAGAGAAACCCTGTCTCGAAAAACCAAAAAAAAAAGAAAAAAAAAGAAACGAGTTTCAGAGGGTTCTGAGGAAGCATCATATATAAGACTGTTAGCAGCTGAGACATGAGAGCTTGATTTGGCCAACATATCTAATGCTTTTTCCTCTTTGCAGTCAACACTAAAAAGGACTCCGAGTCAGCCCCAGTCAAAGGCGGCACCATGACTGACCTGGGTAAGCCAGGGAGCCCCAAGTAGGCAGTGCCTGAGGCATGGGGGAGCTCAGCCCACCTTCCCGTAGCACTCTGCCTTACGCCTGTCTTCTTTCCCTTCCAGATGAACAGGACGATGAAAGCATGGAGACCACGGGCAAGGTGCAGCCAGTTTAGACAGGCTCTGTCTCTCTGTGATTAGCTTAGAGAGGCTCCACCTCTCTGGGATTGGGATCACAGTGTTCCTTCTGCCCAGGCTTTTCCCACCATAGATGAATTCTAACTACTGCTCGGAACCCAGCCCCCTAGAGTCCCAGGGCCCACGGTGCTCATCCTCATGCTCATTCCCTGTTGGTGCCATGCTCCTGGGTGTAGGAGAAGCTGAGGGCTGATAGGAGGGAGGGAATGCTGAGTGTACAGCAGCCTCCATATTCATAGGATGAGGATGAGAACAGCACGGGCAACAAAGCCGAGCAGACTAAGAACCCAGAGCTGCACGAGGACAATGTGACCGAGCAGACCCACCACATCATCATCCCCAGCTACGCCGCCTGGTTTGACTACAACAGGTATTGTCCCTGCTTATCCCTCCTCCTTCCTCCTCGTGCTCATCAACGGGTTACCTCTCTTGTTGCTCCTCTACAGCTTAGAGCTGCTTGCCCTTTCAAGCCTTCTGCCCTTGGGCTCCTACTCCTTCCCTGGGCCTTCTAAACCTGTTGTGATTTATCTTGCAGCGTCCATGCCATTGAACGGAGGGCTCTTCCTGAATTCTTCAACGGCAAGAACAAATCTAAGACTCCAGAGATGTAAGATTTCCGCTTATGATTTTCTTTTGGGGTCCTTTCTGCATTCACCCTTCCAGACTTAGCAACTTTTTTTTTTTTAAGATTTATTTTATTTATTATATGTAAATACACTGTAGCTGTCTTCAGACACTCCAGAAGAGGGCGCCAGATCTCATTACGGATGGTTGTGAGCTACCATGTGGATGCTGGGATTTGAACTTATCACCTTCGGAAGAGCAGTCGGGTGCTCTTACCCGCTGAGCCATCTCACCAGCCCCAACTTAACAACTTTTAACCAGGCTCTCTGTTAGATTTACAAAGACATGATAGACGCCATTAGACAGTGACAGCCTAACCCTTTAAACATGTTCTTTGGGAGTCACCTGAGGATGATAGAGTAGAGCATAACATGCTCTTCAGGGGCTGTCTGAGGGTGGCAGGGCAGACAAAACAAGTACCTGCCCCATCGGTCATTCCATTGCTTCCAGTTAAAAACATGCAGAGAGTTTCACTCCATAATTGCTATGTTACCTGAAATTCACATACCCCAGTGTATGAAACAACTTTAATTAAAATGTAAATGATTGGCTCAGCAGTTAAGAGCACTGATTGCTCATCCAGAAGTCCTGAATTCAATCCCCAGCACCTACATGGTGGCTTACAACTGTCTGGAATTGGATCCAAGGTACACTGTACTCACATACATAAAATAAATAAATAAATCTTCAAAAAAAAAAAAAAGCCGGACGTGGTGGCGCACGCCTTTAATCCCAGCACTCAGGAGGCAGAGACAGGTGGATTTCTGAATTCGAGGCCAGCCTGGTCTACAAAGTGAGTTCCAGGACAGCCAGGGCTATACAGAGAAACCCTGTCTTGAAAAACCAAAAAAAAAAAAGAAAAAAGAAAAGGAAAGAAAAGAAAAGAAAAAAATGTAAATTATGAGATTAGGTTGAAAAACAAAATAAGGTGGTGGTGTACACCTTGAATCCCAGCACTAGGAAGGCAGAGGCAGGCAGAACTCTTGAGTTCAAGGCCAGCCTGGTCTACAGAGCTAGTTCCAGGAGACCCAGGACTGCAAAGAGAAATTTTGTCTTGAAACACCAAAAACTAAAACAAAACAAAACAAAAAAACAAGATCAAGCCTGGTGGCACATGAGGATAGCCCTAGCACTTGGGAGGCCACCCTGGGCTTCCTAGCTAGACTTTGTCAGAGAGAAGAAGCAACTAAGAGGCCTGGCTCTGAGGATTATGAGATGGTGTGGGTCTCTTCCTCTGGAGAGCCAGGTTTATGACAGGAAGGAAAAGGCGTTAGCAGGACTCTGTGTGGTGTGCTGTCAGGAACACTGAATGGGTAACTGCCGAAGAGGGGGTCGTCCCTAGCACTTGTCTCCACCGTGCACTGGCTTATTAGTCTAATTGAGGCTAATAAACATTGTCATCTCTAGTTTATAGAATAGGATTTTGGTAGGAGGGAGCATTTGACTTAAGTTACTTGAGTAAGTTCATATAGCTAGTAAATAGTAAAACTAGAATCTGAATCTATAGTGTGGACATATTTTCAAATTTTATACTTTATACTTTTTAATTATATACTTTATAATTTCATCAATTTTTATATATTAAGAGTCATTTTTTGTTTTGTTTTTTTGAGACAGGGTTTCTCTGTGTAGCCCTGGCTGTCCTGGAACTCACTTTGTAGACCAGGCTGTCCTCAAACTCAGAAATCCGCCTGCCTCTGCCTCCCAAGTGCTGGGATTAAAGACGTGTGACACCACGCTTTCATTTTATTTTTAAAATTATTATATGTATGTGGGTATGTGCATGTGAGTGCCATGCCCACAGAGGCCTGAAAAAGGTGTTGTATCTGTTGGAGTTGGAGCGACAAGCCATTGTGCATGGTCTAGCATGGGTGCTGGCACCTGCATCCCTCCAGCCTGTCAGCTGTCATGTTTCAGGCTCCTACAGTGCCAGATACTGCTAGCTCTCCAAAGACATCCTATTTGACACACATGGACTTTAAGTTTCAAAAAGTTTGAAATCATCATGATAAGACTGGCATTTGAATTTAGATCTTTCTAACTTTAAAATATAAATTACATCTGTAACCCCAGCACTTAAAAGACTGAGCCAAGAAGCTGGAGAGATGGCTCAGAGGTTAAGAGCACTGGCTGCTCTTCTAAAGGTTCAACTCCCAGCAACCACATGGTGGTCATAACTATCTATAATGTAATCTGGTACCCTCTTCTGGCCTGCAGGCATATATACAGGCAGAACACTGTGTACATAATAAATAAATCAACCTTAAAAGAAGAGAGAGAGAGAGCCGGGCGTGGTGGCACACGCCTTTAATCCCAGCACTGGGGAGGCAGGCAGGCAGATTTCTGAGTTCGAGGCCAGCCTGGTCTACAGAGTGAGTTCCAGGACAGCCAGGGCTATACAGAGAAACCCTGTCTCGAAAAACCAAAAAAAAAAAAAAAAAAAAAAAAAAAAAAAAAAAAAAAAAAAAAAAAAAAAAAAAAAAAAAAAAAAAAAAAAAAAAAAAAAAAAAAAAAAAAAAAAAAAAAAANACACACACACACACACAAATTGTAAGCTGGTCTGGGTTATAAAGCAAGTTCCAGATTAGCCTAAACTACAGAGTAAAATGCTGTCTCAAGAAAACAAACAAAACTAAAAGAAAAACAAAACAACAAACTAGGCATGTGGTGTGTGCTTTTAATCCTAGCACTGGGGAGGCCGAGGTAGTAAGTTCAAAGCCCGCCTGTTTGCTTAGCGAGTCCCAGGCCAGTCAGGCAGGTGTGTGCAGGGGACTCTCCATGGTTAGAAGTGTGTGCTGCTCTTGCAGAGGACCTGAGTTCCTTCCCCAGCACCTGCCCTAAGTGGGTTGTGACTACTTAGATCCCAGCTCCAGGAGGATCTGGGTTTCTCTTAATGGGCATCTACATGCAAGCACACATACCCACCCACATAACTAACACTTAAAAAATATTTTACATTTATTTCTGTGTACTAATGGTTTTCCTACATGTATGTCTGTACACCATGTATGTACCTGTTACCTTTAGAAGTGAGAGGAGGATGTCATATCCCCCTATGCCAGAAGTTAGAGGTGGTTGTGAGCTGCCATGCAGGTGCTGGGGACTGAACCAGGGTCCTCTGTAAGAACAAGTGCTCTTTACCACTGAGCCATGTCCCTCCTTCCCTCGGTTCCTCTCTCTCTCTCTCTCTCTCTCTCTCTCTCTCTCTCTCTCTCTCTGTGAGATGCCTCTGTGGGTAAGGGAGCCTGCTACCAAGGCTGATGAACTGCATTTGATCTCTGGAACCCATATGGTGGAAGGAAAGAATGGACTCCCATAAGTTGTCCTCTGACCTGCACACACACACACACACACACACACACACACACACAATTGATTAATTAAAAAAAAAAAAAAAACCACCAAAAAAAGCAAGAAAGAGAGTCAGCTAGATGGCTTGGTATATAAAATCCCCAGCTGCTAATCCTGACAGGACAAGTCCACATGCATGTCATGGTGCTCGTGTGCACACAACAGTGCAGGTCTACCTGCGTGTAATGGTGCTCGTGCGCATATACACAAAATCTATAAATGAAAATGGGAGAGCGCAGGGCGTGGTGGCGCACACCTTTAATCCCAGCACTCGGGAGGCAGAGGCAGGTGGATTTCTGAGTTCGAGGCTAGCCTGGTCTATAGAGTGAGTTCCAGGACAGCCAGGGCTACACAGAGAAACCCTGTCTACAAAACCAAAAAAAATGGGAGAGGGAGAGATAGAGAAAGAACACTCCAGCACGTGAGCGCTCGCTCGTAGGCTAACTCAGCAGTAAGGGCTCTAACCCTGACGACCCTAGTCTGGTTTTTAGATCCCACATGCTGGAAGGAGAATCAATTCCTGAAAGTTATCATGTAACCTCTGCATGTATGCTGTAGGTTGGAAATGCCTACATACACAGAATAAATAAATGTAAATAAGTTAATAAACTATTACATGTAAAAACTAACTTTAAAAAAATGTAGTGTTACACATTTGTGATCTTAGCACTTGGGAGGCAGCGGCAGGAGGATCAGGAGTTTAAGACTATCCTTGAGCCAGGCGGTGGTGGAGCACGCCTTTAATCCCAGCACTTGGGAGGCAGAGGCAGGCGGATCTCTGAGTTCGAGGCCAGCCTGGTCTACAGAGTTCCAGGACAGTCAAGGCTAAACAGAGAAACCCTGTCTTGAAAAACAAACAAACAAACAAACAAAAAAAAACAAAACTATCCTTGACTATCTAACAGATTTAAAGCCAGCTTGGGCTATGTGAGACCTTGACTCAAATAAATAAATTTTTAAAAAAGAATTAAAACCCAGGATGGTGGTATATAACCTCGGCATCTGGGATCTGGAATTGTGCTGTAGATCAAGTTGAAGGCCAGCCTGTACTACACAAGACCCAATCTCAAAATGATAAGTTAAAAAAAATAAATCACAATTTTAAGAGCCAAACAAAAGCAACCCTTAAGTGCTGGCGAGATGGCTCAGTGGTCAAGGACCTTGGCTGATTTTGCATTCCCAGCACTTACATGGCGACTTACAACTGTCTCCAACTCCAATTCCAGGGATCCAACAACACCTTTTGGCATCCTTGGGCACCAGACAGGCTTGTAGTACACAGACATATGTGTAGACAAAATACCCACACACATAAAGTGTATTAAAAGGCAATCTTAGCCGGGCATGGTGGCGCACGCCTTTAATCCCAGCACTCGGGAGGCAGAGGCAGGTAGATTTCTGAGTTCGAGGCCAGCCTGGTCTACAAAGTGAGTTCCAGGACAGCCAGGGCTAGACAGAGAAACCCTGTCTCGAAAAACCAAAAAAAAAAAAAAAAAAAAAAAAAAAAAACCCAACCCCCCCCCCAAAAAAAACCAAACAACAACAAAAAAAAAAAACAAAAAAAACCCAAAAAAGGCAATCTTTAAGTCCCTTCTCTAGCATCAGACTGATTGTTACATGGATAAGAACTTTCATTTGGGTGCTGGAGAGATGGCTCAGCTGTTAAGAGCACTGACTGCTCCTCCAGAGGTCCTGAGTTCAATTCCCAGCAACCACATGGTGGCTCACAACCATCTGTAATGTGATCTGATGCCCTCTCTGGTGTCTGAAGACAGTGATGGTGTACTCATGTAAATAAAATGAATAAATCTTTTTTTTTTTTTTTTTTTTGGTTTTTAGAGACAGGGTTTCTCTGTGTAGCCCTGGCTGTCCTGGAACTCACTTTGTAGACCAGGCTGGCCTCGAACTCAGAAATCTGCCTGCCTCTGCCTCCCGAGTGCTGGGATTAAAGGCGTGCGCCACCATGCCTGGCAAAATGAATAAATCTTAAAAGGACTTTGATTTATGAGTTGGGAAATGAGGGCTCCCCCCCTCAAAAAAATTGGGTAATGAATATGTTGAGATATCCTGTAATCTGAGCACTTAGGAGGCTGAGATTCCCAGGTAAAATTAAGATGATAAGTCATTTAATTAAAAAAACCATCAGGAAGCCGGGCATGGTGGCGCACGCCTTTAATCCCAGCACTTGGGAGGCAGAGGCAGGTGGATTTCTGAGTTCGAGGCCAGCCTGGTCTACAAAGTGAGTTCCAGGACAGCCAGGGCTACACAGAGAAACCCTGTCTCGAAAAACCAAAAAAAAAAAAAAAAAAAAAAAGCCATCAGGAAAAATACAAGAAACTTTTTTTTTTTTAGATTTATTTAATTTTATTTTGTGTCTTTATTGAGTGTTTGGCTTGGATGTATGTGTGTGTAACATGTGTGCCTGGTACCTGCCCCTGGAGTTCAGAAGAAACCATCTTATTACCCGGTACTGAAGTTATGGATGATTATGGGCCACTGTGTGGGTGCTAGGAACTGAATTTGGGTCTTCTGCAAGAATAGCAATGCTCTTAACTGCTGGGCTAGCCCTTCAGCCCCCAGTGAGAAACATGTGTAGTTTAACTACTGTGTAGTTAGCATATTTTGGGTCATTAGCAGTTCTATTATCTTTCCTCTCCTTGGGCCTCAACAAACATTAATTTTCTTCCTCTTCCTTGTCTTTCTGACTCTTCTAAGCTACCTGGCATATCGGAACTTCATGATTGATACTTACCGACTGAATCCCCAGGAGTATCTAACATCCACTGCCTGTCGGCGGAACTTGGCGGGTGATGTCTGTGCTATCATGAGGTGGGTCTTGCTTCTGAGGAAAGAGAGTTTGAGAGGATGTCTGTATGTCTTGGCAGAGCTGCAGATACTTTCAAAGAAGATGGGGAATAAGCAAGAGCACCACCCCTAGGGAGGTGGAGGAGCCTGTGACCAGGGATTGGAAGTGTGTCGTCCTGTAAAGGACAAAGGCCATGGGCTCTGCTGAAAGACAGTTGGATGGGCTTTACTAACTATCTAGGAAGACATGGTCACTGGGGTGTGGCTGTGGAGAAAAGTCCAGGCTGCGGGGTGTACTTGGGGAGCACTGCGGGGTGTACTTGGGGAGCACTGCTACTTAGGTGATGAGTTGGAGATGAGGTGGGTTCCTCTTTTTTGGTTTTCCCATTTGGCCTAGACTCCCTTTCTCCCACAGGGTCCATGCCTTCCTGGAACAGTGGGGTCTTATTAACTACCAGGTAGATGCTGAGAGCCGACCAACCCCAATGGGGCCTCCACCTACCTCTCACTTCCATGTCTTGGCAGACACACCATCAGGGCTGGTTCCTCTTCAGCCGAAGCCCCCACAGGTAGGCTGAGTGGTGCTGGGGACAGGGCTGGCTGGGGCGGAGTGGGCTCCTTTGGACTTTTCTTTTTCTGTTTGTTTTTCATTTTTATGTCTTTAGGGTAGAGATTCAGCAGAGGTGTAGGCTTCTTTACTGTGAGGTGCAGAGGACCACAGGCACCTGTACTCAGTGCTCTCTGGGCCCTGCCACCCACGCTGAGAGCAGCTCTGAGGGGAGAAGTTGCTCCTTATCCTCAGGGAACAGGCAGGCTAGTGCAGGAGAAGAACAGATAGAGAAAATGGCTTACAATAACTTGTATGGAATTTTTATACTTTGTCACGTTTCCTGTATTTTTCCATTTTCCCTCATATTTCCTATCACCTTCATTTTTTCCATTTCCATCTCATGCATTCTTTAAGATGAGAAGACATTATGTGGCTTACACCAAGATACTAACTAATCTAGGACTAGGATCTATTGTCCAGCTCCTAAGAGAATCTGTAAAGATACACATTACTACACATGTCTCTCATGCCAACCACATGTCTAATTAATCATGGAGGCAGCATGGAACAGTGGCATGAGTGTTCCCAGAGCTCGTGGGCCGCCCAGCATTTGGTCTCCAGGCCTCCAAGGCCTTGGCCTGCCCATTTCCTACCCAGCTTCCATGACGCCAAGCTCTGTCCCCCAGGGCCGCCAGGTTGATGCTGACACCAAGGCTGGGCGGAAGGGCAAAGAGCTGGATGACCTGGTGCCAGAGACGGCTAAGGGCAAGCCAGAGCTGGTAGGTGGGGTGCAGACCCCGCTGGGCTGTTTATTTGCCCCTTCACTGGGGGGCCCCTGCCTGGGAAGAAGAGGCAAGAGAGGAGCAGAGGAGCTGCAGCAGTGAGGGAGGAAGTCCCGCCCAGGGCTTTCCTGGAAGGCAGAAGGAAGCTCCTTCTGTCTGTCTGTCTGTCTGTCTGTCTGTCTGTCTGTCTGTTCTCTCTCTCTCTCTCTCTCTCTCTCTCTCTCTCTCTTTCTCCCTCCCTTCCTCCCTCCCTCCCTCCATCCCTCTCTCCTTCTTCCTCTCCTCTCTCTCTCTCTCTCTCTGCCTCTGGCTCCCTGTGGCCACTCACATTCACCTCCCTTTTTTTCCTTCCACAAATAGCAGAGCTCTGCTTCCCAGCAAATGCTGAACTTCCCTGAGAAGGGCAAGGAGAAACCAGCAGACATGCAGAACTTTGGGCTGCGCACAGACATGTACACAAAGAAGAACATCCCCTCCAAGGTATGAGGTGCAGCCAACTTGGGGTAGATAGCCTTCGCTCCACAGTGTAGACTCCTCTGTGCTGACTTACCCCTGCTTCCCCACAGAGCAAAGCTGCAGCAAGTGCCACTCGGGAATGGACGGAGCAGGAGACACTGCTGCTCCTGGAGGTAACTGGGGAAAGCCAGGGGAGTTGTGCTATACAGACAGAGTGGCTGGGACACAGCTGCCCTGCACGTGGGGAGCACGCACAGCCGGGCGCTGATGGAGCGGGTTACAGCTATCCCAGGGATTTAGGCCTGTCTGTAATTCCATATCCTTTCTTAGTGCTACTTGGAGATCCCCCCTGGATCCATCAGCGTACAGAAAACCAGAACATAGAGAACTTTGAAACCAGCTGCCTTTAGTAGGATAGGGGGAGTTGACCTTCTAGAAAAGTGGCTAAGTAAGCGGAGTTGTGTCTCCACCACTACCACCAGGCTCTGGAAATGTACAAGGACGACTGGAACAAAGTGTCTGAGCACGTGGGGAGCCGCACGCAGGATGAGTGCATCTTGCATTTTCTCCGCCTTCCCATTGAAGACCCATACCTGGAGGACTCGGAGGCTTCTCTAGGCCCTCTGGCCTACCAGCCCATCCCCTTCAGTCAGTCAGGCAACCCTGTTATGAGCACTGTTGCCTTCCTGGCCTCTGTCGTTGATCCCCGAGTTGCCTCTGCTGCTGCGAAGTCAGCCCTAGGTAATTTGGGGGTGGGGGCTGGCCTTCTTGGTTTGCTCTGACAGCTAGCTTCTCAGAGTGAAATGTCTCAGATCTGCCCTGCTGGCCTTGTCTGTTGCTACCTTAGCTCAGGCACCTGTCTGAGCTCCATTTTGGTCTCAGAGAAAGAGATGGGCTTGTGAAAAAGGCTTCAAAGGCATAGCCAGAACAGCCCACCTGCCTTATCCCAGCCTCTTCCCCTCTGGTCTTACAGAAGAGTTCTCAAAAATGAAGGAAGAGGTGCCCACAGCTTTGGTGGAAGCCCACGTGCGTAAGGTGGAAGAAGCGGCCAAAGTAACAGGCAAGGCCGACCCAGCCTTTGGTCTGGAGAGTAGCGGCATTGCAGGGACTGCCTCTGATGAGCCTGAGCGCATTGGTGAGTACACGCTGTTAGATTTCTTCCCATTCACCAAGAGCCCGAGCCAGCCAGCTCTGTTCCTGTCCATGTTGACATCAATCAACAGTGCAAGTGGGCGAGAAAGTCCCTCGGGTTTTGTTTTCCTTCATGACATCACTGTGAAATTTGGCTTCTCCTGACCCTGTCCCTGAGGTTTCAGCTACTGGGAAATTGTTACATAAATGAAACATATCAGACATCTCTCCTTTCTTTCTTTTCTCCCTGGGCCCAGAGGACAGCGGGACTGAGGAGGCTCGGCCAGAGGGCCAGGCAGCAGAGGAGAAGAAGGAGCCTAAGGTATAGAGGACATGAACTGGGTCTGGAAGAGGTGATGGGTGAAACCCAGTGGTGCCAGAACCCAGTGGTGCCGGAACCCAGTGGCAGGGACGCTTTCCTGGAGCTAGATTACCCCTGCATAAGGGCTTCACTGGACAAGAGTACTTGTTCTACAGTCCTGAGAACCTGAATTAGAATCCCACATAAAAACTTTGGCATCGTTTTATGTGCCTGTGACCCCGTCATTTTGGGACCCCATCATTGGAGGGCAGACCAACATCTTGTCCTTTGGCTTTGGCATGTGCACACATGAGCTTATACACCTACACGTGTGCATGCACTACTTGTACACATGCACGCACACATAAATAAGGACAAGAGGGTCAGCCAGCCTCAAGCCTGGATCTAGTGTGAGAGCTGCAACTTCTGATGTCTTCCTTCCTTTTGGAACTACAGGAACCACGGGAAGGAGGGGGCGCTGTGGAGGAAGAAGCAAAGGAGGAGATAAGTGAGGTTCCCAAGAAGGATGAAGAGAAAGGGAAGGAAGGTGACAGCGAGAAGGAGTCTGAGAAGAGTGACGGGGACCCGATAGGTGAGCGGTCTCCCCAGAGGGTGAGGGGCACAGGAGAGAGCCAAGTCAAAAGGCTAATTGAACCTTCCACCTGACACAGTTGATCCTGAGAAGGACAAGGAACCAACAGAAGGGCAGGAGGAAGTGCTGAAGGAAGTGGCAGAGCCAGAGGGGGAGAGGAAAACCAAGGTGGAGCGCGACATAGGTGAAGGCAACCTGTCCACAGCCGCGGCCGCAGCCCTGGCTGCTGCTGCAGTCAAGGCCAAGGTGAGGGCAGCCTCATCCCGGGTCAGACCCCTCTTCTCCTCCTTAAATAATTCTGGCCTGTTTATTCCCTTATTTGATCCTGTGTGAGTTATCATCAAACTTCTTAACTCTCTTAGTAACTGTTTCCAGCCCTTTAATCCTTTAATTTCTTTCACTTGTCTTATAACTCTTTTTTTTTTTTTTTTTTTTGGTTTTTCGAGACAGGTTTCTCTGTGTAGTCCTGGCTGTCCTGGAACTCACTCTGTAGACCAGGCTGGCCTTGAACTCAGGAATCTGCCTACCTCTGCCTCCCAAGTGCTGGGATTAAAGGCGTGCGCCACCACGCCCGGCTTTTTTTTTTTTTTTTTCCCTTCTTCTTTTTTTCTTTTACTTGTCTTACCTCTCTCTCTCTCTTTTTTCTTTTTTCTTTTTTTGTTTTTTTTGAGACAGGATTTCTCTGTATAGCCCTGGCTGTCCTGGAACTCGCTTTGTAGACCAGGCTGGCCTCGAACTCAGAAATCCGCCTGCCTCTGCCTCCCAAGTGCTGGGATTAAAGGCGTGCGCCACCATGCCCGGCTTTTTTTTACTTTTTTTTTCTCTCTTTTTTCTTTAATTTAATTTTATTTATATTAGCTGTCTTCAGATACACCAGAAAAGGGCATTGGATCCCCTTAGAGATGGTTGTGAGCCACCATGTAGTTGCAGGGAATTAAATTCAGGATCTCTGGAAGAGCAGTCAGTGCTCTTAACTGCTCAGCCATCTCTCCAGCCCTTGTGTTATCTCTTGCTATTCTTTTTTTTTTTTTTCATGATGTAGATATATATGTGTGTATTGTTCCATAATACAGATATATCTAGATCATGCACATATTATATAATTCTATATATTATTATATATTACATTACATATTTTAATGTGTAAATAATATATGCTATATAATATATAATGTATATTATACTATGTATTATAATATATAGTACATGTATAAATTACAGTTGTTGAGTTGTGATCGCAGCTTTTTCCTTAAGCCTGCCAGCATCTATCTGCCCTGCCCCTCCCTCCCTCCCTCCCTCCTTCCCTCCCTCCCTCCCTCCCTCCCTCCCTGGAGCTTTTGCAGCTGAGCACTCTGACTAACGCCTGCCCTGTCACACTTCTTCTTGCCTAGCACTTGGCTGCAGTTGAGGAGAGGAAGATCAAGTCTTTGGTGGCTCTGCTGGTAGAGACCCAAATGAAGAAACTAGAGATCAAACTCCGACATTTTGAGGAGCTGGAGACAATAATGGACCGGGAGCGAGAGGCGGTGAGTGGCGCAGACTCAGCAGGAGTCCTGAAGCTGACACAGGTCATACAGCGGTCACACAGAGGTCACACACAGGTCCCACAGGTCACACACAGGTCACACAGGTCACACACAGGTCACACACAGGTCACACAGAGGGGGGAAGGGCAGGCAGCCTAGAGGTTGAGAGCCACCGGTGGGCTGCTAGTCAGGCTTTCTGACTGCTGCATCTCTAGGTCCTCAAGAGATGCTTGCCTCTTACTAGGTTCTCACAAATCTGAGTGACTGAGTGGATTTGAGAGATAATAAGAGACTCGGCAGGTAACTCTGGGAAGTAGACAGGACAGACATATTGATTCAATTTCTTTTTTCTTCTTCTTCTTTTTTTTAGATATTTATTTATGTATTTATTTATGTATTTATAGGTATATGAGTACACTGTAGCTGCTGGTTGTGAGCCTTCATGTGGTTGAGTTGAATTTAGTACCTCTGCTCGCTCCAGTCAGGCCCGCTCCCTTGGGCCAAAGATTTTTTATTATAAATAAGTATGCTGTAGCTATCTTCACACCAGAAGAGAGCATCAGATCTCATTACAGGTGGTTATGAGTCACCATGTGGTTGCTGGGATTTGAACTTAGGACCTTTGGAAGAGTAGTCAGTGCTCTTACCTGCTGAGCCATTGATTCAGTTTCTTTGAGAAGGCTTAAAAAGAAATACAAGATGGGAACTGGGGAGAGATGGCTCAGTGGGTAAGAGCAATGACTGCTCTTCCAAAGGTCCTGAGTTCAAATCCCAGCAACCACATGGTGGCTCACAACCACCCACAATGAGATCTGACGCCCTCTTCTGGTGTGTCTTAAGACAGCTATAGTATACTTACATACAATAAATAAATCTTTGGGCTGGAACGAGGGACTGAGCGAGCAGAGATCCTAAAAATTCAATTCTCAACAACCACATGAAGGCTCACAACCATCTGTACAGCTACAGTGTACTCATATACATAAAATATAATAAATAAATCAGAAGGAAGGAAGGAAGAAGGAAAGAAAGCCTAACCTAGAAAGAAAGAAAGAAAGAAAGAAAGAAAGAAAGAAAGAAAGAAAGAAAAGGAAAGAAGAAGAGAAGAGAAGACAAGAGAAGAGAAGACAAGAGAAAGACAGACAAGATGGGGACCCCGCTCTTAGATACATCAAATATACAACATGGAGATTTAAGAAACACTTAACAATGCTTAAACTAGGCCTGGCGTGTTGACACATGCCTTTAAGCCCAGCACTCAGGAGGCAGAAGCAGGCGGATTTCTGAGTTCGAGGCCAGCCTGGTCTACAAAGTGAGTTCCAGGACAGCCAGGGCTACACAGAGAAACTCGAAAAACCAAAAAAAAAAAAAACAATGCTTAAACTACATGAAAATTCAGATTTAGAGAATTTTCTAGTGGAGTAGCTTGGCAGTTGAGAACAAACCACTCTTCCAGGACCCACATCAACCCCTAGAGTCCTTTCATGGCCACCCACACTCACATACCCTCACACAGACATACTTATACATCATTAAAAATAACTTCTTTTTAAAGATTTATTTATTTTCTGTATACAAGTACAGTATCTCTATCTTCAGACATACTGGAAGAGGACATCGAATCTCACTACAGACGGTTATGAGCCACCATGTGGTTGCTGGGAATTGAACTCAGGACATCTGGAAGAGCAGTCAATACTCTTAACTGCTGAGCCATCTCTCCAGCCCCTAAAAATAACTTTTTAAAATAAGAGACTTAATCCCACCACTCGGGAGGCAGAGGCAGGTGGCTCTCTGTGAATTCAAGGCCAGGCTGATCTGCAGAGTTCCAGGATAGCCAGATCTACATAGAGAAACCCAGTTTTGAAAAACCAATAAACATATAAAAATAAAATTAAATGTAGGGGGGCTGGAGAGATGGCTCAGCGGTTAAGAGCACTGATTGCTCTTCCAGAGGTCCTGAGTTCAATTCCCAGCAACCACATGGTGGCTCACAACCATCTGTAATGGGATCCGATGCCCTCTTCTGAGGTGTCTGAAGATAGCTATAGTGTACCCATATACATAAAATAAATAAATCTTTAAATTAAAAAAAATTAAATGTAGGGAGAATCAAAATAAAATAAAAATTCAGAGGCCAGTGAATCCATTTGAAGTGTCTCCTTAAGAAATACTACATTTGTAGCTGATTTTGAAGGAAGGTGAGAACTTGAGTTGACAGAAGCTGGAGGACTTTTCTTTTCTTTTCTTTCTTTTCCTTTCTTTTAGCTTTATTTATTATTATAAATAAGTACACTGTAGCTGTCTTCAGACACTACAAAAGAGGGCGTCAGATCTCATTGCGGGTGGTTGTGAGCCACCATGTGGCTGCTGGGATTTGAACTCAGGTCCTTCAGAAGAGCAGTCAGTGCTCTTACCCACTGAGCCATCTCTCCAGCCCCTGGAGGCATTTTCAAATCAGAGTAATAACAAATTCAGCCTGAACTCTGATACAGTGAGGGCAGTGCAGGTGGCCTCAGATCTATCAGGAGAGAGGAAGCTCATGGTTGAGTCTTCAGCCATGGTGAGACACCAGCATGAGAGATGGGGTCTTTCAAAAGAGGAAGTGGGAGGCAAGGCAATTGCCAAAGGTCTTCTGGTACCCAGTAACAGTTTTCTATTGGTACTACCAGCTGGAATACCAGAGGCAGCAGCTCCTGGCCGACCGGCAAGCCTTCCACATGGAACAGCTGAAGTATGCAGAGATGAGGGCCCGGCAGCAGCACTTCCAGCAGATGCACCAGCAGCAGCAGCAGCAGCCACCAACCTTGCCCCCAGGCTCCCAGCCCATACCTCCCACCGGGGCTGCTGGACCACCTACAGTCCATGGTCTAGCTGTGCCTCCAGCCGCTGTGGCCTCTGCCCCTCCTGGCAGTGGGGCCCCTCCTGGAAGCTTGGGCCCTTCTGAACAGATTGGGCAGGCAGGGACAACTGCAGGGCCACAGCAGTCACAACCAGCTGGAGCCCCTCAGCCTGGGGCAGTCCCACCAGGGGTACCCCCCCCTGGACCCCATGGTGAGTGTGGGTTCCAGGATGTTTGCTATAGAGTTACAGGCAGATGCTCTGGCTCCTTTGAAGCGAATTCCTGACAGGCTTGGGTATAAATGTTTGTTCAGTTCCTGCAGATGAACTCCATTGTATTCTGTCCCCAAACTAGCAGGGATGTGTTCCCAAACACAGATACATGGAACTTTATTCCACGAATCTACAGCTTATTCTAGTGCCAGGAGAAAGGGGATGGCACCCGCCAGTAGCTGTGCAGCTTGTGTGGTGGGTAAGATCCCACCCCCTCACCTTCATGTTCTCTTTATTTCTAGGCCCCTCACCGTTCCCCAACCAACCAACTCCTCCCTCAATGATGCCAGGGGCAGTGCCAGGCAGCGGGCACCCAGGCGTGGCGGGTAATGCTCCTTTGGGTTTGCCTTTTGGCATGCCGCCTCCTCCTCCTGCTGCTCCATCCGTCATCCCATTCGGTAGTGTAGCTGACTCCATTAGTATTAACCTTCCCCCTCCTCCTAACCTGCATGGGCATCACCTCCATCTCCCGTTTGCCCCGGGCACTGTCCCCCCACCTAACCTGCCTGTGTCCATGGCGAACCCTCTACATCCTAACCTGCCGGCGACCACCACCATGCCATCTTCCTTGCCTCTCGGGCCGGGGCTCGGATCCGCCGCAGCCCAGAGCCCTGCCATTGTGGCAGCTGTTCAGGGCAACCTCCTGCCCAGTGCCAGCCCACTGCCAGGTGAGAAGGGGCCAGGAGGGAAAGGGTGAGGGAGAGGGCTCTACATTATGGGAGGGAGTCGAGTAGGAAAAGGGCTACATCCTAGGATTTCCACAGTCCTGTTCATTGCTTTGGATAAACTAGAGCACAGGAGGAAGGCCTCTTTGGCTGTCCTCCATTTACCAAGTAGGCAACTACCACCGCTGGGGTGACGGGACCTTTTACTGGTGGGTCATGAAGGAATCCAGTGGCTCAGAGGATCTCAGCTGTAAACCCGGAGCCTAGCTACCATGTGCATGACGATGGCTTTCCTTGCTTGTTCCCACCACATTCAGACGCCCCATTTAGAATCCTTGGGGAGAGGAGGAAGGTTTGGGATATAAGGTTTTTCCAGTGTCAGGAGGAAAAGAGTGTTGAGAAAAAGAAATTACACATAGTGGGCACCTCATTCATCTAGCCACCTACTGCATGCCATGCCTGGTTCTGTTTGTGTGTGGAGCCTGGGACTGGATCGATCCCTCTGCGTGCTCCAGCTCATTTATCTTCCTTTTCTCCACAGACCCAGGCACCCCGCTGCCTCCAGACCCCACAGCTCCGAGCCCAGGCACAGTCACCCCTGTGCCACCTCCACAGTGAGGAACCAGCCAGCCATCTCTCCCCCTCACTCCCCATGGAGATCACAGTTCCAGGAACAGCCCTCCCCCACTACTGGGACCCTCCCTCAGCCTGGAGAGTTCATCACTACGTAAGGAAAGCTCCTCCTGCCCCTTCACCACCCCCACCATGCCCAGCAGAGGTGTGCAGTTTTATATCCAATTATTATCCACGGACTTCTGACTAAAAGATGTTTCTAATGCCTGGGAGAGAGGATAGGAGAGAAAGATGTTTATACGAGGTTCTACTAACTGGTTCTGAGGGTGTACCCCTTCAGAATTACTGCATTTTTGAAGTGATAACATGAAAATGAAACCCTTTAAAAGGGAGGTTTTAAAAAAGACACTTCGGAGCCCACACAAAAAGAACTTTTTTAATTATTAATATTATTTTGAGGGGAAAGGGCAGGTTTTAAGAGGAATTAAAGTTCTGGGGCAAGGTGTGAGGTGGAATAGGGCAGAGAGCCTGTCTCCCTGAGCCCTTGGCAGTGCTGAGTCAGCCCCTCAGCCATTCCAGTTTATTCATGCTAATCCCTCCCGCTGCTCGTCATGGTTGCCGTGGTTTTTTTTTTTTTAGGCCCAGCTCAGCCAATGACCTTTCCCTCCAGTGTCAGCTTTGTGTTTGTGTTTAAGTCACCTGCTCACTCGTCAGCATCTGTGTACTTGTGGGAAATGTAGTTTGGGGGATTCTGTGGTAGGTAATAGAGGAAGAAGGGGCCTCATTTGGGCTCTTCTTCCTGCTTTCCTGGTTGTATCTGAGTGCCCAACAGGCATCAAAGGGGGAGCTCTAAGAGGATGGGGAATCTGCAAACCCTCAAGTTTTGAAAAGCACTTAAGCACCTACTTTTGACAGTGGGACAGTCTGCTAACTTCTGCCCTCACCAACCAAGCCTGACAGAACCCAGTGATAGCTAGGACTTCCCCAAATGAGGACAAAGATTTGGGAGCAGTGCAGCGTGCCTCTGCACTCCAGGTCTTCCTCTTCACCCTCCACGTGGAGGCAGACACAATTCCAGGCCGCACCAGTGCCTGGCCCCTCCCACCAGGCGCTTTGCTCCTCCTGTCCCAGTGTCTCCTTCCTCTGCATCTCTGCACCTTTCTTCTGTTCAAAGTCTTCTGTAAAATTTTCTTTTCTTCTTTGTTCTTTTCTTTTTTCTTTTTTTTTTATAAATTAATTTGCTTTCAGTTCCATCTTGTGGGTGCCTCTGTGTTCTCTTAGCTGTGGCTGCTAGGCAGGGAGCAGATTGGGCTGGGGCAGCCTTCCTGGAGTCCCTCACTGGACATTCACCAGGGCTGCAGAGGCCCACAGCCATCTTGCTACAAGAGGCCACACAGAGGTCAGGAATGCAGCGCCAGCAGCTGTCACCTATTCAAGATGAGCTCGTGGAAGCACATCCCTAGAGCTTAGACCTGAATCCTTTTTAGACAGTGACTGCATTCCTTCCCTTATTAGGGAGGAGGCAGGCCTGCACCTACTTCTGTTGCTATTGGCCCCTAGCCCTGCAACAGACAAGACAGGCTCTGGCAGCACTAATATGTCCTGGCATTTTAGCTTCAGAAAACATTCACAGGCTTTCCCACAAAAGGCATTTGGTACTTGGGTGAGTGGGAGCTAAGAATTTAACCTGAAAAGGAATAGACACACACACACACACACACACACACACAAAGCTACCTTGATCCTATAGGGATTTGTGACTTTCTTCATTTCCCAAAAGGGAGCCTTTCATTAATGGTTACTACAAGCACTTGATCCAGTTTTCCCCAGACCCCGGCCCCCAGCTTGAGCTTTGTTTCAGGATAGAGATCATTACCACCTCACCTTTTCCTCACCCTGCTCAGGAAAGAAGAAAGAACCAAAAGAGAGCAAAGAGAGCAAATTTTATTTGGTGAAGGCAAACATCATCCAAAAGAAACCGATGGGCAAGGTGCTGTGACAGGGGAGCCACTGGGGCCACACAAAAATCACACGGGGCAAGGAACAGGCTCGCTCGGGATACAGCATGTCCTCAACCATTCAGCACCATGCGGACAAGCTCTGTGGAGAGGAGAGGCGGAGTCAGCTGAGGAGAGGGCTGGGGAGGGGTACCCATGGGTCAGGAGACCACAAGACCATGAAGGTGGCAGGAGGGAACATGCCCATAGCAACCAACCTCGGGTCAGTTTCCAAAGGAGCCACCCAGAGTGGCCAGTTCTCTCTGACCCTGGTTCCCCTCCCATGGCTGTTAGCACCCACCCCCAATCTAAATAGCAAGAACATAGCAGAGGCAGAAAAGTTCTCAGCTACACCTACAGTTACGGTCAGCCACTGGCAGGAGGGGAGGTCAGCTTTGGGTTAGGGTACCTCCAAGCTGTCCAGTAGAGGGATGGAAAAAGGACTTTTGTTTTAGCAGCAGAATGGGGCAGTTAGCTCAACCCCTCCCCCACCAACTCTCCATGCTCCAGGGCCAAAGAATCACCATTAGACCAGCCTTCCCTACAAGCTGGTGAGAGTTCCCAGACACCAGCACCAATACCCCTATAAGTCAAATCTCAGAGACCATTCTAGGAGAAGAGGTACCACACCCCCAAACTGTGTTCCTCATTGAGGAATTCCTCCCCTCCCAAGCCAGCTCCATGCAGAGTCATGCCAGGAGTAAGGCAGATGGTAGTAGGGTATGGCCAGGGACTAGAGCACAGGTTGGGAAGGAAAAATAACACTAGGGAGATAACTAGAGGAGAGGCTGGGAGGAGCCGTACCCGCCCCATGGGCCCGTCACCCCGACAGGATATGCCTCACAAATGCTGCAGGAAGGAAGAGACATTAATGGTGAAGACAAGACACAGACATGGGGTGAAGGGGTCAGGCAGTGGAACAGACATTCTGTTTACTTCCCATTCCTAGCCCACCCTCCATGCTCCATCACCCCTCCCTTTACTGCTGTCTCCCCAACAGTTCCCTCCCAGGCTGAGCCCTGCCCCTTGACTCCTGGCTCCCTTCTGGAACCAAGACTATGAGTACAATGCCTCTTTAACATTCCCTGAAGGAGCATTTCCTCACAGGCCCCAGTTTATGGTCTGCCCCTCACCTTCATAGTTGATGCACCCATTGCTGTCCTCATGCCCCGCCACTAGCATCTCTACTTCTTCCTCTGTCATCTTCTCACCTGCAGAGGAAGGAACATTCTTAGAACTGGGTGACTGATGGGTGAAATATATCAAGGTGGCAGCTTAGCTCCAGAAAGGTCACAGACCCTTACCCAGTGTGACTAGGACATGACGGATTTCAGCACCCATGACAGTGCCATTTCCTTCCTTGTCAAACACACGAAGGCCTTCAACATAATCCTCATAGGTCCCCTGGTCCTTGTTCTTGGCCACCGTCTGCAGCATGGGCAGGAAGTGCTCAAAGTCCAGCACCTTCACATTCATCTCTGTCAGACAAGAGAAATCACACATGTTCTCAGGACATGGTGGTAGGGAACACGAGGACAGCCAGAAGAGGGGCATCAGTAGAACTGGATGAGACAAAACTTGCTCAAGTTTGGCACCTGTGAATATAAAGGGGTGACTTTAGCTGAACAACCATGAACCCACTAAGTTCTTGAAATGCTCACCATCACTCTTGGGGTTCCCCAGGACCTTGAGCACCTCGGCGTTGGTAGGGTTCTGGCCCAGGGCCCGCATCACATCCCCACACTGGCTGTAGAGGATCTTGCCATCGCCTGTTCGGTCAAACAGCTGGAAAGCCTCCTTGAATTCTGAGGATTCAGATGAACAGCAGCACCAGGGATTAGCCCAGTGCTTGCTGCACAATTCTGCCAATTCAACTTAGTCATGCTGCAGAAACCAGATATCTTGTCCTCCTGTATACAGAAGGCTACTCCTAGGGATCTATTTCTATCGACTCAAATGCCCCACATAAAGACACGCAGCCTTCTTTCCCTTAGCTTATGGTGGTAGCCATCTGTTTATACACTCCCTGAGCTGCCGCAGGCTAGGCTTTCCACCACTACTATACAACCCCGCAGGAATTTGTCACCGCCCAGGCTAGGTCCTGCCCATATAAGGAAATAGGAGCAGTGGCCTGGACTCTAGCCTCCCACTCCCACCCTTCCCCTGCGGAGAACTTTCCAAGAGGTGAAACCACATCCTTAGCAAACTGTCCAGTGCCCATCTTAACAAAATATCAAGGCACTGCTCTTTACAGTACTCAGAATCCAAGCTTAAGGAGGGGACAGTTATCAGAGGAGAGGCAAAAAAGCAGCAAACCACAAGCGTAATAGACCTGACACACAACAGGCACTAGTCAAATTGTTCACATACCCACACCACCTAAAACTCACCCAGTGCTTGGGGCTCAGATCTAGAGTGGAAGGGGAAGGAAGAAAGGATGAGAAAAGAAAATGGAGGATCTAGACCAGAAGGAAATCCACGGGGCACTCTCCTGGGAGTGTTGGAGATGACAGGTCAGAAGATAGATGCTAAAGGAAGGAGGTCCCTCTCGGTAAGGATGACCTCAGCTGCGGGTCAGAGACTGCCTACCTGCGGTCTGGTCCTCGGTGAAGTCACACTGCTCGGAGAAGAAGGGATTGGTCAGTACCAGAGGTCCAACCCCGCAAGCTTCTAACCCGGCTTTACAAACTCCTGTTTGAAGCCGAAGACTCGCTTCCCAGGGCAGAGCCCTAGACCTTCCAACCCCACATCCAACCTTCCAAAACCTGGGCGTGCCCACGTCCACTGCTTTCTCCACTCCCACCCTCGGACCTCTCCTTGCCCCAAATCCCCCTAAGCTCCCGATTCCCAGGGCCCACCATCTTGGCTGCTGAGCTCTGCGGGACCTTTTCCGGCAGTAATGGCTCCGACGTCCGACCCAACCCCAACCTTAGTACGTCCCACGGCGCATGACGTCACCATCCGCCGTTTCATCCAATAGGCATGGTAGTCTGGGCTCATGCAGATGACATCACTACACTATTAATGAGGTGGGGGGGGCGCCCTACCTCGGCTCAGGAACCTAGCGGGGGCCTGGGGTGGGGCTGCTATGGGGCTCTCGGAAACCTTTCTTCCGAGCTGCACCAAGAGCAGAGGATTTGGGCTTTTGCAGAAGAGAGGACTACCCGCTCCTGTCCTTCCCCTTTCTCAAAAAGAAAACAGTCGGAAACCGAAGCAGGAACCATGTTTTTAATTTCAAAACTGTAAGTGCCCCCTAGTGGCAGGAACGCGCTTCTGGCCGCACAGGAGGTGGGGCAAGTTTCCGACGCCGCAGGTTCTACGTGGGGTGGGGAAGAAAGTCGTCTAGCACTGGCGGCTGCACTACGGTCCGGCGCGGAGACGCACTGCCTCCGCTTCTATCTGGTGGATCGAGGACCCTTGCCTCTCAAGAGGACACCAGGGGCTGGCTGGAGGGCCACCTGCGGAGCTCAGAGGCTTAGGATATGCTTCAGGAAGGCTGCACAAGAGGAGACGAGAGGACTTGAGAAACTGACCTTCGGGTATCTGAGGGTACTCCCACCACCCTCAAGACTCTTCACCCCCTGGCCATCCTGCCCCCTCACCCTCATAGTTGATGCAGCCGTTGCTGTCCTCGTGGCCTGCCAGAACAGTCTCTACCTCTTCCTCAGTCATCTTCTCTCCTGAACCCAAAAACAGTTAGAGGGCCCCCCCACCCCCGCCTCACTAGCCCAAGCCACTCTCAGGGTGGTTCATCCTCCCACCCTTGCCCATTTTCATATCAACGGTGCCTTGGAGCAGGTGAAAGCTTTGACAGCGAAACAAGCTGCCGGGGTTGAGACTTGCATGGAATCAACACAAGGGTGGCCTGCAAACATGAGGCTCCCATCGCATTCCCCGCCCTTGGTTCATTGCTGGACACTATAGCCTCTAGATGATCTGTCTCCACAATGCTGGCCCTCTGAGTCTCCTGCCCATAACCGCAGGACCATAAACCCATTCCAGGCTCTACCTAGCTCTTCGAGGTCCACTCACTTCTCCACCCCACAGTTCTGGGCCCTGCCTCACCGAGAGTGGTAAGAACATGTCTGAGCTCCGCTCCCATGACTTTGCCGTTGCCCTCTTTGTCAAACACACGAAGCCCCTCTAGGTAGTCCTCATATGTGCCTTGGTCCCGGTTCTTAGCCACAGCCTGCAGCATGGGCAGGAACGTCTCAAAGTCTACACGTCGGGACTTCAGCTCTGGCGATTAGACAGAGGTGAGAGAGATCACTGAGGTGTAGGATCCAGTGCCATCCAACCCTACTATCATGACTTTCATCCTCTTCAGCATTCAGGATGTTTTCCTTCCCTGTGTTTGATGGTTTTTGAGTCCTGAGGTCCATCCCAGTGTTCTCTGCCACCTTACCAATATTCCTGTCATTGAAAATTGAAACTGTTGGGCTGGTGAGATGGCTCAGCGGGTTAGAGCACCCAACTGCTCTTCCGAAGGTGATGAGTTCAAATCCCAGCAACCACATGGTGGCTTACAACCACCCCTAACAAGATCTGACGCCCTCCTCTGGTGCGTCTGAAGTCAGCTACAGCATACTTATGAAGAATAATAAGAAATGAATCCTTGGACCAGAGAGACCAACCGGAGCAAGCCAGGCTGTCCTGAGCGAGCGGAGCTGAACGGGGATGGCTGGAACGAGCGGGGCCAAACCGGAGCAAGCGGAGCTGATCGGAGCGAGCGGGGCTGGCTGGAACAAGTGGGGGCTGTACGGGGGCGGCCGGGAGCAAGTGGGGCTGGCCGGAGCGAGCGGGGTCGAGCAGAGCGAGCGGGGTTGACCGGAACAAGGGAAAAAAAAAAAAAAAAAAAGAAAATTGAAACTGTTGCCAGGCCTGGTGGTGCAGTTTTGTAACTACAGTTACCAGACAAGTTCAAAGCCAGCCAGAACAACTTAAGACTGTCTCAACAGAAAGAAAGAAAAAAAGAGGAAAGGCGGGGATGTAGCCCAGTGGCAGGACACACTCAAAACAGAAAGAGAGAACCAACCACTAAGCCCACATACCTTCAGTCCCAGCATTCAGAGGCATGGGAAGTCCCTCTTGAGTCTGAGGCCAACCTGGTCTATACAGTGAGTTCTAGGCTAAGCAGGGCTATATAGAGACACCCTATGTTGCTGTAGTAGCAGCAGTAGTAGTAACAACCCTATCTAAACAATAATAATTAAAATTTTAAAAGAGAAAGAAAACTGGGGATTGGGGCTGCTGGGATAGAACTGTAGGTTCCTGGCCAACCTGAGTAATTTGGTGAGCACCTGTCTTGCCTTCCTGGCTTGCCTGAGGCCCTAGATTCTACCCAGCACCACATAAACTGGAGTAATTCCACCACTCCAGTGGGCAGTAGACAAGAGGTGGAGGTAGGAGGGCCAGAATTTAAGGTTATTCTTGGCTGGGATACTGAAATCCTATCTCAAAAAAAAAAAAAAAAAAAAGGATGAAGAGAAAGTTGCTGGCTAGAAATGGAGCTCTATGCAGAACCCTGTATTCAACCTCCAACACCAAGAAGAAGAAAACTGAAACCCCACAAATCTCAAGGCTCCTCTCACCCTCGCTTTTGGGGTTCCCCAGGACCTTGAGCACCTCGGCGTTGGTAGGGTTCTGGCCCAGGGCCCGCATCAGATCCCCACACTGGCTGTACAGGATCTTGCCATCGCCTACTCGGTCAAACAGCTCGAAGGCCTCTCTGAACTCTGAGATGTAAGGAGAAGACAGTGTGACCAAGGATCCCCATCACCAACAGAGAGAAGGGAGGTTTGCTTCAGAAATTAATGTGCTAGAGCCAGGCACAGGAGGGAGGAGAACAGGACATGTGTGGGAGGTTTCAAGGTCAGGGCTGTCGTTAGGAGAACAGAGAATCTGACCAGGAGTTTGGGGTTGGACAATGGGGCTTAGGAAATGGGCTTCTCCTCACCCTCCAGCTGGTCCTTGTTAAACTCGATCTGTAGGGGACAAAAAGGGTAGGTGAGGAGATGACAGGGCTTATTCAGTCCCTCTCTATCACAACCAACTGGCAGCCACTTCTGGGGAGGGACCCAAAGGGATGAGGCGGGGGAGCCCGGCCACTTCAGTCCTGTCCCCAGCTCTGGGCCTTGGGAGAATCCCAAGAGGAATTACAGGGGGAGGGTTTCTTGGGAACAGGGTTAATCCCATGCCACCTGTTCCCTTCCCTCCTGCTACCCCAGTCCTGCATCCCTCACATAACTGGGGGCTGAACAAAGGCTAAATTTACCCCTGCCCCCAGCTGTGATTGTCTAACAAGTCTGTCCTCTTCAGTCTCCCCTCCTGGGGCTCAGAGATGTAGCCTTCAGAGTTGAACAGCAGAGCCAGAGGCAGACAGCACCCCTCTCCCTTCACCTAGGAAACTGGCCTGACCTGGGAGCCCCAAGATCATTCCAGCGTTCATTCATTCCCTACCCTTTCCACATATTCCCGGATACCCAAGGCTGCACCGCATCTCTGAACTCCCCCCCTTCCAGATTCACACTTCCCCGGGACTCACCACCACTTTGGAGAGATCCACAGGGGGCTCCTGGGATTTTGCAGGTGCCTGGGGGACAGCCGTCTCAGCCTTGGTCTTGGCTAGAGGGGTCCCTGCTGTAGACTTGGCAGCAGGCTTAGAGATGGAGGGCCCTGCTGGTTTCTTCACGGGAGCATCCTTCTTGGGAGGCATGATGTCAGGTGGCCAAAGAACAATGTGCCGACAGGGGCACCCATCTCTGTTTAAATAGGCAGGGAGTCTGGGCTGTCCAGGGGCGGGGGCAGCGGCAGGGACAGGGAGCCAGTTGGCAAGGGTAAGGGACAAGAGACTTGTGCCTATCTGCCCTCACTCCCCTGGCCTCCTATGGTTCAGGACTCCTGCCCCCAAAGTTTTCTTCCCTCTGATACCACTCCCCTAAAGCTAAACAGAATGTTTTCTTTAAGGGTACAGAGAAGAAACAAGAGACTTGTCAGAATAGGGACTGTTAACCTCCAGGGTGAAGATAGGATGTTTGCCAGTGATTCTGAGATAGGAGCTAAGGGGAGAGAGAAGAAAACTAAAGTAGAAAAACAAACAAAAACTTGCATTAGTTTTAGACGGTGGAAAAGCCCAAGCAAAGCAAAGACTTGGGGTGGAGTTGGGGTAGGGGAGGGGGTGCTGGTATCAGGTGAGAAGTTTTAAAATCTGTTCTGGAAACAGTAAAAGGTGAGAGGAGGAGGAGGAGGAGGAGGCCTTTGCACTCCCTTCTGTCTTCCCATATTCTTAGAACTTGTAGTCCCTGGGCCCCCACCTACCTCCAACCTTACACTATACACAGTAACCGGAACATGTTGTTACCCACTGTCTCCTATACCCAATGTTGATTTAGGGGTTCCAGTGTAGGCAAGGCTTAACATCTGTCACACATAATTCCAAAGAAGGAACATTTTTCAACAAGACAATGTTACTCGAATCAGACAAAAGGCTAGGATGCCTAATGAGCATGGAGGGAACACAGGCACACACACACACACAGAGGAGGGGGGCCTGGGAGACAATGAGCCCTCTAATAACCCAAAAGGTTACAGGACCTCCTAAGGAGTTCATAGGTATCCACACGGACATACCATCAGTCAGGATCACAACAAAAACCTTAGCTCAGCTTTGAGTCACAAACCTTGCTGAAAGCGCTGATGAAGGGAAAGGATATTTGGGAGCTAGGAGGTTCTGGCTACTCTGTTCTTGGATAAAGAAGATTTACGTAGCATTCTGAGAGACTGGTCATTCCACTTAGGCCCTGGAGTTCACAGAATAGCAATGGGTCTCCCATTTGCAAAAGGTCATCAGAATCTTTTTACTGCAAATTGTCCCATTTTTGGAAAATAAAGAATCCTTCTTAAACAATACGCCAGTTTCCTTCACTTTCACTCACTCCTAAGCCTTAGAGACGAAAAAGGCCCTCCCAGCCCCTCAAAACTCACCTTGCCGGTCCGAGGAAGGGGCAGGTGGGGGGCGGGACTCAGGGCAGCTCCCGTCCCTGAAGGGTTAACTGCGGCGGCCGCAGAGCATGCCGGGAGTCGTAGTCGGCGCGCACCCTCAGGCTCACAGGAAACCTTTTCCCAGCGGTGAGAGTTGGTGGTGACTTCCGGCCCATGGTGACAGTTGGTGACTCAGGTCCTGAGGCGTGCGCCGGTTCCGGAATTGAAAGGGCTTGAGCTGTCCCCACTCATGACCCTGCGGCTGCCGACCCACGGACGCCCGCAAGGCTAGGGGCGGGGCCTGGCCGGGCGGTGGGCGGGGCGGCGGCCGGGGCTGCTTTCGCTTCCTCTGGCTGTTAGCTGAGGAATAGTGTAACTTGCAGAGTTTTGCATATTTATTTATTTATTTTTACTCATTTGATCGTAGCCGAAAGACTGACTGAAGTAGATGTTGAGATTTACAGTTTAATCTGGCCATCTCCTCCTTGTGGAGGCGTCTGCCGAGGCAGCCTATGCACCGCGGTCTCCCCCAGGAGATACGGGACAAATGCAACGCTGGGCTCTGCACCCCTTCCTTCCCTTTCCGACACCATTGCCCAGCCTGAGTATTTGCACTTTCTGCCTGGAGTTTACTAAAGGTCTGGGTGCAGAGATGGAACCGACCCACCGTCCCAAAAGAGATGAATAAATAACTCTGGCAGCACGCCTCATACTAGAGCTTGTGCAAGCAAGTGGACTAGAAATAGCTCAGGGTAGAAGACTCCCATCGGCGCCATAGGAAGAATGAGGCACAAGCCAATTTTGTAGCCTGAAACGGACTTTCCCCGGCTGGAGAAAGCTCCGGAGAGAAAAGGTCTGTACGGGTGCAAGGGATGTAGCGCAGTTGGCTGCACAAAGCTCTGGGTCCCTGGAGACAGGAAGAATCAGATGTCATTGGCCACGTAGGGACTAAAGGCCAGCCTGGGCTACATGAGATCCAGACTCAGAGCAGAAAGGGAAGGGACTTGTGAGAGCTTGTCTTAAAGTAGAAAGCAAGAACAATAAAGCAGTCTTGGTACACAAGTGTAATCCCAGGTCTGGGGGTGAACTAACGAGCCTGGGCTATACAGTGAGACTCAAAACAACAGTGAATAAGGGCTGAAGTTAGAGCTGGCTGGCTGGCAGAGCAGTTGTCTACAACCGGTCAGGGTTTTTGTGTGTGTGTGTGTGTGTGTGTGTGTGTGTGTGTGTGTGTGTTTTTTGGTTTTTCGAGACAGGGTTTCTCTGTCTAGCCCTGGCTGTCCTGGAACTCACTTTGTAGACCAGGCTGGCCTCGAACTCAGAAATCCACCTGCCTCTGCCTCCCGAGTGCTGGGATTAAAGGCGTGCGCCACCACGCCCGGCTCCTGTGTGTGTGTTTTTAATTTTTTATTTTATTTTATTCCCTTGTTCCGGTCAACCTCACTCGCTCTGCTCGACCCCGCTCGCTCTGGCCAGCCCCACTTGCTCCCGGCCGCCCCCGTACGGCCCCCACTTGTTCCAGCCAGCGATCGGCTCTGCTTGCTCCGGTTTGGCCCCGCTTGTTCCGGCCGTCCCCGTTCGGCCCCACTCGCTCCGGCCCTGCTAGCTCCGGCGTCCTTCGGCCGTCCCCGTTCGGCTCCGCTCGCTCCGGACAGCCTGGCTTGCTCCGGTTGGTCTCTCCGGTTGTAAGCCACCATGGGGTTGCTGGGATTTGAACTCATCACCTTCGGAAGAGCGGTCGGGTGCTCTAACCCGCTGAGCCATCTCACCAGCCCCCTGCTCTAACCCGCTGAGCCATCTCACCAGCCCCCTGTTTTTTTGTTTTTGAGACAGGGTTTCTCTGTGTAGCCCTGGCTGTCCTGGAACTCACTCTGTAGACCAGGCTGGCCTCGAACTCAGAAATCCGCCTGCCTCTGCCTCCCGAGTGCTGGGATTAAAGGCATGCGCCACCACGCCCGGCAACCGGTCAGGTTTTAAGTTCAGTCTCCATCACCATTGAAAAGGATTTTTTTCCTGTTTTTTTGTTTTGTTTTGTTTTGTTTTTGAGGCAAGGTGTTATGTCTTAATAGAGATATAGTCCAGTGTGACTTTTTTGTTTACTTTTTTCAGTGGCCTCAGTCGGCCGAATTGCTGGCTAGCCTGCCCTGCCTCCTGTTGTTACTCTGCATTATAAGGTTCTTGGGGTTGAACCCAGAGCTTTCTGCATGCCAGGCAAGCTCTCTACCCTTGAAAGGAAAGAAGTGTTGATAGTCACACAGCAGTGTATCATTTCAGAAACTTGAATAATTGTGGGTTCACCCTACACAACTAGTTCTTGTCTTTGTTTTATTTTTATTTTGAGACAGGGTTTCTCTGCATAGACTTGGCTGTTGACTTTTTTTTTCTTTTTTAGCTATCTTATTGAGTTCTTATACTATTCTCTCCCTTCCAACTCCCCCCAACTTCCCCCCACACACACACACATACAACACGATGTAGGAGAGAAAGGTTACAGGGGAAAGAGGACAGAGACCTCCACAGAGTTCTTCCTTGGTTAGGTTGTGGTGTTCCCAGGGGCAAGTCAGCAACCCAGCAACAGCAAAGGGGAGCAGCTGCTGTAGGCCTTCTTGGGGCCCTTGTATTAATACCCTCTCCTGAGTCTCCAGAATTAAACTATCTGCAGATGGCAAAACCATACCTCTCGAGACAATCATAGTTAGCCGCTGTGGACAGACTGAAGCAGCCCGTATCCCACACCTGGGCTTAAAACAAAAACACATAACATGAGGGGTTTTTAAAGAAACCAGAACTCTTAGTACACTCAGCTGTCCTGGGCTCGCACTATAGACCAGGCTGGCCTCAAACCCAGAGACCCGCCTGCCTCTGCCCCCTGAGTGCTGGGATTAAAGGCGTGTGTCACCACTGCTAGACTTACTAGTTTTTTATTTTATTAGATATTTTCTTTATTTACATTTCAAATGCTATCCCAAAAGTTCCCTATACCCTCCCCCCCCAGCCCTGCTCCCCTACCCCTCCCACTCCCACTTCTTGACCCTGGCATTCCCCTGTACTGGGACATAGACAGTTTGTAAGACCAAGGGGCCTCTCTTCCCAATGATGGCCGACTAGGCCATCTTCTGCTACATATGCATCTAGAGACACGAGCTCTGGGGGTACTGGTTAGTTCATATTGTTGTTCTACCTAAAGGGTTGTAGACCCCTTCAGCTCCTTGGGTAATTTCTCTAGCTCCTCCATTGGGGGCCATCCTATAGATGACTATGAGCATCTCCTTCTATATTTGCCAGGCACTGGCATAGCCTCACTCAAGATAGCTATATCAGGGTCCTTTCAGCAAAATCTTGCTGGCATATGCAGTAGTGTCTGGGTTTGGTGGCTGATTATGGGATGGATCCTGGGTGGGGTAGCCTCTGGATGGTCCATCCTTTCATCTTAGCTCCAAACTTTCTCTGTAACTCCTTTCATGGGTGTTAAACAGTAGCTAATGTGCAGAGACAATAGCTTAGGTGGAGAGAACATTTACTTTCTTTTTTTGTTTGTTTGTTTATCTTTTTGAGACAGGGTTTCTCTGTGTAGCCCTGGCTGTCCTGGAACTCACTCTGTAGACCAGGCTGGCCTCGAACTCAGAAATCTGCCTTTTTCTGCCTCCCAAGTGCTGGGATTAAAGGCGCACACCACCACCGCCCGGCCTTTTTTTCTTTTTTTTTCTTTTTTTAAAATTCTTTCATATTTCAGCCTCAGCTTCCCCTCCCTTCCCTTCCCCCAGACTTTCCCACCACCTCCCCTCTCCCCTAGATTTACTCCCCTCCAGCTCCCCTCAGAAAAGAGCAGGCCTCCCAGGGACATCGACCAAATACAGCATAATAAGCTACTCAGTGAGACTAGGCACATCCTGCCACATCAAGGTTGGACGAGGCAATTCAGTAGGAGAAATGGTCCCGTAAGTAGGCAAAAGAATCAGGGACAAACCCCACTCCCACGGTTAGGGTCCCCACAGAACCACCAAGCTACTCAGCTATAACACAGAAGCTCTGGCTAGTTTTCATGTCAACTTGACGGTAGCCAGAGTCATCTGAAAGGAGGGAACCTCACCGGTAAGTAGGCTGCTGCCATGAGGTAAGTAGGCGAGCCTGTAGGAAATTTTCTCTGTTATTTCATTAATTTATTCACTTCACATCCCAATATCTGCCCCTCCCCCAAGTCCCCTGGATATTTTCTTAATTAGTGACTGGTGGGGAAGGGCCCAGCCATTGTGGGTGGTGCCATCCCAGGGCCAGTGGTCCTGGGTTTTAGAAGAAAGCAGGCTTGAGCGAGCCAGTAACCACACCCCTCCATGACCCCTGCATCAACTCTGCCTCCAGGTTTCTGCCCTAACTTCCTTGCTGGACTGACAGAACCTGGAAAGGTAAAGAGAACAAACCCTTTTTCTCTCCAAGTTGCTTGTCCTTAAGGTGTTTCATACAGTAGTAAAAAACCTAAGACAGGAATTGTAACCGGGACCGGGGTGGGCTGTAGCTGTGACAGAGATGACTGGCCATGCATGTTTACCGTTTGATGTTTGAGGGTTGTGGTGGCATTTGAGCTCTGGGCTGGAAAAGCACTGAGTGCTCAGAGCACAGTGAGGTGCTCTGTGGGAGCTTGGAAAACACAAATGTCGAGAGCAGTGCAGAACACAGAGGCCTGGCCTATGGAGTTTCAGAGGGAAGCCAAAGACTCTACCTGGCCTTTTGTGTGGGAATCTGGTGTCTGGCCAGCTGGAGCTGAAGAATCAGCTGTGACTAACAAAAGACCAGAACCACTAGAATAAAACCTTTGCTTTTTCCAGGGAAAACAGATGCTGATCAGCTGGGGCTGAAGAATGAGCTGTGATTCACTGAAGTCAAGTCTCCTGGGAAGTGTTTCCTCAGAAGCCGTGCTCCAGAGGTGGCCAAGGTTGAACCTTATGCCGGCAGCTGAACTTGGTGGTGTAAGAGTGACCCAGCTGATAACTGCTTTAAAGGTATAAAGGGATCATGGACAGCAGCTGAGGCTTGATCCTGTGTGGCAGGCCTGGAGTCCCTGAAAAGAGCCCAGGAGAGGTGAAAGTGCAGCCCAGCTGCTGTAGAAGAGTCCAGCATTTTGGAGATGCCAGTACCAGGGGACCAGCACCAAGAACAGCAGCAGGTGTGCTGTGGAGCCAGCCTGAGCCTAGAAGACAAGCTCTGTGTGCTACAGAGGACAGAGCCAGAGAAGTGACCAGGCCCTCTGGAGGAGCTCAGAAGATCATGAGAGACTCCCAGACATTGGATGTTGAGTTATTTACACTCTTGGAACTCGGTTTTGCTTTGTTCAGACTGCCACTATGGACTGGTTCTTCTCTGTAGAGGTAAGAAAGTAACTTATTTTTTATTTTACAGGAGCCCATAGTTAAGCAATTTTGAATATTTTAAAGAGACTTTGGACTTTTACTCTGAATTTTTTAAAGATTTATTTATTTTTTACATGCACTAGTGCTTTTCCTGCCTGTGTGTCTGTGTGGTGGGGCCAGATCCCCTTGAACTGAGTTGCAGACAGTAGTGAGCTGCTGGGTCGGTGCTGGGAATTGAACCCAGGTCCTCTGGAAGAACATCCAGTGCTCTTAACCACAGAGCCTTCTCTCCAGCCCTACTGTTTACATTTTTAAACTCTATGGAACTTTTAAATTTGAAGATGCTTTAGACTGCGATGTCGGTATTAATGTGTGATCTTGGGAGTGAACAGAAAGGTGAGGTTACAGCTTAAGACTGAAGTGATGTGTCTGTGTGTCAGTTATTCTTGGTAGCCTGACGTCACCTTGATGCACAGTCATCTGAGAGATGGGAACCTCAACTGAGAGAAATGAGATCAGGCTGTAGGGAATTTCCTTCACTAGTGCTTGAAGGTGTAGCCACCCCTCGGCTGACGGCCCTGGGTTCTATAAGAAAGCAGACTGAGCAAGCCAGTAAGCTGCACCCTCCATGGCCTCTACATCGCTCCTCTCTCCAGGTTCCTGCCCTGCTGGAGTCCCTGTCCTGACTTCCCTCAGTGATGGACTGTTACCTGGAAGTATAGGCAACATAAGCCTTTTCCTTCCCGACTTGATGACTTGATGTCGGGCATGGTGTTTTGTTACAGCAATAAAAATCCCAGGACCCCGGCCGGGCGTGGTGGCGCACGCCTTTAATCCCAGCACTTGGGAGGCAGAGGCAGGCGGATTTCTGAGTTCGAGGCCAGCTTGGTCTACAAAGTGAGTTCCAGGACAGCCAGGGCTATACAGAGAAACCCTGTCTCGAAAAACCAAAAAAAAAAAATCCCAGGACAAAAACTAACCCACTAACCCACAATAAAAAGGGGAGGATAATGAAAAGAGGTCTTATACACAACTTACAAAGCCTTTCTTAGGCCATTTTTATCAACCAGTGTGAGGCGTGAGGTATAAATAGAAAAGTTGGTTTTAACAAGTAAAGCTGGTTTCCTATTGCAGTTTACTAAGGCAGAGGTCACAGACTTCGGTGTTTTAAAATCTCCTAGGAACTTTTTATAACAACAAACTTGTAAATTGCTCCTCTGTCTGTGCTAGGGCCTGGAAATCTTGGGTTTTTGTTTTGTTTTGTTTTGTTGTTTTGTTTGGATTGGTTTGGTTTGGTTTTTTGGTTTTTGGTTTTTCGAGACAGGGTTTCTCTGTGTAGCCCTGGCTGTCCTGGAACTCACTCTGTAGACCAGGCTGGCCTCGAACTCAGAAATCCACCTGCCTCTGCCTCCCCAGTGCTGGGATTAATGGCGTGTGCCACCATGCCCAGCTGGAAATCTTGTTTCACATAGGTAATGTAATCTAAGCCTTAATAAACAGTCATCATTTCAAAAGATACTTTGTGTGTGTGTGTGTGTGTGTGTGTGTGTGTGTGTGTGTGTGTGTGTGTAGGTGAATAGGTGCTAAGGCCAAGGGACAGTTTCTGAGAACTGGTTCGTTGTTTCTATCCGGTGGACTCTGAGTGTCAACCTCAGGTTGTCATGGTCAGTGGAGAGTGGCTGTAACAGATGAGCCGTTTTGCCCACCTACCTCTCATTCCCTTTACGTCATCTCCTGTTTTAAATTCATTCATATTTGGAATTTGGCCTGCAAGTATTTTATTTTTGTTTATTCTCAGACAGGGCAGGCCTGGAACTAGTTATGTACCTGAGGGTGACCTTGAACTTCAGGTCCATCTGCCTTCACCTCTCATATGCCGAGATTGCAATATTTGTCACCACACCAGGCTGTCCTAGAACTCACTATGCAGCCCACTCTGTCCTCGAACTGTGACGACCTTTCTGCCTGCCTCCCCGAGTGTCGGGATCACAGACAGGAGCACAACATGAGCTGTGAGCCCAGCTTTCCAGTCGGCTTTCATGTGCTTCGATAAAGATCAGGTGGTGGGTACAGATCAGAGAGGGAGGGCTTGCCCAGCACCTGGTACATTGTGGCTTCCAGTAGCCCACAGAGGGAGCACAGCTTCAGCTTCAAACACTTATTTCCTGTTCTGGCCACATTCTGTCCAGCCACACCCGATAGCTTGCAGATCTTCAAAGATATCCTGTTGCTGGTTCTCAGCTTGCTCCCTTTGACCTATATACTCTCTTCCAAAACACACACACATTCATGCACACAACAAACCCACATGCGCGCTCTCTCTCTCTCTCTCTCTCTCTCTCTCTCTCTCTCACACACACACACACACACACACACACACACACACACACACACACCTACACACCATCCTGCATCAAGCATAGCCAGGTCGCCTGGTCCATACAAGGTCCTGAAATATTTATAGAATGAATGGACAGATATGACACAACTGCTGGTGTCGTCTGGGAGGGACCCTGAGGTCTGAGGGGTGGAAGCATGTCTTCCGGGAGGGACCCTGGGGTCTGAGGGGTGGGAGCATGTCATCTGGGAGGGACCCTGGGGTCTGAGGGGTGGGAGCATGACCATATATTACTGGTTTTACATTTTCACACTGAAATGGGTGAGGTGTTTGACTTGATAAAGGAGGAGGTAGGCGAGAACTCTAGGGAGTAGCATAGACTTGAAATAGATGCAGTGAAAGAAGGGAGAAGGGTCACTGGGCTCCAGCCATAGATGCAGTGAAAGAAGGGAGAAGGGTCACTGGGCTCCAGCCATAGATGCAGTGAAAGAAGGGAGAAGGGTCACTGGGCTCCAGCCAATTCAGTCTCGCTATGTAGCCTTGGCTGGCCTGGGAGCTCCTTAGAGCTCCTCCTCCTGAGGCAAATCTCAGTGAGTTAGAGGCCAGCCAGGGCAACCAAGTGAGACCCTGTTTTAAAAAACACCCCCCCCGTAATTTTATTGTTTGTATGTGGGCATGGTGTATGCATGGGCATAATGTATGTGGGCATGTGTGCCAAGGCACATGTATCAGGTCACAGTTTCTTTATATGGGTCTAGGACTCAAAAGTCATGAGTTTGAGACTGTGGCATGTGCTTTATCCACTGACTATCTTGACCTACCTGTCTGTCTGGTACCCATAGAGTCCAAAAGAGGACATCAGATCCCCTGGGACTGGAGTTACAGATGGCTGTGAGCTGAGCTGCCACCACAAGGGCTGGGCTGGGGTCCCAGCCCATGTGTACTTTGTAATGATAGCTGTTGTTCATTTTTTAGGTTTATTTTATGTGTATGGGCTTTCTGGTGCTTAGTGTCCAAAGAGGCCAGCAGGGGGCATCGGTTCCCCCGGAACTGGAGTTAGACTGTTATGCCACCGGGAAGGTGCTGGGAACCAAGCTGGGTCCTCTATGCAAGAGCAGTAAGTACTTTACTTTAAAACAGGGTCTCGGGGGCTGGTGAGATGGCTCAGTGGGTAAGAGCACCCGACTGCTCTTCCGAAGGTGATAAGTTCAAATCCCAGCAACCACATGGTGGCTCACAACCATCCTTAATGAGATCTGGCGCCCTCTTCTGGAGTGTCTGAAGACAGCTACAGTGTACTTACAGCTACAGTGTACTTACATATAATAAATAAAATAAATCTTCAAAAAAAAAAAAAAAAAAAAAAACAGGGTCTCACAGTGGCATAGTCTTGGTTGGCCTGGAACCAAGATCACAGATCTTCCTGCCTCTGCCTCCAGAGTGCTGGGATTTAAAGTGCACCACTCTTATGCCCACCCGACTTTAACTGCTTTTTCTTCTGATGTTCCGGTTCCCAACTGACTTTCTTTGATATCTTGTTAACTAAGTGGGTCAGAATCATCCCCGGTTGGAAAGGTGGCGGGCGAAGCATGTTAACCCCTCAGAGGTAGTGACTTCCACCAGGAATGCTGGGCGGCTCTCTGTGTAGGGAAAAGGTTGGGCAGATGACTGAGTTGCCACGCCCTCTTCATGACTGTACATAGTCTGTTCCAAGAAGGTAGTAGCCTATATCTGTCACTGTCAAAAGTAAACTGTAGGCGAGCTAGGCTAGTCACCCAGTGGCAGACTATTTGTCTGGCATGTGTGAAGCCCTGGGTTTGTACCCTAACACTACACATATAAGAGGAAAAGTTACGGGATATGGTGACACATGCTTGTAAACCCAGAACTGTGCAGGCAGAGGCAGGGGGACTGTCAGAAGTCTAAGGTAACCCTGGCCTATGTGGCAAGACGTCTCATAACGGGCTGGGGGATGGCTTACTGTACAAGCATAAGAACCTGAGTTTGGGCCAGCATTTAGGAGGCAAAGGCAGGCAGATCTCAATGAGTTCAAGGCCAGCCTGGTCTACATAGCAAGTGCCAGGCCAGCCTGGTCTACATAGCAAGTGCCAGGCCAGCCTGGTCTACATAGCAAGTGCCAGGCCAGCCTGGTCTACATAGCAAGTGCCAGGCCAGCCTGGTCTACATAACAAGTGCCAGGCCAGCCAAGGATTGATAGTAAGATCCCATCTCCAAAAGCAAGGGTGAGGCCCCAAAATATGTCAGTATGCAAAGGCCAATTACCTTCATCTCTGGACCTGCAGGACAGAGGAGGAAAACCACATCCTCCAAGTTGTCCTCTGACCTTCACACGTGCACGCACACACAGCCTCGAGAGTGCCTGCACGCTTGGACACACACACACACACACACACACACACACACACACACACACTAAATAATTGTAATGAAAAGTAAGGGTGGACAGTTCCTGAGGAACAATACTTGAGGTGACCTTTGGCCTCCACACACATGCATGCAAGGCCCACCTGCAGCTACACATGCCTACCCATGAATGCATACATATACCATAGACTCAAAAGTTAAAGCATTAAACCACAAGTGAGGTCCAATGGCATAGTCCAGTAGTCCCAGCTACTTGGGAGGCTGAGATAGGATCAGAAGTACAAGGCCTGTGTGGGCTTCAGAGTAAGTTCAAATCCAGTCTAGGAAACTTGACAAGACCCCCTTCTCTTTTTTTCTTTCTTTTTTTTTTTTTTTTTTTGAGAACCCCTTCTCAAAATTAAGAGAACTAGGGATAGCACTTAATGATATAGCACTTGGCTAGCTAGCATGCATGAGACCCTGGGTACAGAAAAAAACAACCTCGAACCCCCAAAAGTTTTGCTAAATAACAAGTATATTTAATTCCATGACAGGTGATTCCTTCATATTCTTTTTTTTTTAACTTTTTTTAAGATTTATTTATTATTATATTTAAGTACACTGTAGCTGTCTTCAGGTGCACCAGAAGAGGGCATCAGATCTCATTACTGATAGCTGTGAGCCACCATGTAGTTGCTGGGATTTGAACTCAGGACCTTCGGAAGAGCAGTCAGTGCTCTTAACCACTGAGCCATCTCTCCAGCCCTCCTTCATATTCTTTTAATCCCAGCACTCGGGAGGCAGAGGCAGGCGGATTTCTGAGTTCGAGGCCAGCCTGGTCTACAGAGTGAGTTCCAGGACAGCCAGGGCTAAACAGAGAAACCCTGTCTCGAAAAACCAAAAAAAAAAAAAACGGTGATTTTTTTTAGAACTGTTTTATGTGCATGACTGGTTTGCTGTATGTGTGTATACACATAACAGGCCTGCCTGCGGGGTCTCCTGGAACTGAGGCTACAGACAGTTGTGAGCTATCCTGTGGGTGCTGGGTCTCAATCAGAGTCCTCCACTAAAGCAACACATGCTTTTAACTGCTGAGCCAACTCTCCAGCCCCTCGTTTTAAAAGTTCCCATCCCCTGTCTGTTTAAGGAGGGCTCCAGCACTCGGGAGGCAGAGGCAGGCGGATTTCTGAGTTCGAGGCCAGCCTGGTCTATAGAGTGAGTTCCAGGACAGCCAGAGCTATACAGAGAAACCCTGTCTCAAAAAAACAAACAAAAAAAAAGGAGGACTGAATGCTGCAGTAGCAGCGTCTCAGAGCTGGTGAATAGCTGGTGAGCTGGTATTCCTCCCTTTGGCAGCCTAACTTGGAAAGCTTGGACCAGAAGGAGAGTCTCTCCAGAGCAGAAGCTGTGCCAAGTCTTCTGCCTTTCTGGAAAAGTAGTTGCTTAAAGTGGTCACCTAGGCCAAGAGTGTCTTTTGAAATCAAACGTTACAAAAACAAAACCCCCAGCTATATCTTCTCAAGCCTGCTAAAACAGCAGGCCTCAGGCTGTGTACGCCCTGGGTCTCATAATTATAGAAGAGACTTTAAAGTTTCAAGTGTCTCCACTCCGTCTTCAGTGTTCCTCCCCCTCGGAGATGCTGGTTGGACATACATGTAATCCCAGCACTAAGGGAGGTTGCCACACATCCGGGCCATGGACTAATCACACAGCAAGAGCCTGCCTAAAAAACGGTTAAAGTTGGGGCTGGTGAGCTGGCTCAGCGGGTTAGAGCACCCGACTGCTCTTCCTAAGGTGATGAGTTCAAATCCCAGCAACCACATGGTGGCTTACAACCATGCCCTCCTCTGGTGCGTCTGAAGTCAGCTACAGCGTACTTATGAAGAATAATAAGAAATGAATCCTTGGACCGGAGAGACCAACCGGAGCAAGCCAGGCTGTCCGGAAAGAGCGGGGCCAAACCGGAGCAAGCGGAGCCGATCAGAGCGAGCTCAGAGCGAGCGGGGCTGGCTGGAACAAGCGGGGGCCATACGGGGGCGGCCGGGAACAAGTGGGGCTGGTGGAGCGAGCGGGGTCGAGCAGAGCGAGCAGGGTTGACCGGAACAAGGGAAAAAAAAAAAAACGGTTAAAGTTGATGGATGTAGCAGAGCGCACGTGAATGTCTAAAACCATACCAGTTAGATTCATACAGTGTAGTGTTTAGACTGTTTTTTTCTTTCTGTCTTTTTTTCAAAAGCTGGGCATGGTGACTCTTGCTTGTAATTTCAGCTCTCCAAAAGGAAGCTGCAGCAGGATTGATTTGAACTTGAGGTTAGCCTGGGCTACAGTGTATGGCTCTGTGTTAAAGACCAAAACAAAACAAGCCAGCTGTAGTACCACAAACCTGTGGTCATCCTAGCTACACTAGAAATTAAAGGCGGACAGCCTATGCTACATATGGAGTTACTAAAGGCCAGCCAGTGCTACACATGGAGTTAAAAAAAGGGCAACCTGCGCTACATGAAAACCTGTCACATGAGTGAGAAGATTCTCCTGCAAGGTGATGGACATGAAATACTTCTCAGCACTCAGATGGCCCTGAAGCCATCTTGGATGCAGCTGCTGTCCTTGACAGTGTGAGCTTGTGCTGTGGTGAGTCTTCTTGGTTGGTTGGTTTGTTTGTTTGTTTGTTTATTGGTTTTTTTCAAGACAGGGTTTCTCTGTATAGCCCTGGCTGTCCTGGAACTCACTCTGTAGACCAAGCTGGCCTCAAACTTGCCTTCTTGGTTTATGAACGGCAGATGTCAGTAGACAGGCTGTATGAGTAAGGCTTCCTCACTGTGTCTGGAGACCAGTCTCCCGACATCAGCTACTCCCCAGAAGAGACTTTCCCACGTTCAGCTGTGACCAATTTCATAGGTTCTCACCATTGGGTAAGCTGATCTCAAATTGAATGAAGGCTTTTGATAGAGAAAACATTGGATAGGTTAGAGTCCAGCCTTGAAGGGAAAGGCCCACAGTTGGTTTGAATCTAATGTTTAGTAGATACACTGGTCTGACATGGGTGACGGTCAGATTAGTTCTAGACAGTGAGTTTATAACCTAGGCACTTGGTCAGAAAACCAGCCCTGCTGTCTGGAGTCCTTTCTGTCCATTTGCATGTTACCATGCTTGGGGCATCAAAACCAATTTCTTTTTCTTTTTTTTTTTTTTTTTAAGATTTATTTAATTTATGTATGAGTACACTGTCACTGTCTTCAGACACACACAAGCAAAAGCTACCATGCCCAGCATTGGATCCCATTACAGATTGTTGTGAGCCAACATGTGGTTGCTGGGAATTGAACTCAGGACCCCCAGACGAGCAGCTAGTGCTCTTAACTGCTGAGCCACCACTCTAGCCCCAAGACCAACTTCTAACAACTTGGAGGCTTCTCTAGCATCCAAGTGGTCCCAGTTCACACAGTGCACCAGACTGACACAGCCACCATAGCACATATATTTTCAAGAGTGGATTGAGTGAGGGGAAGGAGGGAGCTGGACATAGGGCCCAACTGCTGCTCCTCTTGTACAAACAGCCCGAGAGCCTCAGAGGAGCTAGCCCGCCATCTACCTTCACACCCCTCTGTTTATTCTCCCTGATGGCTGGGAAGATGACCATGCAGTCATAGAAGACCTGACAGGCCATTCAGCAACATACAGACTAATTTAGAGCAAGGTAGAGATTAGCATGGCCCCTGTGCCAGCATGACATGCAAGTTCATGCAGCACTGCTTTCTGTATAATTTTTTTTTAAGGGGTTTTCCGACCAAAGTCAGAAAACCTGCTAGACAAATTCTAAAAGAGCTGTAACACTTTGTATAATTTTATTATGTAAAAAAAAAAGCTTTTCAAAAGCTGTATTTTGGCATGAGCGAATGCCACTGCTAAGCTGTCAGTGGCCAGGCACAGGTGCGTGAGGTCCTGAGGAGTGGGAAGGAGAAGGAGGTGCAGGCAGAACAGGAAATAGCCAGCTCAGTTCCCTGCTCTGGGAGCCCGCAGGATAGAGGCCGTGCAGAAAGGAGTAACATGTGATCCTCTTTGGTCAGGCAAAGACCCTTATATGGGCCCAGAAGGCAAAAGGGCACAGGCTCAGCCCTGGAGCCGTGCGCTGTGGAGGCTCATCACACTGGGGCAAGAGGTGAGGTGAGAGGATGGAGCAGTGCCAGGCTGACAGCCCTCAGCTCCTAGGAGCCGCCCTTATCTCTGTCATCCATCAGGTCATACCTAGGGAAGCAAGGACACAGAGTTCAGGCGGAATGAAGACTCTTCTTACATTGGTTTTGTTTTCTGAGATTCTGTCTGCATCCCAGGCTGGCTGAGAGCTTGCTATAGAGCCCAGGCTGATCTTGAACTCCCAATTCTCCAGCTTCCTGCAGACTCAAACTAAAGCCAAAACCCACCATGCCCAGATGTGTTCTCTCCTACATGAAAGACACGCCAAGAGTTTCCGTGCTTAAGGGAACCCATGGTTCTCACTTTGATTACATCCTGAGATTGGGATTTCTCCAGTGTGCATAGCCAGTCCCACCCACTTCTATGAAGACACTCACCACTGGGCTGCACCCTGGGAAAGGTCTATCTCTGCTAGATCCAGCTGCACCTGGTTTGGAGGGTGACAGGGGCAAGATGTCATTTGGTATTTTCTTTTTTTTTAAGATTTATTTATTTATTATATGTAAGTACACTGTAGCGGTCTTCAGACACTCCAGAAGAGGGCATCAGATCTCATTACAGATGGTTGTGAGCCACCATATGGTTGCTGGGATTTGAACTCAGGACCTTTGGAAGAGTAGTCAGTGCTCTTAACCACTGAGCCATCTCACCAGCCCATTTTGGTATTTTCAAAGGACCTGTCTTATCAACATTATCATTTCAAAACCTCTGTGGGAGGATGCCGTCATGCCCCAGGTGACACCAGCAGCTTTAGTCCTGGCCTTCTCACCTTCCCCAGAAGCTCACGCTCTCTTGACATGAAGGAGGAGTTTGACTTCACAGAGACGTCAAGCTTCCGCCTGAGAGTCCCATCCAGGGGCAGATCCCACTCAAACCTGGGGAAGAAGGCACTAGATCTTAGAGCCAGGGGCCCACTGGAAGCCTTCCCCCGATTCCCACCATCCCACGCCTGTTTACTGACCTCTCATTGAACTCAGGGTTGAGGGTCCTCTTCTTCTGTGGGGTCTTCCTCTTGGTGCTTCGGTTCTTGTCTGGGAGCAGCAACACTGACACATAGGGGTCTGGGAGATCGCGTCCATTTTGTCGTAGGGCCCTGTAACAGAAGGGTGTGGGCACTGGAGCATTCAAGGCAAAGGACGGAGGGGACCATAAAGGACAGGTGGCCAGGGTCTCACCGGCAGCTGTGAATAATGCTGATCAGCTTTTGTTCATCGCTGTGGTACCACACTGTCAGCTTCACCTGGCCCAGGGGCCCAACAGGAGCCTCGGAGGGACTGTGGGAAGAGGGAGACCAAGCATCTAAGAACCCCATGACTCATCTTCGTCCTCCAGCCTCCCCTCCTGGCCCCTTACCTGTCACTGTGTGTTAGTCGATGCCTGACCTCTAGGACCGGGGAGGCAGGGTGAGTGGGTCCCCCTAAGGCCTCAGGTTCGTCATTAAGCGAGGAGGAGCTGTAGCTGTGGCTGTAGCTGTGGCTGTGGGCTTCCACTCCCGAGTGCTGGGATACCAGGATCTGGGGGCAGGAGAGGTGTGAGCCGGGCAGCATGGCTCCCACCCTCTGGAGCCGGAGCCGTCCTGCCCTGGTACTCACCCCTAGCTGCGCTCTCATCAGCACCTGGCCCTGACCGCTGAGTGCAAACCAGTGGTCCAGGCAGAGCTGGTCTGCCTGGAGGAGCTCAGAGAGAGGCAGGGATACGGAGCCCAGGGTGCTGGTCCCTTCACCCCGAACCTGTGGGGCAAATGCAATGATAAAGTATTGAAGCTTGACATTCAAAGGCTTGGATGGTTTTGGTGAAAGTTCCTATCTCAGCCTCTCCAGTGCTAGGACTGCAGGTATGTGCCATGGGGCCTCCTGCCTACCTTCTACTTCAATTAAAATAGTCTGCTTTCTACTTCATAAACTTTGATAGACTTACCAGTAGAACCAGCAGAATGGAAAAAAAGAATGGCAGGAACTAAAGGCCAGGCAGTGGCACACACCCCAGCACTTTCGGGGGAAAGGCAGGCGAATCTCTTGAGTTTGAGGCCAGCCTGGTCTGCATGGTGAGTTCCAGGACAGCCAGGGCTACACAGTCTCAATAAGAAAAATTAAATAATAACATAGGGCCAGGGGTGCAGCTCATTCGGTAGAGTGCTTGCAGCTTTGGGTCGAGGCCCCAGCTCCACATCAGACCAGGTGTGCTGGTCCACATCTGTCGTCCTGGAACTGCGGAGTGATGCAGAGACAGGAGGGTTGCCCTCAGCTGCATACTGAGTTTGAGGCCAGCTTGAGCTCGAGCTCCATGACTCCCTAGCTCAGAAAGTTTCCAGCCTGTCATGCTCTCATTTCTACACGCCACATGTAATGTTTAAAACCTTCCTATTGTAGATGTGAGAAGTGGAGAGAGGGCCTAGCCTCAGAACACTGGCTGCTGTTTGAGAGGACCTGAATTTGATTACCACAGCTGTTAACCTCTTCTGGTTTCCCTAGGGATCAGGTATGCACATGGTACACAGACACACATGTAGACAAATCAACCATATGCAAAATTAAAATCTTAAATATAGCTAAACATGCTTGCATCTCTATTTTGTATTTCCTAGCTTTTTAAATTTTTTGTGTTTTCTTGTTTTGAGACAGGGTTTCTCTGTGTAGCCCTGGCTGTCCTGGACTTCTTGAACCCACAGAGATCTACCTGAGTACTGGGATTTATGGTATTCACCACCACACACCCAGCCTAGTAATTTCTAATAGTCTAATTTTTTGCCTTTTGAAACTTAACTTTTTTCCTGGAACCTTCTCTCTCAGATCCCCTGAAGGATTCTTCCAGTATCTGAGTTGTTAGGTGTGAGCTGTTGCCCAAGCGCTTCCACAAGGAGGAAAGCTGTTAACACCAAAGACTCTAACAAGAACAGCAGGTGAGTGAAGCATGCCTGTAATTCCAGCATTCAAGAAACCAGTCTAGGGTACAGTCTAAGACACTGTCTCAAAAAGTCATCAACAAAAAAAATGCCAGAGTTTTTGTTGTTTAGATGCACAACAAAACAAAGAGCCAGGCTTGGTAGCACACACCTTTGATTCCAGCCAGGTTACATGAGAATTGTTTTTTAGGAGATGACCCAGTGGGTAAGAGCATTTGCAGCAGGAGCGTGAGGACCCGAGTTCATGCCCCACACAAACCATCACAAGTGCCTATACTATAGGGAGATGAACCCTGGAAGCCTGACAAGCCAGCTTCGGTCAACCTAGAGCAAAAACAACAGAGAGACCCTGTCTAAACTAAGGCAGCAGTCAAGTAATGACATCCAAGGTTGTCTGACCTCCACATGCTTTCCCACACATGTGTACACGCACTAACAAAAAAAAAAAAAAACCAGAAAATCCTAGCAGGCCTGGGTAATGATGTCTGTCTTTAATTACTCTGAGGCCTCCCTCCTCATTTGCTTGAGATGGGGTCTCGTGTAGCCCTGGATGAGCTTAGTCTTAGGGCCAGGATTATGATAGGACAAGCCTGTGCCACCACACCCTGGCTGGCTAGTCCCTTAGGTCTGCCTGCTCCTCCTACCATCCTGGTTGGCCACAATCCTTCTAACTCAGGTCCGAAACATTCACTCACATTTTAGCATAAAATACAAATTCCTTTCTTTTTTCTTTTGAGACAGGGTCTCATAGAGCTAGGCTGGTCTTGAAGCGATTATGTAGTGAACCCAGAACTCCTGATCTTCCTACTTCCATCTCCCCAACGCCAGAAGCCCAGGCATACACCTGTGATTCCTATACATACCTAGCCAAAATTCTTTTTTCTGGGGATTGAATTTAGGGTCTTGAGCATGCTAAGCAAACATTCTATCCAGAGCTACATCCCATCCCAAACCCAAAATCTTAGCATGATACTAAGAAGTCCCTATTATGAGCCTCTCTATAATTTATCTCTTTTTTTTTTTTTTTTTTTTTTTTTTTTTTTTTTTTTTTTTTTTTTTTTTTTTTTTTTTTTTTTTTTTTTTTTTTTTTTTTGGTTTTTTCGAGACAGGGTTTCTCTGTGTAGCCCTGGCTGTCCTGGAACTCACTTTGTAGACCAGGCTGGCCTCGAACTCAGAAATCTGCCTGCCTCTGCCTCCTGAGTGCTGGGATTAATGGCGTGCGCCACCACGCCTCATCCTGGAAGGCATTTCTGCTTTATTTAAAACTGTGGGGTTTGCACCTGGTGCGTTAATCCCAGCACTCAGAAGCATCGCTGAGGTACAGGCCAGACTGGTCTATAAAGCAAGCCCAGGCCAGCCAGGGCTTGTCACACAGAGAATCCCTGTCTCAAAAAACCAAATTAAGTAAATAACAATTTTTAAATTCTGGTCTTATTTTATTTATGTGTGTATGAGAGTCTGCATTCAAGGACTGTATGAGGCATCTGATCGTACGGGGCTGGGACCGTAGTACAGGTATTCGTAAGCTGCCCGCTGAGATCCACCACTGACCTTTCTAGTCTTGTTGCTTAGGGCTTATCTGCCCTTTAAGTTCCAAAGCCTTCCAAGGACGCTTCTCTCCCCGCCCCACCTCCCTGGTCTGGTAGGACCCCTTCTTCTCCCCTCACTTCTGCCTTTACCCTCACCTATTCTTCTAGCCATGTCCTCCCATGACACTGACTGAAGCCGAAGACCCAAGTTTCCCTTCCTATGATGGTTTGTATCTGCTCAGCCCAGGGAGTGATACTGTTAGATGGTGTGGCCTTGGAGTAGGTATGTCACTGTGGGCGTGGGTTTAGCTAGTCTTAGCTGCCTGGAAGTCACAGTATTCTGCAGGCAGCCTTCAGATGAACATGTAGAACTCTCAGCTTTGCCTGCACCATGCCCCCACTTTGATAATGGACTGAATCTCTGAACCTGTAAACCAGCCCCAATTAAATGTTGTCTTTTCTAAGACTTGCCATGGTCATTGTGTCTGTTCACAGCAGTAAAATTCTAACTAAGACACACTTCCCTTTTGTTTGTGGTGGTGGTGTTTTTTGAATCAGGGTCTTACTAGCCCAGATAGGCCTTGAACTCAGGGCAATCCTCCTGCCTCAGATTCCCACTGTGAGCTGTGATCACAGGTGTTTTCTACCAGGAGCTTCCCTTCCTGGTCACCTTGTGCCTGGTGGGAGTTCACAGTACCTGCAGCTCCAGGCTCTCAGCGTGTGGCTTCCTGATGAGAAAGGAGGCACTCTCCTCCCAGACAGGGGCCGAAGATTGGGAGACAGTCTGTTAGGGACGGAGGGGTTAGGATATGTGGTGGGTACCTGATCTTGCAGTCTTCTCCCTCCCGTCCTTAGCAACGGAGCATCTCCTCCTACCTTGGTTTTATGGGAAGTCTCTCCCACGGTGAGAGTAGCATAAGGGCTGGGAGGCTTGGTGCCTTTTCGGAGCTGGAAGGAGTATATCAGTTGCTCGATAATTTAGACCTAGCCCCGGCCCTAGCACATTAAAGCCACAGAGCCACATCTCCATTTTCACATGACAGCCCCCACCCTCAGCTTCGGATAATCTCACCCCAGCACCAACCGGGCCAGGAACCCACGGGGCGGGGCAGGTAGAGCTGCTTGCTCTTACCGGCAGATCTTCTGCCCGCTCTAGGTAGACGGACAGCAGGGCCGCTGCCAGCTCTGAACTCTTCTGAGTCTGGATCAGGCTGTTCACCTGCAGCACCTGGGACACACAGTGAGCGGGCTGTGGACCAGACTGACACCCTGGGACCCGAGACGCGTGCGCTTTGGACTCTGACAGAGGGTGCACCCTGCCACATCCTCCTGCTCCCTCTCACCTCCTCTAACTCGGCAGCAGTCGGTCTAGGGGTCAGACGCTCCAGGCGCAAGTGCAGGCGCCCAGATGGGACATCCTCCAGGGTCAGCCACTGTGGATACAGGCAGGAAAGGTTGAGGATGAAAATAAGGCTCTGGTCAAGATCAGGGGACACTGGCTCTCCGCTCATGCTCACCTCATCAAGAAAGCCACTGTTGAGCACTGTGGTGAGACTCACTTTATACCTGCGGTGGAGAATAAAGACAAGGCTGACAATTGATACCGTGGCCTATGGGGCCCAGCCACCCTTCTGCCTGAACTGCTTCCTATTGTCTTTTTTTTTTTTTTTTTTTTTTTTTTGGTTTTTCGAGACAGGGTTTCTCTGTGTAGCCCTGGCTGTCCTGGAACTCACTCTGTAGACCAGGCTGCCCTTGAACTCAGAAATCCGAGCTTCCTATTGTCTTACCTGCCCAAAAAGTCATCCTTGTCCAAGTCCTTATCAAAGACCTCAATCTCAAGCTCTTGGCCAGGGATTGATGTGACAATCGCCTAGTGGGAGAAAAGGGAAGTCTCTCCTTTTCCTCTCCAAATGACTACTCACCCCCATCTGCTGACCACACCCCCATCAGTTGACCACATCCCCATAACCATAAAATAGTAGTCACTGTTGGGGCAGATAGAGGAGTCCCAGCCACTCACTTCTGACCTCAAAAACCTCATTCCAGCGGGGATTGAGATCTTCCCGAACAACATGGGTCCGGAAGCTTCTTCCTGCCACCTTTAGTTTGACGTAAGGGTCTGATTTGCCCTTCACCAGTCCTCCCAAGAACCGGTCTTTGGCAATTAGGTCCTGTGCTTCTAATACATGGATCCGAAGAACATTCTACAGAATGGAACATATGCTGACCAAAGGGAGCAAGAACTCTCAGAAGCCCTAAAACAGGCTTGGTAAACGGTGTGGGCAGACAGAGCCTTCTAGTTTCCAGGTATCAATTTACCTCAGTCCCAAAGTGGCTGTTAGGAGTTGTGTGATAGGGCCGAGGTGGGGCATCCACACTGCTGCCTGTCTCTAGGCTCTCATGGTCCCAGTCCTGGGCACCAGGCACAGTGGGGAAGTGGATTTCCGAGTAATCTAAGTATAAGATCTGCAGTATAAGAAACACAGCGTGATTGCATAGCGCAGGCAGCCAGCAGATGAGCTCCTGCGCAAGCGCAGGCCGCAGGCCCAGGCCAAGGACAGAGCAGGGGCTCACTCAGCTCATTCCTTCCCCCAGTCAGCGCAGCACTTTTTCGATGTGCCTGCAAATGGTAGATCCTCTTCCACGATCTGAATACCAAGGGTCCACATGTCTCCCAGCCCCCCAGCGCTTCCTCCAGTGCCATACCCGCATGACCAGTTTCATGTAGAGCCTGGAGTTTGGGCCTGCGCTGCTGAGCTGGAACCACTGGTCCAGGGTAAGTTCAGAGGCAGTCAACAGGCGCTCAAGAGGGAGAGTCAGGGCCCCTAAAGTCAGGGCCCTGGAGTCGTCCTTCACCTGCCGGCAGGGCACAGGAATGGAGGTGAATCGTTAAGAGGAGGAGTCATATTGAGAAAACTATAACATGACTCCAGCTCTGTTCTCCCTCCCGTTACTATCTTTTGTCAACACCACCATCTCTTCTTCTACCTTTGCTCCTTCCGTTCCCAGAGAATGTTTTTATTCGCTCTCCTGCCTATTTCAACACTACTTTATCCTTTAAGCTCAGTTGAGATCTTTGTTTGGAATGTTTGAAAAAAAAATTCTTCATTATGCGTGAGTGTATGACATACATGAAATGCATCCCAAACGTATGTGTGGAGGTCAGAGGACAATTTTGTGGAGTTGGTTCTCTCTTTCCACCTTTATGTATCTTTGGGGATCAAACTCCAGTCACCAGGCTGTATATCAATATATCAACTGAGCCAGTGCTCTGCTGGCCCCCCAGTCTCCACGCCCTACTTACTCCAGCTCCCTGTGTCTTCTCTGATGACCTTCAGAGACTGTACAGTGAGCACCTACATGTTTCCTCTGACCAGCAAGCAAGAAAGCAATGATACAATGTTTCATGACTGCTCTATGACCTTTAAATGCTAAATGTTAATTTTATTGGGGTACAATCTCCCCACCATAAAAATTACTCATTTCAAGTACAGAGTTACCAATTATAAAAATGAGTTTTAAGCCAGATATGGTGACACACACCTTTACGCACTAAGGCAGAGGCAGGTGGATTTCTATGAGCTTGAGGATAGCCAGGTCTACACAGTGAGACCCTATCAAAAAAACAAAACTGGTGAAGAATTGTGGGAGGGGGTAACTGGGAGGGGCAGTGAGTGGGGTATAAAGTGAATAAGTAAAATGATAATAAAAAGTTACAATGGAGATATGGCTCAAGGGTTAAGAGCACTGACTGCTCTTCCAGGGGTCCGGAGTTCAATTCCCAGCAAACACATGGTGGTTCACAACCATCTATAACGGGATCTGATGTTCTCTTCTGGTATGTCTGAAGATAGTGACAGTGTATGCACATATATAAAATAAATAAATCTTTTTTTTTTTTTTTNCATCTCTCTCTCTCTCTCTCTCTCTCTCTCTCTCTCTCCCTCTCTCTCTCTCTCTCTCTCTCTCTCTCTCTCTCTCACACACACACACACACACACGTAAAAACAGATCTAAGAAAACAGAGGGAGAGGCTGGAGATGGCTCAGTGGTTAAGAGCACTGATTGCTCTTCCAAAGGTCCTGAGTTCAAATCCCAGTAACCACATGGAGGCTCACAACCATCTGTAATGAGATCTGATGCCCTCTTCTGGTGTGTCTGAAGACAGCTACAGTGTGCTCATACATAAAATAAATAATTAAAAAAGAAAAAGGAAAGAAAGCAAGGGAAAACATTCATGTACCTATAAAGCCTGGGGAGACGGGATGAGGCAGACGGGACGAGGCAGCTCTCACCTGCACATCAAGCTCCTGGATTCGAGGGTCTTGCAGGAAAAACCGGAAAGCCTCTTCCCACACGGGGCTGTTGGTGCTGTAGGTAGCCTGAGGGGGGGGCGACACAGGACACGTACCAAGTACCATCCCCATATGGATTGAAACTCTGGACTAGCAAGCATCCGAGGGCAAGGCCTGTTCCCCTTACCCTGAGCCAGTGCTGTGCTCACCCCTACCTTGCTCTCCTGGGTCACATCCTGAACTGACAGTTGCACCATGGGGTTGGGTTCCTTGTTGCCTTTCTTCAGCTGTGTTAGGGGAAAGAGTTTAGAAGGCACCCTTCGAGTGTTGGGTATCTGGGATCTGATGATGTAAGGTGGGGCCAGCAGACTCTTCCTCAAGGTGGACCTGACCCCTCCTGAGAACTGTTGCAGGCAGGGGCATCTGCATCCTCAGCAAAGGAGGAGTGGACGTCCCCCACCCCCACCCCACCCCAAGGCTCTGATCCACCTGCACCACAAGCCAAACTCACAGGAAGGTCCTGGGCTCGATCCAAGTACACAACAAGGATGGCAGCTGATGGAGGCTCTGGCCGAGAAGTGATGCCCCGATTCCACTGCAGGACCTGGGAGGACGAAGCAGTGGTCAGACCTCACCCTCCCGCCCCCATGTCCCCAGCCTCCTGTGTCCCGTGCAGCTTACCTGATCCAGCTTCTCTGCATCTGGCAGGAGTGATAGCCATTCTAGCCTCAAGTGAACTTGGCCTTGCCCGCCTTGTAGAGGGTACCACTGAAGGGAGTCAAAGGGAGATCAGAGACCACCCAGAAGGCAGCAGCTGTCACTTCCCAGAGAGTGAGATCACGTCCTCTTCTCCCAACTTACATTATCCAGGACTCCAGCCTGTAATACCTTCCCCACGTCCAGCTTCATTCTGGAAGAGGGGGTGGGGTGGAGAGGAGAGGAGGAGAGTGATGTAATTAGTAGCAAGTCAGCCAGCAGGTTTCCCTCCACTCACCATCCAGGAATAACCGGAGAATCCTTTTTATTTTATTATTTTTAAAAATTCTTGGGGCTGGTGAGATGGCTCAGCGGGTAAGAGGACCGACTGCTCTTCCGAAAGTCCCGAGTTCAAATCCCAGCAACCACATGGTGGCTCACAACCATCCGTAACGAAAGCTGATGCCCTCTTCTGGAGTGTCTGAAGACAGCTAGAGTGTACTTACAAATGATAAATAAATAAATCTTTAAAAAAAAATTCTGTGTGTGGATGTGTACACGTGAGTGCCTAAGAAGGCCAGAGGGATGGAAACTGGAGATATAGGAGGTTGTAAGCCTCCCTCCCTGGGTGCTAGGGATCAAACTCGGGTCCTCTGCAAGAGCAGTACATGCTTAGTGGTTACATGGTGGTGGGGGGAACAAAGGGACAGAGGGACAAAGGGAGGGTGTGTGTTGTGTGTACATATTCTGCTACCTCCAGAATCCTGGTAACACTGGGGCTTTAGAATCTAAAATGGGCAGTCTCACCTTCCCAGAAAATCATCTTTATCTGGATCTTTGTCAAACACCTCCACCTCGATCTCCTGTCCTGGAACCTCATGGACTATTACCTGGAGAGCACAGAGGACTGTGGTCTTATGAGCTGTAGCTATGCAGGCCATCCAATCAGCAGCTTCTTCCCCCATCACCTCTCAGGGCCTCATGTTGCATGCACGAGTGCGTGCACACACACACACACACACACACACACACATACATGCACACACACACACACACACACACACACACACACACATGCGCACATGCATGCACACACTCATTGGCTTCCTACTTCATACATCTCTCCCCAGTGACAGTTCACACAAACACACACACACACACACTCCTTGGCTTCCTACCTCATACGTCTCTCCCCAGTGAGGGTTGAGCTCCTCATCTATGACACGGCTGCAGAACGTCTGGGTGCCCACGCGGACGAGCGCATAGGGATCCGATTTGCCCTCAATTAGGCCTTTCACATACTTGTCTTTGGAACTCAGACCCCGGGCTGCCAGCAGGTGAATCCGGATAATGCCCTGGGGTTAGGAATCCACTGGTGAGAAACTAGGACCCCAGCACGGGGGCCCTTGAGAGAAACCTCGGTCTTATGAGAGGTGCCGTACCCTGGGTAGTGGGGACCGCAGCTGGGCCACATCTTGAAGGTCGGGCACAAGGGGCACCAGCAGTCGGTTAGGGAGCACAAGGAAGGCAGCAATGGAGTCCATGATCATGGTGTCAGAGAGCGAGCTGAACAGGAGAGGGGAGAATGGTTCAATGTCTTAGGCTTTTTCCCCCTACACCAACTGTGTTTCTTCCTGCAGAGAAAGACTTAAACCTTTAAATTTCACTGCGTATCTCTGGCTGAGCTGGAATTTGTTATGTAGCCCATGATGGCACTGAACTCCAACTTCCCAAGTCCCAGGATTACAGATGTGTGCCACTAACACCTAGTTTAGGAAGTCCTGACCCTTTACTTCACATTTGTTTTATCTGTGTGTGCACATGCATGCATGCATGCCATAGGGTATGTGTGGAGGTCAGAGGACAGCCATGCCGTGCCTATCAGGCTTGGCAGCAAGCACCTCTGCCCACCTCAACCTTTCTTGTTCTTTTTGCCCTGCTTGAGGAGTCTCCATTCCCTACCAAAGGGCATGTTCCTCCCGCAGAACTAAAAATCCCTGGTCTGAAACTTTCCTGGGGTTTACGCCCAATCTCCCCAGGCCCAGTGAGGACTCGGAGGCACAGGCCAAAGTGTCCTGCTTTGTATCTCTGAACCCTCTGCCCAGGATTGGGGTATTTGGGAGGGTGTCCAATACCTAAGTCCTGGGATATCTAGCAGGTTGGTCATCCCTGTCCAGTTGATGTCAAGCGTCTGGAACAGAAGGGCAGAAGTCAGGACAGAGCCTAGGGAGCATGGGCATGCTCAGCCTCTGATCAGTGTTCTCAGTGTCCATAGCTACCTATCTGTACCACCTCTCTTCCCAAACCCATGTCCCATGTCTCCCATCTCCCACCAATGTTCTCCTTACCGGGCGTTTGATAAAGAACATGGACACAGCCCCCACGATAGGAAGGTCCCCTGTGAGTGGCTCAAGAATCACCCGCAAGACACCATGGAGCTGGAAGGAGACGAGCAGATCAACACCCTGGGTCCTCCCACACTTCCCAAGCCTCGGTTATTCTGAGTCCCCCTCCCCAGAGTCCATGACACTTAGAACAAAGACCCTGTAAAAAGGCCCTGATGCCAGCCCCACCTGCATGCCCTTGACTCCGGCTTTGCAAAAGTATTTCTTCACCTCCACATCAATCTGTACATCACCTACATAGCTGGAAGGTAGTAAGGAAGAGAATAAAGGAGTGAGTACTAGGCTTGGGGAGAGTAGGGGGAGCTGAGTACTCAGGGGTGACCCTGGCAGGGGATCAGGGTGGCAGGAAGTTACCTGACATTCAAGTCCAACAGAATCTGATCTTTCCTCTGACTAGGGTGAACCTTGACGCCAATGATTCGTACTGGCTAAAGAGAGAGGTAAGCTCAGGAGAGGTAGGAGGGGGAAAGTGTACTCAGCCCTCAGGGTGCCCCACCACCCCCTATCCACTTCCTCCCATAAGTACCTTTTCACCTAGCTCCACACGTGTGAATGTGAATGTCTGCAGATGAGGGTTAGCTCCCCGGACAGCTGGGGCCACTGTTTCTGCCAGAAGCTTCTCCATATACTGGCCTAGGAAAGGCCACACCTGAGCCACAATCTGGGAGGAAAGGAAAGAACACTGTCAGAGGAGAGGCCCCAGTTCCTCCAAAGCAGTGGTTCTCAACCTGTAGGTCAACCTCAGGGGTTTGAATGGCCCATTCACAGGGGTCATCTAAGACCACCAGAAAACAGATATTTACATTACAATAGCAAAATTACAGTTATGAAATAGCAATGAAAATAATTGTATGGTTGGGGTCACCACAACATGAGGAACTGTATTAAAGGGTCCCAGAATCATGAAGCCGAGAGCCACTGGTCTAAAGGTGAGTTCTATCTGGGCATGACAGCCTACAGCTGTTTTTTTCTATCTGGGCCTGACAGCCTACAGCTGCTTTCTGAGGCCTGATGCTGCAGTGGGAGGACCGGTTGAGTCTGCCCTGGGCTCAGTGTCCAGAGCTGAGCATGGAGATACGGTCCTTCAGGCTCACCCCATGGGCAGCTCAGGGGACCGTGCTCTAGGTAAAACGGAGGTGTGGAAAGGCATTGAAAGAGGAATAAACCCCACTCAGGAAAAATCAAAGCTGAGGCAGTCCTCACCTTGTTCAGCCATTCAGCCTTTTCCACATCTGGGAAGCTAACCTGGCATGGAGAAGGCAGAGACAGTGATGAGCACACTTGACATCCACGCTTCCTGAGAGGCTCATGGGATGCAACATGTCCATCCAGCAGGGACTCCTCACACCCAGGGCTTGGGTGGCGAGGTTTCTTCCCTCCCTCTCCCCCACCACATTTTTTTGTTGTTCTGATGACTTATTTTATGTTCATTGGTGCTTTGCTTGCATGTATGTCTGTGTGAAAGTGTCAGATTCCTTGGCTCTTGCAGTGTGAGCTGCCATGAGGGTACTGAACCCAGGACCTCCGGAAGAGCAGTCAAGTGCTCTTAACCAGTGAGCCATCTCTCTAAACCCCCCCCCTTCTTTTTAAAGCAAAGTTTGAGTTTATTAAGAGATGGTTTTAGCTGGCCATGGGGACACAAACCTATATTGCAAACACTTGGAAGGTAAACGCAGAAAGGCAGGGAATTCAAAGCCAGTCTGGGCTATATAAGACTATGAGTTAAACAAAGGGGGAAAAAGTTGTTTTTCTCTGTTTGTTTGTAGATAGGGTTTCATTATGTAGCCCTGGCTGACCAGGAACTCACTATATAGACCAGGATGTCCTCCAGTTCACAAAAATCCACCTGCTTCTGCCTTCCAAGTTCTAGGATTAAAGGCATGTCACCACGCCCAGTAAGAAAAAGGTTTCAATAGATTCAAGCACACAATCCCGGGGGTGGGAGAATTCTTTCCTTAGAATTTGGGGACACTGAGACTTCTTTAATAAGGGGAGCGGGTAGGATGTGGGGCCACATAGAGATGCTTCAGCTAGCTCAGAGAGGCGAAATGGCAGCTTCTGGGGCCAAGGAGGGGGAGGGGGAGGAGTCTTGAAGAGAAGGGCACATTCTTTCAGGAGCCGATCCTGTCAAATCAGAGCTCCGGGGGATCCTGGAACGAAGAAGTCCTAGTTCCTTTGTCCAGCCTTCCCTACTCCCCTGGGCCTGGGCGTGGGCTCCAGTATAAGAAAGTGAAGAAGAAACCAAACCCTGATAACCTAGAGTCTGACAGGAAGTCTTAGGCCTGGTGCGCTGGTGCGCTAGTGTCTGCGCTTGCAAGCCTCCGCACTCCCTCATTCCTTTCCTCCCTAGCTTTCTCTCTCTTCCTGAGTGGGAAAGGACACCTGTGCTGTACACGGAGGTGGGGAGGTGTTGGATTAATTCCAACGATAAAGAGTAGCAGTAACAGTTGCTACTTAGGGCACATGAAACTATTTCTTTTTTTTTTCTCTCTCTCTCCAGGGAATGGCAAGTGTGACTGGTCTCTGCCTCTCTCTACCTAACTGGCACCTCTAAGTGAGAAGAGTAGGGAGGGTTCCCCAAAGGGGTTGGTAACCCGCTCAGCTTAGCAAGGTCAGAGGGAGGCATCTTTTCAGCCCAGGAGACAGGGTGTAGTAATGAGGGCCTGGGTCAGCTGAGCAAGCGAGCGAAGGCTGCCCACAGTCCGGAAAAGGGTGGGGCCGCCCTGGGTACGAGTAAAAAGGAGCAGCGGGAACTACAGCAGCCGCGCTACCCTCTTCCCAGAACCTCCTCCCTTAGCCCAGCAGCCCGGCTGGCTTGAGGCTGGAAGGCGACCGTGGTAGGTCATTTCCAAGTGCTGGGACTCAGCGGAACAATGCTTACAGGGCTGGGTCTCAGCGGGTACCTAGAGACAAGGCAGGAAACGGAAAACACTAATGCCCTTAAGTAGATAAAAAGCCTTGAAAGCGCTAGCAAAGGCGAGGGAACCTCTGAGCCATCACGGGGGGGGGGGATCCCCAGAGGCAGCGCGGCAAAGGCGCGAGTGGCACCAGAAGTCAGGAGGAGCGAGCATTCTACACGCTTGGCTGGGAGCGGCAGCTCAGATGTACTGCTGTAGTCCGAGGAGACGGAGGAAGAAGTCCCGATTCCGTGGAAGGATCCGCTCTGCGGCAAGGGTGGGCGGGGAGAGTGGGTGGCCGCGTCCAGGAGTGGTGCGTCCCAGCACACAAGCGCTAACGGGACGATGCAAAGTCTGGGGGCCGCTGTCCTGAGTGGGGGAGCTGACTTTGTAGGGTGGGAGACCTGAGTTGAAGGGCTAGGGAGAGGTATACTGCACCGAAGGCTGAAGTGGTTAACTCACCCAGGCAGGTAGTTCCCGGTGGCTCATATAAAGCGTTTCTGCGGTGATCCGCTCCTCGTCATCCAGCAGCTGCCGCGCTGCCCTCAGGCTCCGTTCTTTCCCATCGCGAACCCGGCGCCAGCCCAGGTACAGGGCGAGGCCGAAAAGCACGAAACCTACGCTAAGACCCGCTGCCCCTGCCAGGTACACCGGCACCAGCACTAACAAGCGGCGCCCGAAGGAAGTCAGCACCGCCAGGGCCTCGCTCGCCGCACCTGGGCCGGCAGGTGGGACCCCAGAGCCCCCGTCCCGCGTGGAGTCCGTGGCAGGGAGCTGCCCTGACGGCTCGGGGCCGGCGCCCTCTTCAGGGGAGTGCTCCATGGGGCAGCTTCTGGGAGTGCCCGCCCGAGCAGATGCAGGCAGCTCAGAGTCTGGTCCAGCTCCCCCCCACCCCACCCCCCCAGTAATATATGGTGCTCCCCCCCCCCCCGGGACTTCAAGCCCCGCCCCGCCCCTGCCTGTTGGGGCTGCGCCGCGTAGACTTGGGAAGCTAGAGAGGACTTGGGATGGCAGGGCCTCCGTGATTGGACCAGAGGGTCAAGATGGGCGGGTTGGATGGCGGGAAAAGGGGGGGGGGGAAGAAACCAAAA